>JAKZAO010000009.1:17145854-17663071 GCA_023053555.1 Branchinecta lindahli
CCGAAAAGGGCTAGGATAGGACAATCTAGTTACCCATCACATATTCACTTAAATTGGCTTGAAGACCTGCTAAAAATGAGTTACTTCGTTGTTCCGCTACTCACGAATAATCGATTTTCAAATAGTGGAATTTTCGTGTAATTATGCGCTTGTATTTTTGTTGTATGCCTTTCGAGAAAGATTTATCATTTTTTTTTTGTTCAGGCACTAAGCAATCTTCACCAATCTCACCACTGCCTACTGCAAAGCCGCATTTGTTTTGAGATTTAAATTTCCCGCGTCATCGTAGAATTTACGCTGTGAGGACGGCCGGAGATATTCTGAGCCTCATAACTAGAGCAGATAGTGGAAAATCAAAAAATCCCTGTGTAGAATCCAAATAATTCAGTGTATCCAATTAAATGACACACAAATAGATTGGATTTTCAGTTCCCGCCTTCGTCAACCTTTTTAACTCGCATCATTAATTGCAAATGGATTCGAATATTTTGTGTTATGGTTGACAAGTCTTTGATACTTGATATATAGTGTAGAATCTCTTTTGTTTTATGTAGTTAATGTTAATGTGGACGAGAACCACCAAATCGGCTTGACCGTTGTATCGGTTTTGAGAATAGATTGAATTGAATCGTCACAAGCTCACAGAGAGGGCGCCGAATGAAACCACACAGATCTGTCCTGGTGACGGGCTGACATGTTCTTGGCATGATTTTATATTCTTACAGTTGCAACCATCTTCTTGGCCGTCGAGCTGCCTAAAGCCGGATTGGCTGGAAGTGAGGGTGTCATGTACTGGCTTCTTGGTGCATATGTCGCTTTCCATGTTACCATGCATCTCATATTCTCGGTAAGTCCTTTAGATATTTGATTGGCTACAACAAACTCGGTGAAGCTAGGTTCCCACAGAATGTGAATTCGCGTTTGCTAGGGGAATTCGGCATCGGAAGCGAGAAAATCCGCGTCGTCAAGTCACAAAATTTGCGCCGCGCCAGTCTTAACGCCTAAGTCGAATTTATTCGCGTCGCGTCTCGATTGGCATTCGCATTCTGTGGGCACAAGGCTTTAGCATTTAGTCCTCTCATTGGGAAGTCTGGTCTCTCATTGGGAAGATTTGTGGTCTGTGCTGTCATCTAGTCGTGTTGTTTGAAAAGTATTTACTCCAAGTCAAAAGGCCGACAGATGGCATTTGTGTAGGCCGTTTACTGTCATCTAAACGTTAGTTGTTTAAAAAGTACTTTCAAGCAGAAAGAGCCGGCAGATGTCATCTTCAAGGAAGTAAACGGGTGATTCCTGGGAGCCACTGGGATGGTGTACCAAATAAATTAACTCGGATATTTTTTTTTTTACTTTTCGTTGGATAAAAATATAACAATACGTTTCCCTTTTGGCCCACTATAGCAGCCGGCTAACATTTAAAATATGACCTTAAAATATGAGACCTCTTTTGTTTCGAAGTGGGGTATAAGGATTTCAGCAAATTTTCTTTGGTTTGTTTATGACCAGATTTGGTCAGACGGCTTCTTTTAAAATTTAAGGCTGTATGAACAGTAATAACAATAAAACACATGCAGTAAACACGTTTCGCCTCTAAACACGATAGTGGAGCCTACGGCAATAATGGCATAAAATAATAATTCTTTTACAACCCACTTACGAAGAAGAAAATCAGCGGAGTGGTGAAAGAAAATAAAGAGTAGATAAAAGGTACGAGCGAGGCGGTAAACAAGGCACAAGGAGAGAAATTTTGACCAATTCGTGTATAATTAGAACAATTTCGTACAGATGTGCACTTGCGTAGCCTACTGAGCATTTCCGTCTGGGGGGGGGGGGGGGGGGGGGGGCTGATACCATCTCTGTAGTTTCTTTGGAAAAAAAGCAGAATGGTATTCCATAGGCCCGGGTTAGTCTTTTGCTAGGAAACTCAGCTACATGATTCTAGTACCATATCGAACTCGGAAGATTCCTGTTGAGGCTGTACACTCCGCCACAAAAAGATTACGAGGCAACCAGAGAAGGCACAACAATAGTTGCGTTTTTGCTGATACCATGGTATCTGATATACGGTCTAAAGTCGTTTTTGCAGTTATCGTGGTATCTGATACCACGGTCAAAAGGCGTTTTTGCGGTTGTCGTGGTAACTGGCCAGTTACCGTGGTAACAGATATTCAGATATCACGGTCCGACCGTGATATCTGGTCGTGGTATCTGGAAAATGCATCTCACTTTCATCAAATTTTGTCAAATTGGTGAAAAAGAAGTTCAGCACTTTGTGATGTAACTGGATATCAGTTTTTATTTTGGGATGACTTCGAAAGGTGCAATTTCTGCAACAGTCGTTTTTGCAGTGGACCGTATATCAGAAACCACGGTAACTGCAAAAACGACTAATCGCAGATCCAGTTACCGTGGTAACAGATACCATGGTATCCGCAAAAACGCAACTAATAATTGCCGGTTATGATGATCGATGTTATGTTGGCCCCAGGCGTCGACTTGTGAGTCCAGAAAAGTATACCAGGTAGAGCATTCTGAAAGCTGCAGCCGAGGGTCTTGGCACGAGTTGATTTTCACTTCACTGGCTATTTTAGGGATTTGTCTGGCGAATGGCACTTAAAGATTCGCAGCGGAAGGGTTCGGCTTGGATTGTGCCTGCTAACCAGAGCAAAATAACACTAGGGAGTAGCGCCAAGACCTATGCTTTCCATGCTTTGCGAACGGGCCATACTCATAGCGCCGTCCACTACGCTTGCGGCATTTAGAGCGAAACAAACTTGCGGGCTTAGAAATTTTCTAGTAAAGCAAAGGTGCGGTCTGCACTCACCGAGGAAACAGGAGAGACTGTATCATTTTTTTGCTATGTTCAGAATATGAAGTTATTGGAGCCAGCTCTGGTGCAGGACTGGTTGAGTTTCGGTAGGGAGGTTCACTACCGCTAGTGGTGCTAGTGTCGCTGCTATTGGAGTGCCGCCCACTATGCTTGCGACATTAAGGCGAGAAAAACTTGCAGGTTTGGAAATTTCTGGCAAATCTAAGATGCGGTCTGCACAAATTGAGGAAACAGGGGATGTTGTATCTTTTTTTCGCTGTGTTCAGAATACGAAGTTATTGGAGCCAACGCTGGTGCACGACCGATTGAGTTTCAGTAGGGACGTTCAGTATCGATAGTGGTGCTAGTGTCGCTGCTATTCGAGTGTGTGTCACTTTATTCGAGTCTTGGCGCTACTCTGTAGTGTTATTTTGCTCTGCTGCTAACTGCTTGTGGGCTAAGCGTGTGGCTAGGCGGGTTATGTACGTTTGGCCAGGCTAGCTTGAAGTTAGCACGAAGTTTCCAAGTGTGTCCTGTAAGATCGTTGAATGTTGAAGATCAGGTTGTTAATTTGATCATAACAGCGCAGAAGCGTAATCACAAAGTGTATGGATATGAATATTGAGTAAATGAGGTTGAAAATTAAAGATAACACAGTTAAAGGAACAGTAAACTTGACTACGCAACTTTCGGCCATCGAATCGCCCGGGGGGGCTTAGATAAATATACAGGGTCTTATTGTCGACAGGACCGTCTCGAACCCCCTCCTTGGTGTTCCCAAAGCTAGCTGGCAGGTCCTTGCCCCTTATGCACTGTAATTATACACTTATGTACTGTAAAAGTTCGCCTTTTAACGTGTAGACTACAGACAAACGACCTCCCTGACAAGACGGCCTGGGTTCGATTCCTAGTCGCGGCACACAAACCTTTTGCTTTTTTTCCTACTAACTCAAAAGTCGAATTCTCGGAAACTGCCCGGAAACTGCAATGGTCGTAACGAGAATTTTTCTTACTCTCAATATCGACTCAGGGTACATTCTTGATATGTTAGCTAGCTCCCCGAGTCAAGTTTGAGTCAAGTTTTCTGTTCCTTTAACCAAAACACAACAGACTACCCATCTCGTAGACTGTTAAGACTATCCTCATATATACAGTTACATCTATTGGTCACAAGATGAAGTGTTTCCCCAACATCTACAACGAAGTGTACGATTGCAAAATTGTACAGCTGAGGTTAAATAAGTTTTCTTTTTAATAGGTGCACCAGATGTGCCAGGAGAAACAGGATCGCAGCAAAGACTTTGCGTTGAAGGATTTCGGTAACCAGAACGGTGTGACACCGTTTTCTGTCGACCGGAAAGTCGATGCACCGGGAAGCATGCTTCGAAAACTCCTTGTGACTCTCTATTTCCTGGTTATATCCGGAATCAGTGCAGCCCTGATAGCTATGATCGTACTAGGCCCAAGCCTCCAAAATAGAGTGAGCAAAGCTTGAACAGGCCTGACATCTGTGAAACATAAGTAGAGTTTAAAGGATGGGTCTTGGCGCGATTTTGTCTTTCGTTGAAAGCTGAACAGAATCTTGGCGTGAATGACCAGTGACGTATCCTGCGATGAGTGCACGATTAACTGTTTTTGCCTTAAGGCGGGATTTGGCAGTAAGCCAGCACTGGCCGCAGTTCTGGTTGAGTACGTTGTGACCGTGTATTACCAAGTTACCTGTAATTGTGGCCATTCGTTACAAAAAACCTGGCTTCAACTAGATTATGAATGATTGCAGTATTCCGGACGGAAAGTCTTCATGTTCTGGACGACTCTGCGGATCTTTCCGTTTCCAGGTTTCCTGCTTCAATTAAGCCAAGTTCTCACCGGCGGGCGATTTTTGTGTTGCTTGCGCGCGTATTTCTTGTGGCGTGATAGAAAAGCGCGACCTCCCGTTTGAAATGTGTCACGGAAAAACGCCGCTCGGATAAAACTCGTCGCATCAGTGTCAACTCTCACTTCTCTGCAGAATTCTGGTATTGTAACATTTTTAGGCAGCGACTTTAGTGACGCGCTGCTGCTTAAAACTTCAGAAAATGGCGAGTTTTTCAGTCAGAATAGGTTCTACCTTGAGACGAAGGTACGCAGTGAAGAACTAAGCCAACCCTCCTTTATCGGATTCGTGGAGCAGGAATTGTCCGTGTTCGCTTCAGTCTCTCTCATGTAAACATAAAAAAAATGCCAAAAAGTAATAGTTTGACCTTGTTGTGTATACTTGCGACACAGTTTTAGTGACTTATTTTACAAAATATTTATATTTCGTAGTTATATTTTTATACTTGTTGCTTTGGTGGTCGTATGGGGTATGTTCCAGAGAAACAGTTACTAGAATTTTTTTTCAGTTAAGGTGTCTTAGCACCCTCAGGCAGTAATTGTTGTAGGCTACTTTAGTCATTGTCCTATATGAACTTGCGGATTTGATAGGGGCTCTGTGGAGGCAAAAGTGTTTTTCTTTTCTACTTTTCTACCACCAGATGACGATAGTGATGATTTTATTTGTTCTCTAGACGCCTGTTTCGTTTACATCCGGTAAGGGTAACTTCGAAAAGATATGAATTGTACAGTTAGAACGTATTTGACACAATTTTAACCGTGCAGTTGAGTGTAATCTATATTTTTCGTTAAATATAATACTTGCAAAAAAAAAGGTGTCGGAGAATAGACTTATGTTACTTGGGATGGTTATTTAACTGTGCATTTTTGGTAAAAGGAAAACATAAAGCACCTGCTCAATGTTCATGCGGCAGAAGCCAAGGACAATTAGAATCAACCGGAGTCGGTTCCCTTCAAATTCAGTTTGCTTGTCATTCATGACAGGTGAGTGTTTTCCTATGCCTTTGGGCAGTGCATCATAAATCCTACATTCATAAAGTTCTTGCAGTGTCTGAACCCTGTGTTTGAACAGCTGCTGGCGTCAGGTCTAGTAATTTCAGAAGCGTGCACAGGAGCTGATGACTGGAAAGAAGCACTCTTATTTCAACCATATTTACAAAATCAAACGACTTCAGAAGATATCCGGAAGACTCGGGGATTATTTGAGAACAACAGCATTTGGAAATAACAGCACTGAAGAACCTTGAGAGCGCCGAAACAGAACAGGAAATGCGTAGAAAGGGCTACCTTGGACAGAGTGATGAATGAATTTAGAGATGGTTTTTTTCTGCTCATTTGCCACTATTGGAGCCCACCAGATGTTTTAACCCAAACCCCAAGATTTCATGAATTTAGATCTAGGCCTACTTCTCGAAATCGAGACATATTTCGATAGGGCTGGAATCGCTGGTATAGAGTTATTTGGAGGGTTGAAAGGAACTTGTTCTGAGGTTTTGAAGGTAGGGTATGCTTCACACTCCCGCTCACAACAGGAACCAACGAACTTTTTTATTTCTGTGTTGATGTTTGTGAAGGACTAGAGTAAAGTGTTCAAAAATCGTAAGCTGCCGGAAGCCATCGTAACGTGTCATAACCGGACATTTTTGGTGATTTTCAGCAAATGAGAGCACGACGGGTCTGGACGAGCACTATCACGACGGCCGCTTTTGCTTTGCATTTCCTCATTATGCTCTAAAAAAAGCAGTATAGTGAAAGCCCGATTTTGAAAAGCTTAAGTAGACAACTGCGCGAAAATGAAGCCAAGAAGATTATCAACTGCTAAAGTAAGATTATCAACTGCTAAAGTAAACAAGACCAAAGGCTTCGATGGGATCCCAAAAATTTAATACTTGATCCAGACAGTTGGCCATATACGCTTCCAAGCTAGTTTCTGTTAATCCCCCTATGCCTCACGATCAGCACTTGGCTCAGACATGGTAAAACAGATCCACAGGTTAGTGAGTGGAAAACCTGCCATCTGTGTCCCAGGTAATGGAGGTTTTGCACATGTCTCAACAGCAGAAAGTGAAAGTGACCCATATATTACCTTATGGATCCGACTTTTTACCATGTCTACACAAAGGTTGGTTATGAGGCAATGGGGGACTAATAGAAACTAGCCCACTTTGGAGCGCTGAACTGCAATAAGGCCAATTGCGTCTTGTAGATTTCCGGTCTTCGCCAGACTCCTTGTGTGCTGATTCTCCCGAAAAATTGCAATTTTTGTTAGATAGGACCCAGGAGTACCTCACAAATAAGCAGTTGAGCCTCAATGTGAGTAAGTCGGTGATGATGGTATTTAGGAAAGGTGGAAAAGTGAGAGAGAGGGAAAAAGTTGTATATAAAGGAGAAGTTTTGGAGATTAAGGAGGAGTTTGTATACCTAGGTGTGAAATTATCTTATAATGGTAAGTTTGGGAAACAAATAGAGTTGAGTGAGAGGAAAGGGAAACGAGGGGCGTATGCTATAGCTGGTAGTGATTTGGCAAAAATAAAGGACATGAGAATGCACAAGCAGTTGTTTTCAACGAAAGTGATCACTGCTATGCATTACGGGTCCGAAATTTGGGGATTCCAGCAAGGACAGAAGCTGGAAGGAATCCAGTTGCAGTATTTCAAGAGGGTGTTAGGAGTAAGCATAAGAACAAATAGTTTAGTGATTAAAGGAGATTTAGGGTTATTGTCGTTGCGCAGTAGAAGATTAGTTAGTATGATACGTTATTGGGAGAAATTGTTAAGTTTGCCTAGAGTGAGGCTTTTAAAAGCGGCATATTGGGAAACATTGAATGATCCCAAAATTGATGCGTGGCCGCAACAAATTAAAAAAATAATTGATGATTGTGGTCTAGGTGGTTTGTGGAATGAGGGAGCAGGGCCTTCATATCCATTAGGAGAGATAGCTAAGTTAGTTAAAGATAGGTTAAAGGACCAGGAGATTCAGTTGTGGAGTTGTGGAGTACGGAATTCTTCTTCCCTGAAGTGGTACGTCTTGGCCAAAGAGGCATGGGGGGAGGAACTGTTTTTTAAAGCGGGACTTAGGCCCGAGGAACTAAAATGGATGGTTAGTTTGCGGGCGGATTCTCTCCCATTGGGGGAGAGAAGAAAGTTTATTGGGAAAGTTAAGCTATGTTCTGGTCCTTACTTTTGCCCTATGTGCGGTTCACTTGGGGAAGATATTTTTCATTTGGTTGGTAGTTGCGTTGAGTTAAAAGAGTTGCGGATAGAGATGTTTGGGAAAGAAAGGATGGAGGAAGAGGATTTGGTTAAGATTATGGGGAAGAAAAATTTTGGGGACCTTCGTCGGCTGGGGAGGTTCCTCAAGCAGTCCTTGGAGCATCGGGAGCGTTTTTTGGGGTAAGGCGTTATATCTTCTTGGTGTATATATTGAGTTTTCGTGTTATTTTGTGTTTATTATGTTGTTTTCCCGCCATGGCCCCACGGGCTTTTTTGGGAGTAAATTCATTCATTCATTCATTCATTCATGTTTACTATTGAAATTGAGAAACAGATTAATGCCAATGGCTAGTCATCTGAGAAAACCAAGTTAAGCTATGGATTCAGCATGTGTGTTTACCCCTATACGTTATATCTACTTCGACGAAATTGATCAAACTTCCTGCCTTACTTCTGCCAAATATCCGGTTTCGGCCGGATTCCGGGGGAACTACTTGTCCGGCAAAAAACTAAAGCTCAAAACGAATTCAGCATATCTCCTTATCCCTATATCAAACCTCTAATCAACTTTAGATAAACTTTAACATTCAGGTTTCACGTTTCGGCCAGATTCCGGTCAAACTATTTTTCTGGCGAGAAAATAATTTTTATATATCCTACGGATTCAGCAAGCCCCTTACCACTGCATCTAACCTCTAATCAACTTCAGATACAACATTTAAAATTTTCCGGTTTCGACCGGATTACGGGCGAACTATATATCCGGGTAGAAAATAATTGTCGTATATGGTTTCAGCATGTCACTTTAAAGTAATTCCGGTTTTGGCCGGATTACGGGCGAACTACTTGTCCGAGTAGAAAACGACTGTCATATACGGATTCAGCATGTCTTCTTAACGACAAATCGAATATTTAATCAACTTCAAATAAAACTTTTACTTTAACAAATTTTCCGGCTTTGGCCGGATTCCGGACGAACTAATTGTCCGGTGAGAGAATAAGTTTCAGATATGGATTCAGCATGTCTCCTTCCGACTATCTCACTGGATTTTTAAACATTTTTTTCGTCCCTTGATCTTAAACCCCTCCCCCACCCCTAAATATAGGACTACAGGGCTCATCTACGAACTTGACCTGTACTATGACCCAATGGATCCTCATATCAAGTCTGAAGAAAATATCTCTACCCCTTCGAGAGTTATTGTGCTGACAGGCGGACAGACAGACGGACAATTTTTACGAAGTCATAGGTATCCCTCCACTTACGTTTTGGGATCCCAAAACTCTTCGGTCTTGGGACGATCCTTTGGCGACGTTACTTTACTTTACTTTGCTATTGGTTTAAGGTGTATTAGAAAACAATTTACACCAAAAAGATTAATTGAATCTTGAATCTGAGTAATAAACCTGAGAAGGGGGCCAAAAATCCATCTTTGTTCCCACCTAAAGGCTTACTGAAATGGCGCCGCCACTGAATGAAATGTGAGTATTCCGTTATTGCGAAAAGAAGAGTAAGGTTCCTTCGGACTGAAAGAAGCTCTTCCATATTCCCTTCACACCGATAAACTTACGGTTGTTATGTCAGCGTAAACGTAAACATTTCACGTAAATTCCGAGTTGAAATTTGTTTAACGTAAGACGAGGAAGAAGGAATTAAGTAAATTGGATTTACTTGATTAGAAGATTTTCTAGTTTGCCCTGGAGTCAGGCAATAATCCACTTCGATTAAACCGACGAAAACTGAGAGAAATTCCGAAAATTTACGCTTCCACCTATCTGAAGGGGTCCGCTACAGGTCTGAAATAGTCGACGCGGAATGAGTAATCACATTAGAGTAACATCATGTTATATATTTGACAGTGCAAAACGGATACGTCAGCTGAAGCTATATTTCTTCCCTTCTTGGCAAGGTCTTCTTCAGGCTCAATCTGGAGAATGAACTTCAAGCTTGAGCGGTTTTGCACTGTCAAATATGATTCGCGGTCAGCTCGGGATGAAGAAATATCTCTTCACGCCTATTTAAGTGAATAAGTGATGGGTAACTAAGACTGTCGTATCGTATCCCAGTCCTGTTCGGTTGAACTGTAAGACTTTAAAATTCCTGCGAAGTGTATTTCAAGGGACCTCAACCCAGGGGCGTCCTGAGCATTTCGTCATTGGGGGGGGGGCGAACCTGGTAAAATTGAGGCTTTTTAATTAATTCTAAAAGTTTGTGTCAGACTTTTTATCAAAGAAATTTCTACGCCTTAGTTGAATTTTTAATTGTTTAGTGTATTGGAAATAATGTATAATGTTAGTAACTTTGTAGTAGAGAGCACGCATGATGACCGGAAAAAAAAATCAAATAGGCTTAAATCATGCGAGGGTCTAACACCCGCTGTCACCCTAGGCTTCTAATTTATTTGGACGTTTCTCTGGTTTAATTGCCGTGCTGTTAGTCCATGATCACAGCTGATTCGTTAAGCGTAGTCAACTATGAACTTTAGCTGGAGGAATATTTATTTACCCTATGATTTTAAAACTCGTGGCCCCTCTTCTAAACCTTATGGTGCATGTACACACTCCGTCGAATCCGATTGTATTTTTAAATCAAGCGTATGTACGCCCTTTTTGTTGCTACACGAACTTTCTAGCGTAAAATAAGCACGGATTTGCACAGCCGTCTGCATCCTTGTTGGTTATCAGTGTCACACACTGTCAGAAGTTTCCTAACAGATAACACAAGGATGCGCGGTTTGAACAGACAGCACTCGGGATGTAATCTGTTGTCGCGACAAACGTTATGCATAACAAGCATTGCCAGGAAGAGCCGAAAAACAGCCAAAAAAGCATCTGCTGAATTTTCGACACCATGGCGACAAAAAAAAGTCACCAGATGCTGTTTTGGCGTTTTAACATTTCATGTATAACGCTTGTCGCGACAACAGATTACATCCCAAGTGTAATCTCGGTCTGTTGAAACCGCGCATCCTTATTTTATGTGTTATGAAACTTCTGACAGTGCACTATCATCATTTCATTCCGTCAGGTTATTCCTCCCCTCGTTCCTCCCCTGAAAAAACTAATCTCTTGGTTGGTCCCCCCCCCCTATTCTGGCCGCCTCTAATGCCTTCGTCTATTCGATACACTCTTTTGTATCTTAATTGTGAAAAAACATCGATCGCCGAGGGCGAGGCGAAATGATCCCTGATGCCTGTGTTCGCACCGTCTTTCCAGGCAGGTCTCCGTGATCAGGACTATCCCCTGGAAAAGCTTCCAGTTTATGTCCTATTGTGGAAGAGGGAACTCGGATATCGATGGTTTGGCAAACAGGGATACAGATATTTGTGGCAGCAGTGATAGTACATGGAAGCCACCACTTCGAAGCTGCTTTTCAAGGTAGAAGAGAAGTTTTGTTTTCTGTTCTTGGAAAGAGCGACGATTTTGATATTTTCGCGAACTAGAGGCATAAACCGTATGCGATATTAGTCACCAGGGAAGCTTTGCCTACTGTTCAGATAGTTTAGACAGGCAATTGGTGAATGATGATGATAGTTTCGCTAACTAAAGGCGTAAACCGTATGCGATATGATCCATAGTGAACAATTGCCTACAGTTCAAACAGTTTAGACAGGCGATTGGCGAATGATCATGATGAATCATGCAGGAATTCTAGCCCATAGCTGCCGCAGATTGCCCACAAAGAAGATGATTTTTATGTACTACTATATGATAATTTAATGCGTTTTTCCGCTTCACAATTGTGGGCCACACACTTCTGAGTATTTGTAGCAGAAACACGATTGCGTTTCACACAGTCGAGCCAGAAGTTAAGACTCACAGAAACGCCGTTTTTGACAGTGCAAAACGGATACGTCAGCTGAAATTTATTAGAGCTATATTTTGTGAAAACAAAACGTATCCGTGTTGCACTGTCAAATATGATTCGCAGTCAGCTTTGGCTGAAGGAATATTTAACGCCGTTTTGTCTGTTTTTTGGTCGGTAATTTCAGATACCCGAAAATAAAAATAAATCCAGACAATATCTCAATAAATAGAACTTCAGGCTAAAATCGTTACCATTCTGTGCAAAAAGGATCCTCAGTTCTATGTCATGCTTGACAAAGTAGTTATTTTATATTTAGACTTCATTTTGCTGCTAAGTTTAAATTTCCCGCCAATTCCAGCCACAAAATCGAACAGTTGTTTGTCGAATTCGTCCCACAAAGCGAGTCACAAAAACCTTGTTGCTCGCGGGACACCAAAACGTTGTGTGGGACCGCAGAAAAACGCCTTAGAAGACAGAGACTTAGGCGTTTTGTGGAGGTTTTGTGTGGAAGTGTTCCGCAAGCTGTGGAGGCTACGAAAAAGCAGCAGTAATGTAAGTAATGTTTGAACATTACTTTATCAAGAACCAGTGCCTGAAATGGCTTAGCCAGCTTTTTCAGGTTGAAGCTTCCAGATTTACGATTTTAAAACGCACTGTTTAAACCCCGTTTCCATATGGCTTTCTCCGCTATCACCAATTGGCTTTCTCCGCTATCACCAATTGCATAAGTTGATTTGCCGCCCCGATCCACTCTTTTCCGCGACAACCAACAAGTTATCGGGCAAGACATGGGCAGACAAACAGTTTCCGTGTGCCCCGAGTGCCGAGTCCGAGCCGGAAGCGGGACAGTACAGTGTTCGCGCTGCTTACAATGGCTCCACCCGAAGTGTGCAGGGATCTCTACAGCCGACAGACAACTAGCTGGTGAGTGGCTTTGTCTAAATTGCCAAACTGCAACTTCAGCCCCTCTTGCAAAAACGCCAAATTCCGGTCCAAAGCCCGGACTGAAAGCTCCGACCCCTGCGGCTGCCTCTCCCCGTTTCAGTTCCAGATCTGCTGGAGCTACTCCCACAACCAAATCAGTAACACCCAAACCTTCCAAGTCAACCGCAACTGTAAATCCACCCCCTATCCTTTCTTGCGATTGCGAAAAACGTGCAAAAGAATTAACAGCATTACAAGAAAAATGTTTGCTGTTCCAAAAAGAAATCCTTAACCGTGATGAACTTATCTCTGGTTTACACAAAGAAGTCCAGGAAATGTCAAAGTATCGTTCGGAAGTGACTCTAAAACTAGCCAATCAAGCCGGCGAAATAAATAAGCTAAGTGCAGATATTGAACTTCGTGAATCGAGACTAACCATGATGCATAATGAGCTTGCGGCTTTGCGTAGTGAACAGCAATCCATGGTGTCAAAAACAAGCCTTTTAGAGGCAGACGGTGAAGCATATGTGCGAACAATCTCCGATCTGAAAAATCGGCTTGAGCAACTCCAATTGTACAGTGAAAGTTCGATAAAAATCGATGCTGCAAACCAATGCAGTCCCACAGATGTTGCTCCAAACGAGCCAGATTTATTTCGAAAGGAAATAGCGGGCATTTCGTCATTCCCGCCTGAAGCCGAAATGACAACTTCGGAAGTTAACCGGTCAAACAAGTCTAATCTTGCAAAGTGCTTTACCTTTATCGCTACTGGCAAATGCAAGTCCGGTAATGCGTGTTCTTTTGTCCACGAATTGCCACGAAGTTCTGAATTGACGGCTACAAAGCAAACGAGTTTGCAAAGCAAAGGAACTCAATTGCGTGAAATAAGGGAAAAGGAAAACGCAAGCACGTTTAGTAGGCCCAAAGTGTGCATGAAGTTCCTAAAGGGAAAGTGTTTGACTGCTAACTGTAGTTCCTTGCATGTTTGCAAATTTTATGTAACAGGGTTTTGTAGTAAGAAACAGTGTAATTTTGACCATGTCACGATTTGTCAATCGTTTTCCAGTGGAAGGTGTTTCGGATGTGATGATGCTCACGTGACGTTTCCGAAAGATTTCCTAAAGACTGGGTCCAAAAAATCTTTCACTGGAAACCGTCATTTTTTAGCACGAGGGCCAGTGACACAGAGGACAACCCCCAAACGCCATCCTCTGCTTCCAGCTGTGCCCGGTTGTGGAGCTCGTCAGGCAGTGAAAAGCATACTCGATCCCATGCCCCCTCCCCCTTTCACTCATCATTTCTCCAGTGCTCATCAGGCAGTGAAAAGCATACTCGACCCCATACCCCCTCCCCCTTTCACTCATCATTTCTCCCACCTGTCACTCATGCAGTCATACCAACGGCCTCGTCTCCCCCCCGTTCCCCCACGCTCGTTCAATCCAGACCATTGTCGTGTGTCGAAGCAAATGAACTTCCCTTTCCCACCTCCTCCTTTCCCTTATCTGGGAACCGCGGTGTAGCAGATAAGTCTAATTCGCTAGCTGCTGATCTCACACCTTTTTCCGGTTCTCCTCAGTTATCTAATAGGTTTTCAGTGCTTTCTGAAGACTCACTCCCTTCACAAAACGAAGAACGAGCTCCCCCTGTAAGTGATCTCCCTGTTATTGTAAATAATAAACCAAATAAAGTCCGTGTTATTTCTCGTGAATTTACTGACAAAAGATATACATTTCCTAGCTTCCTCTATTGTAATGCTGAGAGCCTGTGTCTGGAGAAAATGACGGAACTCCAGGTCCTAGCTGATATCAATAATTTTAGTGCTGTTTGTGTTAACGAAGTCCACCGGCAAGATAAAGATCTTTTAAATATTACCGGTTACCAGCAGTTTATTAAATTGAGACCTGATGACCACCCACTCGGTAAAAAAGGTGGTGGTGTTTTAATGCTTATGCACAATTCGCTTAATCCTGTGTCTATTGATATTCCTTTTCTGGATCAGTATGATGAGATACTATGGGTAATTTTGAGACCTAAGAGGCTGCCTCGGAAGTGCTCTGGCATTGCAGTTTGTACTTTTTATTTTTCTCCAAGTAATCCGCCTGAGCAAAAACGTAAGTTTTGGGAAAAACTGCAAAGTTCCGCGGATTTTATTCAGCGTCGGTATCATGATATTAAACTAGTAATATGTGGAGATGCTAACCAGTTAAATATTGGTTCTCTCGCCGCATCCCTTAAACTAACAAATCTTGTGAAATTCCCAACAACCAAAGGTGGTAGCAAGCTTGATGCTATATTGACTGACCTCCAAGAATTTTACCAAACCCCATCAGCGCTCCCGCCACTGGGTGGAAGTTATCATTTTATGATTCAGCTTCAACCAATCCAGGTTATAAAGCTATGCCATAAAATAACAGAAGTTACTACCCGACCAATCACGGATAAAGGGCTTCTTGAATTTGGTGGTTGGATTACAGCTGAGCGTTGGCAAGAGGTGTCGGCTGGTGGTTCACCTGATGATAAAGCTCAGGCTTTCACTACTAAACTAAGACAAAAGTATGAGGAATGTTTCCCTGAAAAGAAGACGCGTATTTCGACGGCGGACAAACCTTACATCACTAGTGAGATTAAAAACCTTATTAAGAGTAAAATGTACCTGCTGAATACCGGAAAACGGGATCTAGCAAAGAAGCTGAATAATAAAATCAAAAAGAAAATTAAGGCCGCACAAGCGAAATATTATGAAACTAAAGTAGCAAACCTTTTTGAATCTAAACCTTCGAAATTCTTTCGTACAGTTAAAGAAATGACGGGTAAGGCGAGTAATAGTGTTGATTTCCAACTGGATGAATCACCTGAGGTAACAGCGAATGCATTAAATGCACATCTAACAAAGATTGTGCAGACATACCCGCCCCTTGATTCCAATGTTTCTTGCTGTTCTTCCACCCCTGCTCAAGAATTCCCTGAGATCACAAAAAAACAAATTGAACTTAAAATTCGTCGTTTAAAAAGGTCTTCGGTTACACCACATGATATTCCAGTTGATTTAATTAAAGCTTTTCCAGGTGAACTATCGGCACCGCTTCACAATATTTTTAACGCGATAACTGCGACGGGGCAATATCCTAAGATTTGGAAATTTGGGTTTGTAACCCCTATCCCCAAAAAAGGTGGAAATAACGATTTCTCCGGTGTGAGGCCTATCACCTTAACGTCTGTTTTCAGCAAAATATAATAACGCTTGTTTTATATAATAACGCTTGTTTTATTCAGCCAAAAGGCCATACAAGTTTTACACGTTTCACTTTACAAATAAACCATTACACCTCTATAAACTACTATGCTAAGCTTTCATTCCTAAGACTAAATCCTCTAGTCACATATTTGCTTATATCTACGATACACTCGGGGTTCGTAGATTTCAGGATACGGGGAAGCGATACCGACCCTCCCCCAAAAATTGTTACTCTCAAATGCGAAAGCGCTTGGCACTCTAAGAGGAAGTGGTTCAAATCTTCCTCCTGCACCTTGCAAAGAGGGCAAAGGTAATTCTCTCCCGTGCCAGCTTTCCTCCTATTGAAAAGTTTCTTTTTACTAAGGATCGGCAGACTGTTAGATCGGAGCTGGAACCAAATTTTTAATGTAGCAGGATCCAGTCCCAGCTTAAAATAATACTCAAACCCAAACACATCTTTTATTTCAGCATACAACTTAAGAGTTTCTGAAGTTTGGAGTTTTACTTGCCAGTCTTGGATTTCTTGGTCTTCAATTATCTTTTCATACTTCCTTAAAATGTCTCCCTGATCTTGTGTCGGGCCTAATCCCTCATTCCATGCATAAGACAATCCTGCGTGGTCCAGGAGAGCTTTTACTTGAAGCGGCCACGATCTTGCTCTCCTTTCTTGTAACAAAAATGAATACGCACCTTTCAGCAGCCTTTCCTCTGGTAATTGAACTAGCTTGATCCAAAACCTTATAATCTGGACTAACCTATGCTTCCTTAGCGAGAATATTCCAAGGTCTCCTTTCAAAGCCTGTGTAGGAGTGGTAATGTGAACTCCAAGAATTCTCTTATAGTGTTGCAGCTGAAGCGATTCAAGTTGCACTGCCGCATCGAAACCCCAAAGTTCTGCGCCGTAATGAATTGTAGGAAGAACTTTAGTCGTGAAAATTTGTTTTTGCATCTTGAGCTCTTTTATCCCTGAAACACTTGGATTTCTCAAAATCGCCGATGACACTGCTTTCCCTCGTTTTACCATATCCTTTATGTGTTCTTTCCATCCACCCTTGCTGGGGAGGATCATACCTAGATACTTAAAGCTTGTTTTCTGCTGCAACTCTGTCCCATTGAAATAAAATTTGACACAATTTTCATCTTGCTTTTTGGCCTTTCCAGAAAAAATTACAACTTCAGTTTTTTTAACGTTCAGGGTCAGCTTCTTTTTGTCTAGGTATTCTTTAAGAATATTTAAAAGGTTTTGCAGGTCTTGTGGTGTCTTTGCGAACAGCGCTGCGTCATCAGCAAAAAGCAACACTGATAAAGCAAAATTCCCTAGACTAACTGTTGGAGCCCAACGACTTTGAAAAAAATCCACAATATCATTAATATACAAACAGAACATTCGCGGGGACAGGGAACTACCTTGTTTTACTCCTTTCCCAATTTCGAAAGGTGATGATGTACCTTTTCCCACTATCCTGACAATGCCTCTCGTCGCCCTATACATATCCGCTAATAAACTTACAAATACCCTAGGCAGGCCTACTCTTAGCATCTCTACAAATAGAAGGACTCTATCAACACTATCGAAAGCTTTTTCTAAGTCTATAAATGCTACGTATAACTTACTTTGTCCTTTGGTATGCTTCTCAATCATCGCTTTCAACACAAAAACTCTGTCTATTGTACTGTAATCTTCTCTGAACCCCCCCTGTTCTTCTCTAAATATTTTATTCTGACTTAGCCACCTTGCTAGCCTTGAATCCAATATTTTCTCTAGTATTTTGCTTACACATGGTATTAGAGAAATCGGTCTGTAGTTACCATGTGATGTCGGGTCCCCCTTTTTGAAAAGGGGTAGAACAATAGAAGTCTTCCATGCAGCTGGCCAAATTCTCGTCGCCAGAATACTATTAAATAGGAAAACAAACACCGCCATGAAGTGCGGGGCAAAACGTTTGTAGAACTTTGTTGGGATACCGTCGGCACCCGGGGCCGACCCGCCTTCCATACGATCAAGAGCCTCGTTTATTTCTTTTTCTGATATCTTTTGTGTTAAATCATAATCATGTTCAAACATAGGCAAATTAGTTTCATTATCAATTCTAGAAAATTCTTCTTCGTACCAAATATTCAAATCATAATCTATCACTTCATTTTCTTTTGTCCCCAGATGCGCCGGCCAAGTGCTCGGGTCGGGGGCGTTCCTCCCAGTATTTGGTCTTTTTTCGCTCACTCTTTTCCAGAAAGATTTCATATCACTTTTTACAAACGATTCCAGGGTTTCTTTCATCTCTCTCTTAATTGCCGCATCCTTCTTAAGCTTAATAAGTCTTTTGTAAATTCGCCGTTTTTCCTTGTAAACATCCATTAGTCGTGTTTTCTCGTGTGGTGCTGTGTTTTCACGTAACGCTTCCAAAGACTGTACTAAACTAAGTTTGCATTTCCTACAATCTTCGTCGTAAAAATCCCTAGTAGACCTAGTAGGTTTCCTCGGTGTTAGAATTGGCTCAATTATTTCATGAACTGCTTCCTGAAGTTTACACGCCAAAGCATCGGGAGACTCGCTTTCAATAACAATCTTGTGAAGGGACTGTTTGACTCGGTTACTAGATAATAAACTTTCAATTACCTGATTCTCTTCCTGTGACCATTCTTGTTTCAGGTTTTTCAGGATCCCTGTTTCCCTATGATTCAACTTGGGCTTTGATGGTGGCTTCCGGCGAGATACTTCATACAATATTTCTAAGCTTACCGGCACATGGTCTGATCCTTGCCAACTAAGTACTTTCACATTTAAATTCTCCAGCTCCAGTCTAGTAGTATCTACCAAAACGTAGTCAATAAGGCTCGGCTTAGCACCGGAAAAACAAGTAAATTCCCCCTTGTCTTTATCATCGCCGAACCTCCCATTCCCAATAATAAGTCCCACCTCCCCACACAGTGACAAGAGCTTTCGCCCCCAAACATTTATTTTACGCTTGGCATCTTTGCTTCCCCGTGGTATCCTGAAAGCTAGCGGCACCACTCCATCATTACCCGGGATCTGAACATCTGTTAACTCTGGAATATCACTTGTGTACGCATTGAAATCTCCCAAAAGGATCATATTATCTCCCATATACGCACTGCGGAGATGATCCACTTCACTTTCAAGTATGCTCCAAGTATCCTCTTTATTGTAAGAGCTATTTTGCGGCGGAATATAAACTGCTCCTAGTATAAGCTTCCTCCCTGATACACAACCTAGCTTTAACCACAACATATTTTCAGATTTACTCCCTATACACTTAAAATCACTAAATGATCCGTCCTTAATCAATATCATTAATCCTCCATAATTCCGGTTATTTCGCGACGTAGATCTACAAACATTCACTACTTCAAAACCCGGGAAAGATGGCACTCTATCTGAATTGTGCCAAGTTTCAACTAATACCACAATATCAAAAACTACTATTTCACTCTGGATCTCGTCAATTTTACTTTGAATACCCTGAACGTTCCATGATACTAGCTTTAAAGAACGAGTATGGCCTTGCGATTCCTAACTGTGACTTACACTACTCGGTCCCGGGAGACTTTCCGGTTCTTTGGGGCCGACCTTTGGGCCGACCTGAGAATGGAGGCTAGGTGGGACCTCGTCACCCACAGGACCCTCTGTCCCGAAAGCAATTTGATATTGCATCATAGGATCTGGTCTCAAAGGGGCGTTGGTAGCACGAACAAAAGCCTTCGGTTGGTATGTTGGCCTGACATTGCGTGCCCCCACTTCTTGGGGGCTCACTTCGTTGTATTTTCTCGCTCGCTTAGGTTCCGTCTTGGGTGGAGTGGGCTTCTTGGAAAACGAAGGCTGCACCACAGTATTTGTGTCACTTTCTTCTCCTGAGTTATCAGTTTCAACCATGTCAATTTCTTCCGAATCACTAGTTGTTTTTTCTTGACGGTTCTCGCTTTGAGGGGGAATTGGGAGGGAGGGGAATTGCTGATTCACTGATCTTCGGGGGATTTCTTTCACCAATTGCTCTTCACTATCGAACATAAATAACTTCCCATCCACGAAAAGCTTATCTCCGCGCAATCGCACCGCTCGCCCATCCGCAATGGCGCGATTCATCACAGGTTTTAGGTAATTCCGCGCTTCACGTTCCGCAAGGGTGAAATCGGGCGTTACCGCGACGTTGTCTCGTTTGAAAATGGGTGCGCATTTCAGTAACGCGTCACGTGTCTCCACAGAGTAAAGCTTTAGCACAACCGGACCTGCTTTAAGCCTATAAACGTCCTTGATACTGGCTGGCCCGACATTAATACTGCTAGCTCTGGAATTTAGGTAGGCCAGAATTTCATATTTCAATGACCTGAGGGGGGGATTCAATGGGCGAAGGTTGTAGAAAACTAAGTTCGACCTTCTGATCTCAGCTTCCAAAGTATTTGTCCGACGATTTGATTCAGTAATACGTTTTTGTAGGTTGACAACTTCCTGACTGAGATTCTGAACGGTGGCTTTGTAGTTGCCTATATCCTTGTGCATGTCCGCGAGGCTCCCGTTCAGTTTCGCAACATCTAGTGAGAGGGGGGGGAGTAGGTTCAACTTAATGTTTATCTCGGTTATCATTTGCGCTAATGCCACCGGATCAAACACCGGCGCGGCTGCAGGAACGACTTGGTTTGCATTATCCATTTTGCTAATTAGCACTTCTAGTTAGTTATTTTCGCCTGAACGCAAAAATCCAACTATTCGTTTATCGGGAAGTCCAAATTCGTTGGCTCTCTTAGCTGGGCGCTCACTCACCGCAGTCGCAATAATCCGTATCAATTATCTTGGAAAACAGGTTCACTTGACGCGCTCACTTGGGAGGTGTAACCAGTTTGACTACTGAATGACATCTGTCATTCAATTGAACGAGTCAATTGTTGCTGAGTGGCTGAAAGCTCATTTGTTGAATCAACTTGACCATAACCAGTTTGGTAATCTCCCAAGAACATCCACTGTACATTACCTAGTAAGCCTGATAGATTTTATTTTAAAGAATTTAGATGTTCCGGATAAATGGATAAATTTAATTGCAGTTGATTTTAAGAAAGCTTTTGACCTTGTTGACCATAATATTTTAATTCGTAAATTGCATGAAAAAAATATACCACATTTCATTATAGATATTCTTGTTGGTTTTTTAACGGATAGAGAACAAGTTGTTAAATATAAAGGGGTTTATTCTCAGCCTAGTGCTATTTTTTGTGGTGTTCCCCAAGGCACTGTTCTGGGGCCGTTGTGTTTTTTGATAATAATTGACGACATTGCAAAAGGAACTGATGCAAGCTGGAAATATGTTGACGATTTATCCTTGGTTGAAGTTGTTGGGCGGAATTTAAAAAGTAACGCAGTGAGTATTCTTCAAGATATAGCCGACGAGGCCCTAACTGCTAATATGGTTGTAAATACTGATAAGTCATCAATTGTAAGTTTTTCCTTTTTAAAAAGTAGCCCAGAATATTTTCCTGTCCCTGAAAGTGGTTTGATTGCTGAACAAATTACCCTTCTTGGAGTTACGCTTTCTTCGGATTTAACTTGGAAGAAGAATACAAAAAATCTAATAAAAAAGGCAAATTCGTCTATGTCAATAGTTAAAACCCTGACTAAATTCGGGGTTCCAGAAACGGTTTTGATTAGATTATTTTGTATGTTCGTCCGAAGTCTCCTTGAATACGCTTGTCCGGTTTGGCACTATGCTCTGACTAAAGATGATGCAGATTCTATTGAAAGTGTTCAGAAACGTGCTCTCAGAATTATTTACAGAGGACCTAAAATGCCTTACTGTTTCCTTTTACAGCATTTTAAGCTTGAGACCCTCCATCATCGACGGGAAAGGCTATGCAAAGAGTTTGGTATGAAATCCCTACAGAATCCCTCCTTCTGCTCCCTCCTGCCTCCTCTCTTCCAACCTCAACGTTTGCGCCCACAAAGAGAGTGTGCAGAGCGAGTACCAAAGCTTGAACCCCGTTCCTACCGTACGGAACGTTACCGTAACAGTTTTATACCCAAATTTGTACAATTTTTTAACAATGAGTTCTAGTCTGTCCTGTGTGTGTGTTATTTTTATGATTTTGTATTGGACATTTTAATTATGAACTAATTATTGCTTTTTTTGACACTGTTATGCTATGATGTATCTCGACTAAGACAACACGCCATTTGGCCCCAAGCCACGATTTGTGTTGTTGTTTTGAAATAAATTGAATTGAATTGAAAATTGAATTGAGCAGGACTGATTGACTTTACCCACCTAGATCCTTTTCGCATTTCTCTGATGCTTTGAACTTCGTCTAGTGTCTTCTAGTGACTTTTTATTAATTTTTGCCTTTACCACGCACGACCACTATTTTCGAGATGTTTTTATTTCCTGCGGCCCGCACTTCCTAATAGCGAAACGCTGGAAATCCCGGCTTGCCGCCGTCACCACCGAGGACGGCGAACGAAAATACATTGAATACAAAATTAATCTTTTTGACAGTGCAAAACGGATACGTCAGCTAAATTTTATTAGAGCTATATTTCGGCCCTTCTTGGCAAGGGTCCTCTTCATGCTCAAAACCGCTCAAGTTGGAAAAAGAACTTGTGGACAAACCATTTTTCATTTTTCCAGTGTTTTTAAGCGGTTTTGAGCAGGACTCTTGCCAAGAAGGGCCGAAATATAGCTCTAATAAAATTCAGCTGACGTGTCCGTTTTGCACTGTCAAATATGATTCGCATTCAGCTCGGGCTGAAGGAATATTTAGAAAATTAATCTTCTTTCAAGTTACAGAATAACTTCGCAGAAGGAAGACATTTTGTAATATTGGAAAAGAACAATTTCTAACGATGAACTTACTCTAGTTACGTGTCAAGAGAGATTGCGTTCAACGGATTGATTTGAACCTCGACGATTTCTATTTGGTTCGATTTCATGCAGAATTCCGATACAGATATTTAAAGTTCAACCGAAAAGGGCTAGGATAGGACAGTCTAGTTACCCATCACTTATTCACTTAAATTGGCTTGAAGACCCGCTGAAAATGAGCTACTTCGTTGTTCCGGTATTCACGAATAATCGATTTTCAAATAGTGGAATTTCCGTGTTATTTGTGGTGCCTCTATGCGCTTGTATTTTTGCTGTATGCCTTACGAGAAAGATTTATCATTTTTTGTTTGTTCGGGCACTAAGCAATCTTCACCAATCTCACCACTACCCAATGAAAAGCCACATTTCTGTTGAGATTAAAATTTCCCCCGTCATAGTAGAATTTACGCTGTGGGACGGCTGGGGATATTTTGAGTCTCATAACTAGAGCAGATAGTGGAAAATCAAAAAATTCCTTTGCAGAATCCAAATAATTCAGTGTATCCAATTAAATCCACACAAAGTAGTTGGCTTTTCAGTTAAACTTTAAAGGTTTTTACATTATTACAGGGAGATGCGGAGGAACTGTTCCTTGCGCGCAAACATGCTCGGATCTGTCAAATGGGGCTTATGAGTGTGGCTGCAGAGAAGGATTTATATTATTGCCAAACGGATATGAATGTCAAGGTAAAGAAAGATCCTAGCAACTATATTTAACTTTTTGCACTTTCATAGGTTATTTCAGTTACAATATGTAGGCCGTGTAGTAATGCTGGATTTTGCATCCTCTCGTTCAGCCCCCGTGGCAGTCGTGGAATGTCGGGGTTTCCTTTTTGGGATCCCAAAACGTTAGTGACGGATACCTATGACATCGCAAAAGTTGTCCGTCTGTCCGTCCGTCCGTCCGTCCGTCTGTCCGTCCGTCCGTCCGTCCGTCCGTCCGTCCGTCTGTCAGCACGATAACTCTCGAAGGGAATGAGATATTTTGATGAAACTTGGTGTGAGGATTCTTTGGGTCAAGAGTAAGGTCAAGTTCGTAGATGGGCACTGTAGCCCTACATTTAGGGGTGGGGGAGGGGGTTTAAATTAAGGGGCAAACAAAATATTTTGAAACAGCTAATGTGATAGTCGATTATGGGGTAAGAAGACATGCTGAACACGATGGTGAAAACCATTTTCTCGCCGGACAAGTAGTTCGCCCGGAATCCGGCCAAAACCGGAAAGTTTGTTAAAAGTAAAAGTTTTATTTGAAGTTAATTAGATGTTCGATTTAGGGGTAAGAAGACATGCTGAGCACGATGGTGAAACTCATTTTTTGGCCGGACAAGTAGTTAGCCCGGAATCCGGCCGAAACCGGAAAATTTGTTAAAAGCAGAAGTTTTATTTGAAGTTGATTAGATGTTCGATTTCGGGGTAAGAAGACATGCTGAACACGACAATGAAAACCATTTTCTCGCCGGACAAGTAGTTCGCCTGGAATCCGGCCGAAACCGGAAAATTTGTTAAAAGCAAAAGTTTTATTTGAAGTTGATTAGATGATAGATTTTAGGGTAAGAAGAGACGCTGAATCTGTATATGACAATCATTTTTTACCAGGGCATATAGTTCGTCCGGAATCCGGTTGAAACCGGAAATTTGGCAGAAGTAAAGCAGGAAGTTTCAATCAGTTTTGTCGAAATAAATATGGCTTATACAGGTATATCTGAACTTAATTTTCTCAGATGATTAGCCTGGCGAAGACTGGAACTGGCGTAGTCAAGACGTAGTCAAGACGTAAAAATATTAAATTTTTGGGATCCCATCGAAACCTTTGGTCTTGTTTACTGTAGTTTTAACCTGTTTTAACTGTCGTGACGACAACGAAAAGTTGTGTTTCTTTAAACTCTATGCCATAGCTTTCTCGACCAAATGTCTTTGTTTGGCGCCAGTTTCAAGTTCGAATGAAAAAGTTAAGAGCCAGCCAGAAGTTATTTGGATTGGATTGGTCTTTGATATTTCAAAGGTTGGAATAAGTACCATCTGCATAAATTACCTGAGACTATTGATTTCAGGAATAGATTCACGCACAAGAGACATGGTAATTTTGGAGAAATGGTAATTTATAGTTGCCTCTAAGACTAAGTTGCAGTTCCATCATGGCTACTAACAATCTGATGTCGTATTGGACATCCACGATCCATTGCGACAATCGCTTTTGCTTTTTGTTTCATGCCTGAGTCAGCCTGAGTTGCCTTTCAGTGAATGTCCTACACACAGCAAGCACAGAGTTAGATTGGCACACCTAGGCTACTCCAGTCTAGTACACTAGGCCCTTTTTTGATACCCATTCACAAACGGGGTGGCATGCCCCCAGGTGTGAGTAGGGTACTCATACTTATGTGTACCCCTTCTTCCCCAGAGGTCTACCAGTCTACTACACTTTCTAAATCAAAATTAATTACTGCTTACCGACTGCTTCGCAAGGTATAAGGATTACAGCAATGAATAGCCCTGCTTTAGAGCTAAAAAATGATGTATTTTGACCATTTTTTTGTAGCTTATAACCAGGTAAAAAGAGGCGCCAAAATGGAGAGACAAAGATCGACACCAACTCATGAAGAATCGACGGGCCGTCGTGTTTACAAAGTGCAGTGCACCACCTGGCGTTGATATGCGCAAGGTTGCCAGATGTTAAGTTGCGTTTTCGGTCGAAGTTTTGTTCGTTGTTGGCTTATGCTACGTTTACACCTGCGTATATCCAAGCGTGTTTTGAAAAACGAGCGTATTTTACGCACATACTTGTGCTTGAAAAAGTCTCTAGCAACACGGACGTATCAGAGAAATCGGTCCGTTTTGTATATGAATACGTCTGATTTTCTGGCTCAAAGACGTGCGTAAAATACGTAAACATACTTCGGCTTGAAAAGATCTCTAGCAACACGGACGTATTTGAGAAATCGGTCCGTTTTGTATATGAATACGTCTGATTTTCTGGCTCAAATGCGTGCGTAAAATATTCTCGGATTTTACCCAAAGTGTAAACCCACGATTAGCCGGTTCCTTAATTTCCGTTTTCGAACGCCGCCTTAATTTTTTCTTTTTACGAATCCGGTTTATGTTTTGCGAATCCAGGCGATCCTTGAGCGGTTGACGTTTCTTCGACGATTGAAGCAAACTTAGAACTTGCTAGCTCAAGAAGTCGACGGTCACTCAGAGTTTGAAGGACAAGAAACTGTGACCGGTGACAAAAAACGGTATTCAAACAAAGAACTTTGAGTTGGAATCTGAAGGTAATTTAGAACTTCGATCAAAAATACAACTTGTATCTATCACCGCTGGATAGCTCTACCGCCTTTAGTTGCTTTTTCTCGTCTTTAGTCACAGTTTCTTTGTCCTTCAAACTCTGTGAACTAGCAAGTTCGAAGTTTGCCTGTAACGTGAAATGTTCGACGAAGCAGTGACCGCAGGGATCGCCAGAGTCATCAAAAACAATAAATTAAGCAAATGGTGAACTTCGACGGCGTTTGGAAACGGAAATTCAGCAACCGGCTAAGCCAACGGGGAACAAAGCTTCAATAAAAAATACAGCTGGTACCCCTCGAAAAAAAAACTGAAAAGGATTTGTGGAACCAAAAGCAATTTCTTGTAAACGAAAAGTCAGCAAAATACAATGTGCCAGGTGAGTCTTTCTTCTAGTTTCGTGAATCCTTTGTTTATGTTCGAAGTATGTGGTAAGTTCTACTGAAAATCGATGCTTTAGTGCATCTCCGAGATACGTTGAGTTCTCACGGGTGCGAAATGTTTCTGACCACTGGAAGGGGGGATCCGAGGGGCTATTCTATTGCAAGGTGTAGAAATCCCTGCTGCCTTGCCTCTTTGGTGTGCGCTAAAATAGTATATTTTGACTAAAGAGTAATTGCGTAATCTTTAAAGAGCTGAAGGGTCAGTTGAAGCGGACAATCGTGTTGGATTGAAAAGGGGGAAACGAGTTTGAGCATGAGTATGGCTTGCGGAAGAGTGGGAACGTTATTGTGACAAGATCGCTAATATGTTTTTATTCGGCTAGTGTAGGCCAGAACTAAAGTAGGGCAGAACCGAAATCGAATGTCTCAGAGACACCTCTAGGAGGCAAGACGGGGTTGTCTGCGAAACGTCTCCAATAGAAACGTCTCCCTTGCGAAATAAACGTCCCCAAGCATAGATTTTGAAGTTCATCTTGATTCGCCCTCGACAGATAGCCCACTTTACACATTCGTGAAAAGATTAACGAATAAATATGTGATGTCCGAGCAAGAGGATAGCCTCCAAAAAGGGGCAAAATCATGACTTGTTGAACCATAAAAGAGTTGTACATTTAAGCTAAAACAAATCTATTAAATTTTAACTTGACGTAGGCAAGGATTCCATATGCTTTACGCGCTGTTTCAAAAAATAACACTTTTTGAAGCGAACTGGTGGCACAGAGTCTGGTTCAGAATGGTAGGCCCAAGTAATTTGGAAACTCCATTGGTTATACGGGATGGCAGCCGATATCCACTTCAGTACGACCATTAAAAACCATGAATTCCGTTTTAGACTAATTAAACGAAAGAGTATGCGGAAATTTGACTCGATTCCTGTCAGTGTATGACAAATATTTATTTCTTTTGCATAATCACTCACACATCCAGACCTAGGAAAATACAAACACTCATAACGACGTCTTTGCCAAGCCTCGACAAATTTTATCACATTGACAAGGCCACACGGACAGGGTTATAACTGAGAAAGAGCTATAAAAAAAACATACTGAAAAATGAAGCGAATTCCTATGTTGAGGATACGCGAAAATATGCTTGCGAAATATACTGTACTACGCGAGGTTAAAAATATGAGTTTACTGTCACTGCAGAGCACTTGTTCAAGTTCTGGTTCCATCAATTTGTTAATTGCGTCTTGGTTCCAAAAATGCCTCTTCGATATGTTGTAAAATTCCAGTCGGTACTGTGCATACCAACGACATGCAAGTCAAAAAACGTAACTTATTAAATACAATTTTGGTAGCCAGTCACAGTAGCTTTGTCCTTCAAACTCTGACCGTCAAACTTCGTGAGCTAGCAAGTTCGAAGTTTGCTTGAATCGTCAACCGGACAAGGACCGCCGGAGTCGTAAAAATGCTAATTAAGCAAACGGTGATCTTCGACGGTGTTGGAAAACGGAAACTGAGCAAACGGCTAAAGCCCCGTCTCCATTACCGTAAACCAACCGTTTTACGGCCGACCGTTTGACCGTTACGGCAGTGAAGACGTATCTTTCTCTACAGACGGCCGTAGCCGTAAAACGGCGGTACTGACCCCTCCGTAACCGTAAAACGGACGTATGGAGACTGCTTTTTTGTCACAGTCCCATGTAACTGTTTTTCAACTATTTTTCAAGTCACATATAAACTGTTTTTTAAATTTCAACACAAGATTCACCTATTTGGGACTAATGTAGACCACATTTTTGCGGTTACGGACCCAATGAAGACCACATTTTTGCGGCTACGGACCGTCCGTAAAACGGTCGGTTTACGGTAATGGAGACGGGGCTTAAGCCAACGGCGAACAAAATTTTGATAAAAAACGCAACTTTTGCTTCGTCTGGCACTCGCAAGATGCTGCGGCGAGTCTGTAATCGCACAGTGACATTTCATAGTTATGTTTCTGATCAAAGTTTGAAGTTACCTTCAAACTCAAAGGTCTCGTGAGCTAGTTCGAAGTTTGCTCAGTTGTCGAAAACACGTCAACAGCGCAAGGATCGCCTGGATTCGCAAAACGTAAAACGGATTAGCAAAAAGAAAAAATTAAGGCGGCGTTTAAAAACGGAAATTAAGGAACCGGCTAATCGTGGGTTTAAGTCCGGTATTCACCTCCCGGAACTTCCGGAATCCGGGCTTCCAGATTATTCTTTGACTTCTTCTGTAAATTGCATCTGGAATATGAACCGGTCCGAAAGTACATCAAAATAATCCGGAAAAAGGGGCTTTTGAACTTCCAGATTTCCGGAATTTTTAAGTATCGCAGAAGAAATAAAAAAAAAATCTCGTAAAATCTGGGAACCCAGATTCCGGAAGGTGAAGACCCGACTTTATACTTTGGGTAAAATCCGAGAGTAAGATCAGACGTATTCATATACAAAACAGACAGATTTCTCAAATACATCCGTGTTGCTAGAGATCTTTTCAAGCCGAAGTACGTTTACGACGTAAACGTATTACGTACTTCACGCACGTATTTGAGCCAGAAAAAGATTAGACCTATTCATATACAAAACGGACCGATTTCTCTGATACGTCCGTGTTGCTAGAGACTTTTTCAAGCACAAGTATGTGCGTAAAATACGCTCGTTTTTCAAAACACGCTTGGATATACGCAGGTGTAAACGTAGCATAAGCCAACAACGAACAAAACTTCGACCAAAAACGCAACTTAACATCTGGCAACCTTGCGCATATCAACGCCAGGTGGTGCGCTGCACTTTGTAAACACGACGGCCCGTCGATTCTTCATGAGTTGGTGTCGATCTTTGTCTCTCCATTTTGGCGCCTCTTTTTACCTGGTTATAAGCTACAAAAAAATGGTCAAAATACATCATTTTTTAGCTCTAAAGCAGGGCTATTCATTGCTGTAATCCTTAGACCTTGCGAAGCAGTCGGTAAGCAGTAATTAATTTTGATTTAGAAAGTGTAGTAGACTGGTAGACCTCTGGGGAAGAAGGGGTACACATAAGTATGAGTACCCTACTCACACCTGGGGGCATGCCACCCCGTTTGTGAATGGGTATCAAAAAAGGGCCTAGTGTACTAGACTGGGCTACTCCTCCTACCAGAGTACCGACCAATACCAGACACGCAACACCGTTTTCCAGGCACTGTCAATCAAATGAAAAGGCAGATATTTTTCTATTGGATCTGGTCTGAGAGAAAGAAACTACACTGTCGGAAGTTTCATAACAGATTGCGCATAACACTTTCAAGAATAACACCTTTTCACTTAGAAATAAAGTGTTATGACCAATTAAGTTTACACTATTTCGTGCCTAGATCTCCAACAACACCTTCAATTGGTAAAAATACTACCCTGTCAGAAGTTACATAACGACAACAGAAGGATGCCCGGTTTCAACAGATAACACTTTGGGACATTATCTGTTATGTTTCTTTCGTTCCCGTTAGTATTTTTACCAATTGAAGGTGTTGTTGGAGATCTAGGCACGAAATAGTGTAAACTTAATTGGTCATGACACTTTATTTCTAAGTGAAAAGGTGTTATTCTTGAAAGTGTTATGTGCTATCTGTTATGAAACTTCTGACAGTGTAGTAAGATTTGCTCCTTGACCAGTGGCACCATTTCAGTAGACCTTTTAGGGAGGGGATAAATTTTGGGCCTCCATTCCAGGTTTATTACTCAGACTCAAAATCCTCGCCTCCCACCGGATGGGTCCTCTGTTCTTGTCTGATACTGAACAGAAATGTAATTTTATAATTTTTGTATTTGGTTTGAAAGTTGTGTAGTTTGTGGTGCCACCATCTGACATGGGCGAAAACATACTGTTGGACACTGGATGCTAAAAATATAACTTAAAAGGCTGTGTTTTCAGCCTGCAGGTTCAAGGTTGAGTTTGCCTCAGGAGTAATTTTATATTTTATGAACTTGTGTATAGGCTGTCTCCATGGCTACTCCATTGGCACTTCTCTGGTGAAAAGTAAAATGGGTAAAACTGTTTCCCTGATCTTTTTTTTGTTATTTTGCAAAAGGCGGTATTGAACAGTTCATAAATGAAACAAATGAACATAGATCAGGACCAAAACAGAAAGTTTTCTCAGACCAGTCTGTTCAACATCCTCCCTCTCTTTGCCTTTTGGTCTTGAAGAACTAAAGTAAATAGTGTAGGGTATTGCTCATTGACTAGTGAAACTTGTAGCCAGACCAAGATCTTTTGCCTTTTGTCCAGTGAGAGTCCTGACAATTCCTGTGCCAACGTGTAGACCTGAAATATGAAAAATGTTAAATAGTACTAAATCACTGTACTAAGTACAGTGTACTAAGTGTCTCTTAGCTGAACTAGTGGACCATATTATAAATTGTTCCTAACTTAGTCCTTCACAAGGACCTTTCACTACATATCCTTTGATAGATTAATCTTCGTCCCTGTTTATTTGACTAATAAAGACTACTGTCTAGTATATGGAGTGAAAGGACACCTTTTATGGTATACAATTAATCAGTCAGGTTAGTCCAGAAGACAATGTAAGATGGCAAGAATATGCATTACAAATATGACATGTGTGACAGGAACGAGGCTTGGAATTTCAGGCAAAATAGAGGTTAGATTGTGAGACTGCAAGTTCCAGGTAGCATGGATCTCGAGTATACACTAACTTGCAGAACAAATATTTGAAAGTTAACACTTGAAATCTCTAAATTCTGAACAACTCTTTTCAAGCTGCTGTTTTTGTGCTCATCCTGGGCAAGGTTCTTCCATCAGTGATCATCAGTGGAGTTTAAAGCCGCATAGTTCCTGGAAAGCCGCGATTAACCGAACAGTCCTTGCGCGCTCCTACAATGCCACTGCTCTGCAACATGTTTTGTGTTTTTCCCCATTCTAGAGTATCAGTACCAAACGAACATCTTCTCAAGTTCGTTTCATTTTCGTTTGGCTTTCGATGAATTGGCTACGCCTCCCCCTCTGGACAAGTAACTGTAACGTTATAGGAAAGTTCCACATATTCCTGGTCGATCCCTCTGCGGCCGTATGGAAGTCCATGAAGAGAATGAAACAAAATTGTGATCACCCATGATGGAGTTCCATAATATTTCGGTTTAGGCACCATTTGTTATTTGTTCGTCGTTGTAACGTTGTTTCATTTAATTTCTTATACTAAAATCCTTCTGTACCTAGAAGGGCTACAAATAAATCTAATTAATTTATTTCCTTTAATGTTTCTAGACAAGTCTGAGTATGAAGCAGATGCATTGCGTTCTCCAGAAGCAGGAATAAGCCTTGGCTTACAAGGTCGGAATGAGACCTTATTGGAGTACAGTGCTGGTGACAAGCAGTACAATCAAAGCAGCCAGCCTGCGCGATGTTCATTGGAATGTCGATCAGGGATTTGTGTAAGAGAAGGAACATCTTACGAGAAAGTAGAAAGATGCCAGTGCCCATTTGGATTGAAAGGAGATACATGCTCTCTACGTAAGTATTCAAGATTACTATAACCATGGAACCAGTCCAGTCTGAGCTGGGAGTCAGTCTTTCCCGTAGACTGGGCTGTAATCACTCACACTGCCTGGTTCGAATGCTTGAGGAAGTCTTCGCCGTATGTTTTTATTTATTTATTAGTACGGTAGCCTACATTTAGCAAGCTTAGTATGACCAAGAATAAATAAACCAATAGAACATCCGTCTTTGGTTCCAAGCACCGACTGTGGATAGCATACCCCGACAAAACTGAGCAGAGCTAAAGTTGACGCCCATCTACTAGCTGCTGCGAGAGGAAACAAGAGCTGAAAGCTCATATGGCACTTGCAAGGCTGGGTCAGAGGATGAAAGTAGGAATTCGTCAATGCGTGGGTTTGTTTTGATCATTTGTAAGCAAAACCCTTGAGATAAGAATGATCACGGGTCCTTGGAAATCACGAGACTGTATCGTACTATCGTTTGGCAATGCATTTGGCTGTGCGCACTTTAAGGGCGCTGGAAAATCATCTGTAATCAAAACTCTTGAAGCAAAAAAGATGATCACCAGGAGCACGAAAATGTATATTTTACTCAAAAGTATTGTTTGTACTTTAAGGAATTCAGTTGTAAGCAAAACCCTTGCGGCAAAAATGATCATTGGCTCATACGGATAACGAAAATGTATATAAAAATATTTTTTTTGTACTTTGCGGTTAGCATTAGTACTTTAAGGAATGGTCGGATCTGGGAACTAACTATTTCTAAGCCAATCATGTCAAGTCTCTAATTTTCAAGCCAAGTTTCATCGTCCTAGCATGTCTGGAAGTAACTTAACTTGCGATCACCGGAATTCCGAACCCCCCTAACTCCCCCACAATGCCCGAATCCGGTCCGGTTCTGTCACTGATCTACATAGGGCTTGTGCTTGTGCCTTGTTCTTCCCACCAAGTTTCATTCCGATCGCTCCACTCCAAGCATGTCACAAGTTTTCCGGACCCCCCTCCGACCCCCCCCCCCCCCCCAGCTTCATCGGATCCAGTCCGGAGTTGAAATGGGACATCCGAGACATGTGGTCTTTCTACATATCAAATTTCATTATGATCCGATCACCCGTTCGGAAGTTATACATACCTCAAGATTCCGGATTCCCCCTCCCTCCACTCCCCCTACGATGGTCGGATCGGGAAGCTGACTATTTCCAGGTTAATCTGGTCGCGTCCCTGATTTGCCTGCCAAGTTTCATTGTCCTAGCCCACCTGGACGTATCTTAACTCCGTATGACCGGAATTCCGGAACCTCCCTCCAACTCCCCCCACAGTGCACGAATCCGGTCCGGTTCTGTCAATGACGTACCTAGGGGTTGTTCTTTTTCCTCCCACCAAGTTTCATCCCGATCGCTCCACTCTAAGCGTTCAACATGATTTCCGGTTCCCTCCTCCGACCCCCCCCCCATATTCATCGGATTCGGTCCGGACTTGATATGGGACATCTGAAGCATGGAGTCTTTCTAAATATCAAGTTTCATGAAGGTCTGATCACCCGTTCGAAAGTTATGCATGCCACTAAATTCCGGATTCCGGCTCCCCTCCCTCCCCCCATGATGTTCGGATCGGGAAAGTGACTATTTCCAACTTAATCAATTGGGGTCCCTGATATGCCTGCCAAGTTTCATCGTCCTAGCCTATTTGGAAGTACCCGAACTAGCAAAACCCGGACCGACCGACCGACCGACCGACCGACCGACCGACCGACCGACCGACCGACCGACCGACCGACCGACCGACCGACCGACCGACCGACCGACCGACCGACCGACCGACCGACAGAAATTGCGATCGCTATATGGCACTTGGCCGAAGGGCAAGTGCCATAAAAACCATAGCAGGCGTGTATGACCCGCCTCTGCAGTGACGTAACAATGTTAAACAACCAATAGTCTGTTTACTTTCGACTTGTTTTCTGGGGGGCTCTACTGCGATGAGTTGTTTGTAGAGGTAACGAATTGTGATGTCCCGCGTAGCTCCTAACCTCCGCTCGTTTGCATCGGACACGGCATCGGGAATCTCTTCGACTCGGCATGTGGTATTGCAGAGATCGGGAGTCGGATTTTTTGCCTTATGTTGTTGGTATTGTCAGTTCTTTGCGTTCGGTAATGTTGTAACTTACGAAGAAAAGTCTTACTAGACTCAGTCTCATTCGGTCCACCTCATAAAGTTTTGAGATTTGATATCCTATGAGATTTGCTAGGCTATGCTTTTCCGGGAACAGTCTAATCCATGAAAATCGTCGTTGGTTTAACATAATTTCCGGGTTCCATGCTCTCCTTGTCTCTTCTTTACTTTCCTTTTTATTCCGGCTGAGCTTCATAGGAAAAAAAACACCCTTGGGCGTAGAGATAAAAAAAAAAGATGGAAAGGTAGATTAGTCTGAAGCATTTCTGTCAAGCTTCCGTGAAATACTTTTGTGGACTTCATTTCAGTGAGAGAGAAATAATGCATTTTCTAAAATAAAACATGCATAAACGACCAACGAAGGACTTTTGAAGAGTCTTGGGAACCGTAGAATGACTTGAAAAAAGTCTTTCTGTGTATACTTCAGGTAAAGTCGATGGCGCTAAATAGTCGGTTGAGATCTGGCTTATCCGTTTTCTACTGTCAAATATCAAGGATATTTGACTCGTGCCTCTTTAAAGAGGCGAACCACGACAATGTTAAGCGATCTTCGGTTCCAGTGGTCGCAGAGGGATGGGGAGGGATGCATTTCGTAGCCCGAGCTCCAACTAAGAAACCTGCCAAATTTCATCCCCCTCCGACTTTTCCTTCATGGGGAAAATCTGGCCGAAAGTTTCGACCCCCCAACCCCACCCCCCCTTTAACGTTGTCCGATCGGGCTGAAATTCACAAGTTAAGGTCCCCTAGGGCCCAGGAGCTTATCCGCGAAATTTCAGCTCGATCCGATAACTCCTTCCCTGTTTTCCAGAAACCACGCATAGCCACTTAATGTTCATGTTCTCCTTTTGTTTTTTTTTCGCCACGCCTACAGGTCACAGCCGACATCGGATCTGGGTGTACGAAGACTCATTCGACGCGGAATTCTCCGAGTAATTTTGCTTGAAAGTTTCGTCGGAAAATCTTAACCCCCCGATTTTCTAGCTTAGAAAAACCCCATTTCCCCATAAGAGCCCATGTTAAGTTTTTTGTTGTTAAAAGTTACGAATTTCAACATTCAAGTACATCAAAATGATCAGCTCGACATGATGAGACTGACTGAAAGCTTCAAAAAATTCTGTCTTAATCCGTAAAATTTTTATTTGAGAAAAATGACAGAAACCCTTTTTTTTTTTCTGCCACGCCTACAGGTCACAGCCGACATCGGATCTGGGTGTACGAAGACTCATTCGACGCGGAATTCTCCGAGTAATTTTCCTGGAAAGTTTCGTCGGAAAATCTTAACCCCCCGATTTTCTAGCTTAGAAAAACCCCATTTCCCCATAAGAGCCCATGTTAATTTTTGAAATTCTTAAAAGTTACGAATTTCAACATTCAAGTACATCAAAATGATCAGCTCGACATGGTCAGACTGACTGCAAGCTTCAAAAAATTCTGTCTTAATCCGTAAAATTTTTATTTGAGAAAAATGACCTTAAATTTTTCCGAAGCCAAGAGCGGGGGGTTAGGGGGGCGGCAGCCCCCCACAACAAAAAACCTGTACAAAAGAGTCTTTAAAAGCGGGGGGGTTGGGGGGCGGCAGCCACCCAACTTCCTCTCCTAATTCCTGTACGAGGAGTACAGGAATTATTAACTTACATCCACCATGGATTGTAGAAAAACGTACAGAAATAATATGAAAAAAACTTCGTTTTCTTAAAGAGTTAAAGAGGCTGCGTCCCAAAGTCGAACCTTAAAACGTACAGGAATTAGGAGAGGCAGTTGGGGGGCTGCCGCCCCCCAAACCCCCCGCTTTTAAAGACTCTTTTGTACAGGTTTTTTGTTGTGGGGGGCTGCCGCCCCCCTAACCCCCCGCTCTTGGCTTCGGATAGGCCCTCTTTTAATTAACAAAAAATACAAAACAGGTTTTTGTTTGCTACCCTACCCCCACCCCCAGCCCTTAGCTTGTGTGCTCTGTGTCTGGGAAACAGTTTCAATAATTATGTCAAAATGTAAATGGAGTGGTCAACTTCATTGTTACTAATTACTAGTTTCGGCGCAATGGTTCTCCTGTCCTCTTGTGTTTAACATTTTTCGAAGTTATTCCATTATTCATTCATTTCAATTTTTTGTTAATTAAAAGAGGGCCTTTCCGAAGCCAAGAGCGGGGGGTTAGGGGGGCGGCAGCCCCCCACAACAAAAAACCTGTACAAAAGAGTCTTTAAAAGCGGGGGGTTTGGGGGGCGGCAGCCCCCCAACTGCCTCTCCTAATTCCTGTACGTTTTAAGGTTCGACTTTGGGACGCAGCCTCTTTAACTCTTTAAGAAAACGAAGTTTTTTTCATATTATCACTGGAATAAATCTCAGCTGACTTATCCGCCTGGTGCCAGCGGACTGGTTTCTGAAGGTCCCTATTGCCTCATTGTCAATACGACAGACATAAAAGTAGATCCACAAGCTGATGAGTAGAAAATCTGCAATCTGCTTCCCGGGAAATGAAGGCTTTGCACTGTCTCTGGAGTAGAAAGTGAAAGTTACCATGTCCTACTCCCTACCTGATGGATCCATGTTTTTACTATCTCTGTCACAAGTGTTGATAATGAGACCATGGAAAAACGGAGGGTTTTCAGAAACTAGCCCACTTGGAGCGCTGAACTGGAATAGGGCGAGTTGTTGCCAGTTGCTGTTCTTCGTGGTAAAAGTCGAATTTGCTAGCAGTTGGTTTTGCGTCTTTATAGAGTCAACGTATTCGTGATGTTTAATAGTGCCTAACAGTGACAGGCTTACGGATGCAATATCCTAACTACTGATGTCACTGCATTTGCGCTGCAGCCGCTTAAGCTGGAAAATTCAGCTGACGTATCCGTTTTCACGGACCCCTTCCGACTTCCGAGGTTCGCACAATCGAGTTAACACTTCTGGATTTTCATTATAATGATCATAGCATTGGCAGCCAATTTCGCTATTCTTCGACATTTCTCAGATTTCCTTTCATCTTTTTTTCTCCTACCCCATCCGTATCCGTACTTTGTGTCACATAAATGTGTTACCTCTAACACTGCCAGCCGTTTTTAGGCTTGCTTCGTGTTCTGGATCAGCCTCGAAAAAAAAATAGAATCCGGAAGGGAAAGCTGGAAGATGAAGCCTGGTCTTAACTTGGTTTTTACACAGTTAGTTTCTAGCGTCTTTTCCTGTCTCCGGGCTTTAAGCGGAATTCACACAGAGGGCGTCAAATTATTTGCCTTGCGTTGCGAATTTTTTCAGCTCGGAGCCGAAGCCTGACGAAGCCGTTTTCCAACGCCTGGCGTGACGAATATCGTCAGGCGTGGCGAAATTCGCTCTCTGTGTGAATTGGGCTTTAGAAAGAGTAGTCCGCGCAGCTGTCATTGAACGACCCTGGTATGCTGATTTGTGGTTGCCATTTCCAGCCTTAGAAATGGGAAATATTTGGGAAAGCCAATCTTCACCTTCCAAATTTTTCTTACGTATTCAAGATATCCGTTTTCGTCGAGGTCAAGCCGGGCAAAACGCACCTTAAAGTCTGGGATGTTGGACCTCCAGATTCCGGAACCTGGAGTGGTGCATAGAGGCAATACATTTGCGAGATAATAAATATGCAAATAGTTGGGGTAGGAGCTGGGTTGGAGAATAAGACCAAAGTTTCCGATAGTATCCTAAAGGGAAATAATAATAGGACGCCCTTCATCACTATCCGGTCTTCATAGGCTATCCGGTCTTGCAGATTTTTCCGGTTTCAGACAGATCCCATAAGCATGTTATTCATCCCTAATAAACCGCTTAACCAGATCTATTAAGCGATTCCCTTCTGTCTTTATTTACGGTCTAGCCCAGCCAGCTTACAGCCGTGATATCTCAGGTCTCGTTTTCTTGCATGAACAGGACCCTTGACAAGAAGGATATAGGCCTACCTCGACATATCGCTAGAATAAACCTTAGCTGACTACCCGTTTAACACAGTTACGAGGTTGAAAACTTCGTAGATTATAACTTTTTTTCGATATACACACCACCTAATTTTCGGTTTACATCAGAAAGTGAAAGTATGGATTCAGTTTTCTTACTCGTACACCGACCGAAGCGAACAGTTGGGCAAAATCGTTTGTTAGAACTGAAGAAATTCACGTTTTTGCCGGATTCCGATGAATCCGGCTGAACTGCCGACTTAAAAGGAAAATGGAGCTGGAAGATCGATTTTCTGTGTGACCTTCTCCTGCAAAGAAACTCCAAACACCCTTGAAAGACACGGTACCTAGCGATTTTGGTTTCGCCAGATTCTGTCCGGAGTATCAACCAATCAGGAACACAAAGCAGATTGATCGATTTGACATACCAACTTACCCCACTATCGACACTCCTAACTAGGCTACTGTTGATCAAGAAAGAATAAGCACAGCAGAAATTCTGATTGACCAGGAGCTTACCGGTATCTGGCTTAAGCTAGAAATTTACCGTATCTTACGTAATACGTAATTACGTAATAATTGAGAGAAAACATGATTATTTTACATTTCATTTTAAAGCAGAAGCTACAGCAGATACAGTCAGAGGCGTTACTAGCCAAAATGTTTTTTGGGGGGGTGGGGGGCAAGGTATTTACCGACTGGCTGATCATTTTTACCGACTATTAGATTTATTTACACTAAGAGCCGAAGGAAAGAGAACGGATGGAAACGACTAGGGAGGGACGTGGAGTGAATTAATAATATATGTACGACTGGCCCTTTTAACACAGATTCGGCAATCCAACCGGAGTCCATCGCGGGCTACAGTTTCTTCCGTTTAGGCAGGGTATCGAACATGGTCAACTTCTTTCCTTTCCCAGGCGAAACTGATATTTAATAGATCATGAAATTGAAAATTTATCCCATTTCGGGATCCCGTCGAAACCTCTGACCTTGTTCAAATCCAGATCACGCCGTTTAATATCTCCTCGATCTTCGATCATTTATGTGCAATTTTTCGGGAAGTACGAAGGAAACTCGAAACAATAACGCTGCGGTTTCTCTTTATTGTCCACCAGGGGATGGTGGAAGTCTTGAGGGAAAGAATAAGTGACAAAAGAATATCGAGAGGATATGCGAGGTCAGCCGTGCTTTAGCGTTATCTCTTGATCTCGAGAAGTTGCCTCTTGAAGTCTGAGAGAGTAATGGGATTGAGCAGGACGGGGGGCGAAACTGGCAAACTCCTAAAGGGATTCCCGGAACTCCGAATGCACGATGGTGCTATAGCTCAGCTATCAATTCCTCTTTCAGCTCCAGACTTTTAAATCAATCGATCAGTCAGTTGAAGCCTAGCTAGAAAGCTAGAAAAGATAGTTGAAGTCATACGCGGGGTTACTGTGCCAAACAAAAATAAATCACGACAAAATAAATCACCTTTCTTAAAAATAAATCAAATTATGATTTTCACGCCATTTTATTGAGAAAATCACCTGAATCTGTAATAACGCTCGGATCTGTAAATACCCACCAAAATTTTGCCATTTGATGCTGACTCCTTCTTGGACGGGACAAATATATAAGACTTTACATAGATTGTATAAAAGCAAATACTTGGTTTAACTAGCGGATGAGCCTTTTAGATTTCTTGTTTTATAGTGAATATAGTAAAATCAGGCAAAATCACCAAGCAGAATAAAAAATCGCCAAATTTTGTGATAAATCAGAACCTTTGGCAAGCCCGATCATACGAAGAATTTACAGATGACGTTATACACAGAAAAACACCGCGAAATTCGCAGTACATTCCGCGAAAAAGGTGAATTCAATATAGTGTATTTCACCTTATTCCGTTTCTCCGCTCGAAGCTGACTAGTTTATGGAAGTCCCTCATTATTATCGACACTAGCTTGTGACAGAGAGGTAGTAAAATATAGATCCAGAAGGCAATGAGCAGAACGTAATTCACTTTCTGCTCCAAAGACAACTCGAATATGGAATTGAGACATCTGTCCGTGGTGATTACGAGGCTACTTTTTATGGCACTTGCCCTTCGGCCAAGTGCCATATAGCGATCGCAATTTCTGTCCGTCCGTCGGTCGGTCGGTCGGTCTGTCGGTCTGTCTGTCCGGGTTTTGCTAGTTCGGGTACTTCCAGATAAGCTAGGACGATGAAACTTGGCAGGCGTATCAGGGACCGGACCAGATTAAATTAGAAATAGTCGCTTCTCCGATCCGACCACCTGAGGGGGAGTGGAGGGAAGGGGAATCCGGAAAAAATAGGAAAAATGACTTATTTTTAACTTACGAACGGGTGATCGGATCTTAATGAAACTTGATATATGGAAAGACCACTTGTCTCAGACCTTCCTTTTTAAATCCAGACCGGATCCGGTGACATGGGGGGTAGTTGGAGGGGGAAACCGGAAATCTTGAAAATCGCTTAGAGTGGAGAGATCTGGATGAAAGTTGGTGGAAAGAACAAGCACAAGTCCTAGATACGCGATTGACATAACCGGACCGGATCCGCTCACTTTCGGGGAGTTGGGGGGGGGATCCGGATTTTTAGTGATCCCGTGAGTTCGGTGCTTCCTGATGTACTAGGACGATGAAAATTGGCAGGCATGCCAGGGACACGAACAGATTGACTTGATAATAGCCGTTTTTCCATCCGACCATCCGGGGGGGGGGGGGCTGGAGGGAGGAGAATCCGGAAAATGAGGTATTTTTAACTTACGAACGGGTGATCGGATCTTAATGAAACTTGATATATAGAAGTACGTCGTGTCTCAGACCTCCCATTTTAAATCCAGACCGGATCCGGTGACATGGGGGGTAGTTGGAGGGGGAAACCGGAAATCTTGAAGATCGCTTAGAGTGGAGAGATCTGGATGAAAGTTGGTGGAAAGAACAAGCACAAGTCCTAGATACGGGATTGACATAACCGGACCGGATCCACTCACTTTGGGGGAGTTAGGGGGGATCCGGATTTCTAGTGATCCCGCGAGTTCGGTGCTTCCTGATGTGCTAGGACGATGAAAATTAGCAGGCATGTCAGGGACCCGAACAGATTGACTTGATAATAGTCGTTTCCCGGATCCGACCATCCGGGGGGCTGGAGGGAGGGGAATCCGGAAAAATGAGGTATTTTTAACTTACGAACGGGTGATCGGATTTAATGAAACTTGATATATAGAAGTACCTAATTGTGTCTCAGACATCCCAGTTTAAATCCGGACCGGATCCGGTGACATGGGGGGAACTGGAGGGGGGAACCGGAAATCTTGGGAAACGCTTTGAGTAGAGAGATCGGGATGAAAGCTGGTGGAAAGAACAAGCACAAGCCCTAGATACGTGATTGACATAACCGGACCGGATCCGTTCACAGTGGGGGGGGGGGCTGGGGGGATCCGAATTTCTAGTGATCCCGCGAGTTCGGTACTTCCTGATGCGCTAAGACGATGAAACTTGGCAGGCGTGTATGGGACCCAAACAGGTTGACTTGAGAATAGTCGTTTGCTGGATCCGACCATCTGGGGGGTGGGGGTGGAGAGAGGGGGAATCCGAAAAGTGAGGTATTTTTAACTTGCGAACGGGTGATAGGATCTTGATGAAACTTGACGTATAGAAAGATCCCATGTCTCAGACGCCCCATTTTAAATCCGAACCGGATCCGGTGATATTGGGGGCGGAGTCGGAAGGGGGAACCGAAAATCTTGGGAAACGCTTAGAGTGGAGGGTTTGGGATGAAATTTGGTGGGAAGAGCAAGTGAATAGCATAACCGAAATGGATCCGGTCACTGTGGGTGAGTTGGAGGGGATCCGAGTTTGTAGTAATCCCACGAGTTCAGTACTTCCTGATGTGCAAGGACAATGAACTTGTCATGCTTGTCAGGTACCCGAACTATTGACTTGAGAATGTCGTTTCCCCGATCCGACCGTCGAGGGGGAGTGTACAAAAGGGGAATCCGGAATCCAGTGGCAAGCTCAGCTATTGAACGGGTTATCGGATTTAACCGAAACTTGATATTTAGAAAGGTCTCGTGCCTCAGTCATCCCATTTTAAATCCGGACCAGATCCTTTGACATTGGGAGGAGTTGGAGGGGCGAATCCGGTTCGCCCCTCCAATCGCTTAGAGTGGAGGGATCGGGATGAAACTTAGTGGGAAGAACAAGCATAAGTTCTAAATATGTCATCTAGAGCTCTCAGATTGAATGAACCTAGATATCCTAATTCTAGGTACGAACCGCATTTTTGAATGGCGGGGTGTTTATTGTGAAGTTCTCTTCTACTTTCTCGTACCACTACTCGTAACAAGTGCCATATGAGCTCGTAGCTCTTGTTCTAAGCGTAGGGACAGTAACTGTGCACTCCAGAAGCGTTACTCACTGAAAGTGCCAGGCAGTTTACGCACTAGACAAGTGTGTTCACGGCTTACTTTTGCGTCATTTATCCGTTTAGGAAACAGTGATATTTTGTAGTGGAATTAGACGGGTTAGCAAGGATAAGCTTTACAAGAAAAACAAAAGGCGGAACAGTTTTGTGAGACGATAGGGGACGTAAGAGAATTGCTTTCCAACGACCTTTTCAAGCACAGTCGATCGACCTTCTTCCACTATACCAAGGCTTTCAAACTCCTTAACATCACAACTGGACTCGAAAATTGTATTAGCTCATTTCTTCTAGTTCTCAGCAGTAAAACGTCTGTTTATTAGACAGGTTTCGGTAAATTAGGGCGTGACTTTGTCACTGTCTAAGAGTATGTCGCGTTTGTTGTCGCCTATCTACCAAGGCCTTGGTTCATTTTCCCGTTTTCTGCACCGAGCGCTTACTCCTCACTGCTCTTTTGACCGTTTTTGGACCAAGGCCTTCGTCCTTTCTGCCCAGGCTACGGAGAAATGAGATTGGCAACCCCGAGGTGAGTTGATCCATCTGCTCAGGAGAACGGCGGCCGACTCCTCTCTGCCAAAAACGGCCAAATTAGCAGAAAGGACAGAGGACTTGGGAGAGAGGCCTTTGAGCTCTTTGGGCCAAAAACACGACTATATCACCTTCCACACATGGCCGGTGACTTTGTGTGACTTAATAGACTGAACCTGTTTCTGTGGTAGATGACAACATGTTTTCGACAGCATCAACACACTTATTCGGACCTCTTCAAATCTTTTTGTCCCCACCAACGTTCTGCCCTGGCAGGGGCTGCCCTGGCAGCCCGTGTTCTTTAGTGACAAAATTCCAGGTGCCATTTTGCTTTATACATATTTTGTGTCATTATGATAAAGATTGTAATTTTGTTTAGTTACTTTGTTTGTTTAATGTTTGCGGTCGTGTCCTTTATTTCTTTTGTTATTCCGCTGTAGCCTACTACACAAGTGGGCTATAAAGAAATTATTTAGAGAAAAATATTTGTAAAGTATGACGCGAAACAAAAAAGGCAGCTAGGGTTTGCTTCAGCGACGTTTCCTAAGTTCGTTTCTCCTAGCTACAGCCTGACACTGACGAGGTCCCTTGCCAATAAGAACCAAACACCGCTGGAGCAAATCCTAGCGGAAATATTCGTTTATAATTTTAATTTATATTTTAATTTAAAATGTATTTTTTATATTTTATTTTTTAATTTATAGAGGCGAAAGCCTTATTATTGCAATTATATTATTATATTGTTATTATTATATTATAGTGCAAACACACGGTCAAGATCGGGTGCACCCGGACTGGAATTCCTGCCCGGGGTTTTTGCACCATCATCACCTTCATATGGAAATGTTGAAACTTTTTCAACTTGATGATGAAAGTGCAGCAAATCCGGCCGGGAAATCCTGATCGTGTGTTCGCACTTTTATTGTCATTTTTTAGGCATGATTCGCAGTCAGCTTGGGATGAAGGAGTATTTCAGTTATATTATTATTAAAGTTTAACCGGAAAGAGCTGAGATAGGACAATCTGGTTGCCTGGTCTGGTCTGGTTTATTCACTTAAAGAGAGTTGAAGACCCGATGAAAATGCGTTACTTTGTTGCTCCGCTATTCACGAATAATAGTTGCGTATACTGGATCTTCAATTAGTCGTTTTTGCAGCTACCGTGGTATCTGATACTACGGTTGATTTGCAAAAACGACAATGGCCGGATTTGCGCGTTTCGAAATCATCCGAACAGAAACACTGATATCCACTGACATCTAGAGTGATGTACTGCTTTCCCACCAATTTGACGAAAAATATACTCTTGTGTTAGTCATGATGAAAGTGAGACGAATTTTTCAGATACCACGATCAGTTACCACGGTCGACCGTGGTATCTGAATATTGGTTACCGCGGTGACTGGTCAGATCCTCCTCTTAGAGTGCCAGGTGCTCTCGCATTTGAGAGTAAATTTTTTTGGGGAGGGTCGGTATCGCTTCCCCGTATCCTGAAATCTACGAACCCCAAGTGTATCATAGAGATATGCAAATATGTGACCAAAGGATTTGGTCTTAGGAGTGAAAGTTTAGCATAGTAGTTTATAGAGGTGTAAGGGTTTATTTGTGAAGTGAAATGTGTAAAATCTTGTATGGCCTTTTGGCTGAACAAGTGTTATTATTATTGATACCACGATAACTGCAGGAACGAACCTGCAAATGATTGTAGGTTCGGTTCTTCCGTTTCCAACGTTGTCCCTGACTTTCGACAGCCTGACGAGAACCCTTGCCAAGAAGGGCCGAAATATCGCTGCCAAAGCATCGTACCTGACGATGCTGTATATTTGTGTTTACAGTATGTGTTTATCAGTCAGCTTGGGCTCAGGGTGCATATGTGTATAACGTCAGACATATTGAATATCCTGCTTCAAAGATTTTGAACTAGAGTGCCATCTATGTATTTTGAACTTTTTTTTTCTAGCCGCAATGCTCAGCAGCTCCGTCCGGTTCCGAAATCCGGAAGTCCAGAGCGGGAGTTATGTTTCCTTCCCCCCATTAGTTGGGGCCTACAAGAATCTAAGGATTACGTTGGAATTACGTGCCGAATCCTGGGATGGGGTCATACTATTGACTGGGGAAAAGGAAGACATGGAAGGGGATTATGTGGCTCTCGTCCTCAAGGGAGGATTTCTGGAGTTCAGGTATGAACTTTTCTTGAAAAAATATGTAGGGAAGTTTTACGAAAACAGAACTGACGTTCGGGCGCAGTTACGAATGAGAAATGAGTGGGAAAACCTTGAAGAGCAACAGGTTCATAGTGCTGATTGTGTCGTCGCCACTCAGAAGGCTCACTTTACAGTCTTTCCGTCCATGAAACTGCCTTAGCAGACTTTTTCTTAAAGTTTAACTGAAAAGCCAACTTATTTTTGTGTCATTTAGTTGAATCACTGAATTATTTGGATTCTGCAAAGGGATTTTTTTGTTTTCCACTATCTGCTATGGCGTTCAGAATATCTGCGGCCGTCCCCACTGCGAAAATTCTACTATGACGCGGGAAATTTTTATCTAAGCACAAACAAGGCTTTTCAGTGGGCAGTGGCGATATTGGTGAAGGTTGCTTAGTGCCTGAACAAAAAAAAGTCATAAATCGTTCTTGTAAGGCATACAACAAATTAGAGGTACCACAAATCACACGGAAATTCCACTAGGCTATTTGAAAATCGATTATTCCTGAATAGCGGAACAACCAAGTAACGCATTTTCAGCGGGTCTTCAAGCCAATTTAAGTAAATAAGTGATGGTTAAAGTAGTTGATTCATGTGGGCCGAGAAGGTAGGACACACTATCATTTTACGATGAGTCGAATATTTACGAACGCACTGTTACCTTTGGTTTCTCCGAAATCTCCATGCTATCCGAGGTAATCCACAAATTACTTTCACTCTTGAAAACAAGTTCGTCAACTCGCCATTACCCATTAAATATTCACTGATCTCCTGTTGTGGGTCAGAGCTATACTAGAGTCTCCGAGAAGATCAAGGGGCGTGTAAAGAGGATTAAAACAACGATGTATATCACCCTGGGGACGTTTAGATATGTCAGAAGTAAAAATCCTCGGCTAGTTTGACAATTTTTGGTATCGGAAGCTGAATATTATTTTGCTTACTTAGAAAATCTCTAAGAAATCGTTATAAAGAATTTAGTGTAATTTACGGCGTTTGTTTAATGTGATCTGGTTTACATCCTTAATTCTTTGGACTTCGGGAATTATCAAGAAAAAAACAGAAAACAAAATACTCAAAGAAATCGATAATGCAAATAGTTAGTTTGATTTTTCTACACATTTTCCATGTGCCTGATGCAATAAAAACAATTTGTTAGATACAAAGTCAAACTATGATCCCAGCCTCTCCATGTCGTGCACTTCCGACCCGCGCCACTAGATGACCCAGCGGTCGGATCGAGTCGTGTCTTCATCTTGGGTCTTGGGTGGGGGGGTTCTAGACCTTGCAAGTGCTAGAATGCTTATGATGTATCTCCTTTAACTAGATTGTCCTATCTCAGTCCTTTTCGGTTAAACTTTAAGCATTGTGGAGGGGGCTAAAGGAGAAAGACGGGACATTTCTTTAAGCGTACCATGAAAGTCTTTGTTTACTCCACAAGTAAGTTATTTATAATGTAACGTAGCCTAAGAATCATGTATTCGTAGTGTATATCCGGTGACGCAATAAAAGAGACGCTTCGGCTCAGTTTGTCTCATTTTCAAGCTTGCTCAGCACAAAATATAAGTGCAAGTGCAACTGAACTCTTGAAAAACTACTTTTTCGTACGTCCCCTTCCTTTGAAGTCCTTTTTTCTGGCGCAGAATCCATTCCATCACTTCAGACTTGTTCCAGGTCTTCATATTGTAAGGCAGCCTAAACGATATCTCGTCTGTAGCGTAGTACTTCTAGGTCAACCCAGTAGAAGAGACTTTTTGCCTCCGTTGTCCGCTTTTCATGTTTGCAAATATAGCCTATCGTAATAGCCACTGTGCAACCTGGTGCCCCGAAGTTCGGGGACACCTTGTCATTTTTCCTTCCTCGCCTCCCAATCCTAACGTCTGTTCTGCCACCGCTAACACAATGACTCTGCTGGAACTCAGATAATTTCGTCCATTACCGATCTCTCATATAGAACACACAATCTAGAATCCCCGTCCCCCTTTGGTTTCTTTTATATCTAATTATCTTGCTTGATTACATCTCATGGATAAGGTTGCCCCACTTTTGTTATTGTCCAGTAGCCATGGGGATTGGAATATGGGCCTATTGATATGAATACAGTACGTAAAATGGCCACGGAAAGACCTGCCCCATGGAATCGCTTCAGGAGATGCTGACTTTGTTCTGATTGGTGTCCTGACGAAGGCCTATAGATCGATCTACCATAAGTGCTTGTTTCATGATAGGCTGTGCCAAACGTTCTTCCCAGATTCCAGATATAGTATGCCAAGTGTACGGCCGGCCTAACCTTAACAAGTAAAAAATAAATCTGAACACCACTCCGTTTCTTTTGTGAATTAAAGGATACGCCTGCTGAGTTTTAATTTAAACAATATTTTGAAACTTCTTGGCATGGGTCTGAAGAGAACCCCTGCCAAGAAGCGCCAAAATATCGCTCGAATAAAGTAAGGTGATGTATCCGTTTGATGCAGTCATCTTGAGCTGAAGGAATACATCAGTTTGGTCGAATAATGAGTGTTTGGTTGAATTATTGAGAATAAACATAGGTTGTCAAGAAATCAGGCATGTGTGATAGACTGTGTTGGACAGGAATGTCATTTCAGCTTAGGAAGGGGGGGGGGGGTAGCCCGCATGTAGTCACTGTGTCGGGAACAAAATTCTTTAAAACTGTGCGACGATGAGTAGGACAAAATTCAACTAGGCAAGCGGCCAGGCGGAGGTGACAGATTCAAGGACAGGCCCTCCAATTTTTGAATTGTTTTTATTTGGTAGTTCACCCAACTTTTGTTTAGTCCGCATATATTTCACCGCATTCAGTCTGTGTCAAGAAGTTATTTAAAGTTTAACTGAAAAGCCAACTCATTTGTTTGTGTGTCACTTAATTGGATACACTGAATTATTTGGATTCTGCAAAGGGATTTTTTGATTTTCCACTATCTACTCTAGTTATGAGGCTCAGAATATCTCCAGCCGTCCCCACAGCGTAAATTCTGCTATGACGCGGGGAATTTTTATCTCAACACAGATGCGGCTTTTCAGTGGGCAGTGGTGAGATCGGTGTAGATTGCTTAGTGCCTGAACAAAAAAAAACTGATAAATCTTTCTCGTAAAGCATACAGCAAAAATACAAGCGCATAGTGGCACCACAGATCACACGGAAATTCCACTATTTGAAAATCGATTATTCGTGAATAGCGGAACAACGAAGTAACTCATTTTCACCGGGTCTTCAAGCCAATTTAAGTGAATAAGCGATGGGTAACTAGATTGTCCTATCCTAGCCCTTTTCGGTTAAACTTTAAGGACCCCTCGTCCCTATATTACTGATTCACGTAGGCTACATCACTGATCGTTTCCTTTTTTCTCGTTCCAAGATTTCGAACTTACGATATTATATAATTTTCATCCATAACAAAGGTAGGCTACTAATGTAGGCTATACTGATTTTTGGGATCCCAAAACGTTAGTGACGGATACCTATGACATCGCAAAAGTTGTCTGTCTGTCCGTCCGTCCGTCCGTCCGTCTGTCTGTGAGCACGATAACTCTCGAAGGCAATGAGATATTTTGATGAAACTTGGTGTGAGGATTCTTTGGGTCAAGAGTAAGGTCGAGTTCGTAGATGGGCCTTGTAGCCCTACATTTAGGGGTGGGGGAGGGGGTTGAAATTAAGGGGCAAGCAAAATGTTTTGAAACAGCTAATGTGATAGTCGATTATGGGGTAAGAGGGCATGCTGAACACGATGGTGAAAACCATTTTCTCGCCGGACAAGTAGTTCGCCCGGAATCTGGCCAAAACCGGAAAGTTCGTGAAAAGTGAAAGTTTTATTTGAAGTTGATTAGATGTTCGATTTAGGGGTAAGAAGACATGCTGAACACGATGGTGAAAACCATTTTCTCGCCGGACAAGTAGTTAGCCCGGAATCTGGCCAAAACCGGAAAGTTTGTTAAAAGTAAAAGTTTTATTTAAAGTTGACTATATGTTCGATTTAGGGGCAACAAGACATGCTGAACACGATAGTGAAAACCATTCTCTCGCCGGACAAGTAGTTCGCCCGGAATCCGGCCGAAACCGGAAAATTTGTTAAAAGTAAAATTTGTATTTGAAGTTGATTAGATGACAGATTTAAGGGCAAGAAGAGACGCTGAATCTGTATAGGACAATCATTTTTCACCCGGACATATAGTTCGTCCGAAATCCGCTTGACCGGATTTTTTTTATAAGTTAAAGTTGTATTTGAAGTCGATTAGATGTCCTTTATAGAGATAAGGAGATACGCTGAATTCGTTTCTGAACTATCTTTTTGGGCTTGACAAATAGTTCGCTCAGAATTCGGCCGAAACCGGAAATTTGGCAGAAGTAAAGCAGGAAGTTTCGATCACTATCGTCAAAATAGATATGGCTTATACAGGTATATCTGAACTTGATTTTCTCTGATGATTAGCCTGGCGAAGACTGAGTCTGGCGAAGACAAGACGTAGTTGTCTGGGTCAAATATTAAATTTTTGGGATCCCATCGAAACCTTTGGTCTTGTTGCATTTGACGTGTTTGGCTTTTTTCGAGACGGTTTATATCTCGCTTATTACGTCCAAAAGGTCATTGCTCAGAATTACTGGTCATGGAAGTTTTTCCGTGTTTCTCATCACAAATACAATTGGGACGGGTTTGTGATCTTTGAAAACCCGGCGAGTTTCAAAATAACCACGAATGTAAGAACATTAGAATATAAACTGCACGTACCGTAAGCGGACCGTAAGACAAATTTCCGAAATCTTCTATCCTTGTAAAGTGGATACGTTTCTCATACCTACGAATGAGGAATCTAGAATCCCCTCAGAATTGCCCTCATATTGAGACGTGCCTTCATCATGGCACTGGAGACTCTGGAAAATAAGATGTTTCCAGAAAACTAATATTTGGCTGTCAGAAGTGACATTATTAGTGAAGTTTTGTTTGCTCTGGAATAGAAATTTTCGTGCATGAGCTACTTAGTTTGAAAAGGTAATCAGAGCTACTTTCAGTTCGAGTGCTTGCGTGGGAGGGTTAACTGGTATGGGAACTCGAACACGAATGCAGTATTGATTCCGGTTCTTAGCTGTAGCTCCAGAGCAAATGACGAGCATTACTCAACCCCCGTGTCTTCTGCGTTTGCGCTCAACATGCATGCAGTTAGAAATTCGAGAATTCCGGAATTTGAAGAACATGAATCGAATTTCTAGAACTAGTAAGAACGTCGGAGCACAGATTTGGTGTTGCGTACAGACGTCATAGTGTCTGGTATAAAAATAAACATCATATTACGGCCGCCCAAAGTGTAAAGATGAGTGTAGGGCAATTCTGTCGGTCTAGAAAGCTCCGCTGACTTATCCGCCCTGTGTTCTTGCGACTGCGGCTAAAACTCGCCTCGCTTTCCGATTCCGAGGCTGTTCTGGCGCTCCGCTAGTTTTGGAAAGTGACGTGGTAAGTGAATCCACTCCGTACGTGGAAAGCGGATTTGGCAAGCCAGCGAGAAGCTGTAAAGGCGCAACGACTGTCTCGGGTACAGTCGTGAGAAGTTAGAAGCTACTTCCGGGTACGAACGACCCTTTTTTACCCATATGCAAATTGGTTTTAATATTTCTTGATCGATTTTTCGCCAGTGGAGCTGTTTTTTTGTCTATTGTTTTTAAAGTTTAACTGATTTCTAAAAAAAAAATTTGAATACACTGATTTATTTTGACCCATCTAGGGATTTTTTTTTTCACCTGCGGTTCTAGTAATAACGCCCTGAATGTGCGCTGCGCGACAACCCAAAATTCGTCCAGAGGCGGAGAATTTGAATTTCAACAGAAGCCTGCATTTCCATGTGTGACGAACGCTAAGCTCGGAGCAACTCATCTGAGGGGAGTAGGAAAGTGATTTCAAGATACGTCTTTTTGTTATATGTCTTATTTTCGGCAATAGCTTAGCCTACCTTTGAAGTTGCTGAATGTTTGAAGCATAGGACAAGCACATGGAGGACCACAAATTCGAAATAATAAGTTCATTCGATCCAATCGGCTATCTGTGGATAGCGGAGAAACGAAGTAACTCATTTTCATCAGTTCTTCTCGCCTGTTCCAGTGAATGAGTGGTCTGTTGTATCTCAGCTTATCTCAGCTCTTTCCGGTTAAACTCTAATGTTTCTTGAAATTCGTTAAATGTTCCACCCGTGGTGCTGTGTTTCTTGTCTATTGTTTCCAGTCAGCAGGGACGTCGCAAGGGCGGGGAGGGTGAGGGGGGTGCAGCACCCCCCAAATTTTTAGATTCGGTAAAGTATTGGGCCGGAGGCCCAGAATTTGACTAAAATGGTTCGGTTATTTTTCGATATCAAAACTATTCGGTATATTTACGGGGATTCGGTTGTTATACAGAATCCCAATAGGCTATTGGTACAAATCTGTTCGGTATAATGTTCGAGATTCTATAAAAATTGCCAGGATTTAGCAGTTATCACGAATAGGATAAACGAATTTACTGAAATTATTCGGTAATTTGTCGATGTCGGAACAATCCGGTACATTTATGGAGATTTGGTAGTTACAAAGAATCCCGAATAAGCTATCGGTTTAAAATTAGTCGGTATAATATGAGATTCGGTAACTTATTCGATATAATTGGCATTCGGTAGTTATAACGAATCCCGAACTTCGGTCCCGTTTCGACGAAATTCTACAAATTTAATCGGTACAATTGGGACTCGGTAGTTAGACAGAATCCCAAATAGGCTATCGGTCCAGAATTATTCGGTATAATAACTGGCATTCGGTGGTTTATTCGGTATAATTGCCAGAATTCGGCAGTTACCACTAACCCCTAACTTCGATCCGATTGCGGTGACATTTACCGAATCCCGGATATCAGTCCATAATTATTTGCTATACATTCCAAACTTTGGTCCATTTAGAAGTCAATCCTAAAACCCGGTGACCCCCCCCCCATGTCGCAGAGAATCGTACTCTCAGTTGTATGTTTGGATCTTGTCAGAATGTCAGTCGTATGTTTAGAGCTTGCCAGAATGACATAAAGGTAGCTACCAGGTAGCTACCAAACTTCGAATTTCACAGCCGGGTTGTAGCGAAATCTTTCTAAAAGCGGAAAGAGGCCGATTTTTCGAAATTTTTGCCTGCGGCGCATAGTTTCAACATCATTTGGTTCTGTGCAAAAATCTAGTATTTTAGCAGAGAAGTAAGCTTAGAAAAAATAGACAGGGCAAGGTTGGGACATACATCGAATTTGTAAGCACTGAGAAGAGGCCAGGTTAAGCACTGGCCAAAGACAAAAGGACTGATCTATGATTTCGTCGGCAGTCCTTACTTTTATTTTGGATCCCAAAAAGACGCTCTAATCATAAATGTTTCCAAAAATTCCTCCTACGGCGCCTTTCGTAATATTCTCTATTTTTGTGGAACGGCGCGTCATTTAGCTGGGGTTTTAAACCAGTTTTAGGCTTGGAATTTGAGAGACATTAAAAGCTAGAATCTGCACGGATTTAGTTAAATTTGGCAGGAAAAAGCGAACCTAAACAGATCTGGCCTGCGGCGCTCATTTTGTTAGGTCATGGGTCGGATTTGGTAGCCCACAGTAGCTACATGCTGCTGATGGGACGTCGCTCCAACCGGTTTGGTGTTCCTGGAAATTCTTAGGATCTTGCAGTGTTTAATCCAGGGTAAAAGATAGAATTTATGTGGGAAACGGTTAAATTTTGCAGGAAAAAAACAAACTGAATATAGAAAATGTGTGTCTTGGGTATAGTATATAGAAGCTGCTACTGGAATCGTGCCCGGCAATATACTACTGTACTGTCCAAGCCGGCGTAGCAAATTGACGCCTATTAGCTGTCCAATCATCTTTCACGCTGCCCTTTAGTGTCACTCTTTGCAATTCATCTTTCTTTTCTATTTAATAATTTAAAGTTTAACCGAAAAGGGCTAGGATAAGACAATCTAGTTCTCCATCACTTATTCACTTAAATTGGCTTGAAGACCCGCTGAAAATGCGTTACTTCGTCGTTCCGCTGTTCACGAATAATCGATTTTCAGATAGTGGAATTTCCTTGTGATTTATGGTACTGAATTTGTGTTGTGTGCTTTACGAGAAAGATTTATGATTTTTTTTGTTCAGGCACTAAGCAATCTTCACCAACATCGGCACTGCCCACTGAAAAGCCTTGTTTGTGTTTAGATAAAAATTTCCCGCGTCATAGTAGAATTTTCGCTGCGGGGACGGCCGCAGATATTCTGAACGTCATAACTAGAGCAGATAGTGGAAAACAAAAAAATCCCTTTGCAGAATCCAAATAATTCAGTGTATTCAACAAAATGACACAAAAATAAGTTGGCTTTTCAGTTAAACTTTAAAATAACTTAAAGTCCGAATCCTCAATTTTAAGGATTCGGTAGAATGGTTTAAAGATTCCGTAAAGTGTTTGGCTCCTTCCCTCCCCCCAACGAAGATGCACGTGCGACGCCTCTGCCAGTCGGTATTACTAAGCCAGGCATTAGCCAGCCGTATGTTTTGAGTTTGCAAAGAAAATACTCTTCGTTAGGGGTATCATTGATTTCTCGTCCCATGCTCACGCAAATTACCTCGTCGGCCTTTCACTCAGTAAATGCCTAAGAGCCCAATTCCTGTCAGCCTGGATCTCTCGCATTCCGTCTTTATTCGTTTCAGTCATAACTCACTTTATCCTCCTCCTTCCAAATTGAGTATCCGCTTTATAAAATAAATACTTTATGGAAACATGAATAGAATTTCCAGACACACGGAGACTCATGTGATTACATTCCCGAGGCTTTGAAGCCTTGTAACTGAGTCGTAGGGAAATGGAATTTTCTAGTGTTTCTTCTTCTAGGTTCGACTGCGGGTCCGGGGAAGGCCTGTTACGGTCCGGTGAGCCGATCAAGCTGCATGAGTGGACACGTGTCCGGATCGATCGACATGGAAGGGATGCGAGACTATGGGTCCAGCATAGCGGCGTGACCCGAGCGAGAGCACAGGTAGGAATTCTGCCCCAACAGAGCCACTATTATCTCATAAATTATGTTAAATTCGAAAATTCAAATTCTTTTATATTCAAGAACCAAGGCTGTAACATGCCGAATTTATGTTTTCACGTCCCAAGAAAAATGTGTTAAGAAAAGATGAAATATAATAGTGGTCAGACAGATTGTCCAACTCCAACAAAACGTAATGATCAATCCAAACACGTGAGTGGGCACGTGTCGGGATTGATCGATATGGAAGGGATGCGAGACCATGGTTCCAGCACAGCGGTGGACCCGAGCGAGAGCACAGATTGGCAGATTTTGATAAGCTTCGTTAACGGATTTCGTTAACAGATTATGATAAACTTCGTTACTATTCGATATTTAAAGCTCCTCCTTCCAACCCCCATGCTTAACAATACTCTATATGACCAAGTCCAAAACACGCCACTGGTCCCTAGGAAGAACGAGAAAACGTCTCACTAAAGAGTCAAATCCTGTATCAACCAATCACGGCGATCGTTGGGCACAGCTGTGGTGCAGCTTCCGGCTCTTCCGCTAGGTACCCGGCGATTCTGCATCGGGAAGGAGAGTTAGTCATCAAGAGTATTTGTAAAAGACAAGCAAAAGAAAAGGAGTCTGAAACACAAGTTGCTCATTCAGTTTTGTGTGTACATTCGGTATAGTTTTGCGGATTCGTCTGTTCCAACAAAGCAGCTCTAATCCTAGATTTTTGTCGAGTAATTTTTTATCTAGATATTCCTTCATCCCAAGCTGACTGCGAATCGTATTTGACGATGCAAAACGGATACTTCTGACGTATCCGTTTTGAATTGTCAAATTTTTTTTATCTTTACAAATTCTCAACTTTTTGCAGAGCTTTCCATCTGCCCTGTAGAGATAGTTTTTGGAAAAAGTCTTGCGGTTTCCAGAGTGCGAAACCCCTAACTGCAAGCTTCGTACCTTTTCACAGCAGTGCAGCAACCAACAGAAAGCGAGTCGCGAATTTTAGCTTCCGAAAATAGTCGTCATAAAGTTGCCGAGAAAGTTGCATAGAGATCAGATAGAGATCGAGACAAGACGGTACAGGATTGCTTGACCCAGGTACAGGGCAGTGACAGGTTTTTTCGATCGAGTTATAGTGAAGGCCAGATACAGATATTCATTAGGTTCTCGTACGTACCGAAGAGCAACATTTTGTTGGAGAGATTGTTGGAACGAAGCAAAAGCAGTCATAAAGTTGTTCCTTATCCGGTGTAACCGAGGCCGTCATATCCCGGAACACGTTCTTCGGAATATCCGGTACCTCTTGGCATGGTTTCGAGGCTATTTCCCACTCATCACAACTTTGAGCAAAAAGTCCTCTTCGCACTCTAGCAGCTCAAAAATCTAGATTGGTGGAAATGTAGAAGCCGCATCCCCACCGTTATCCCAAAAACGACGTAGTCTGTCTTGGTTCCTAGGCTACTATTATGGCATTGCCAGCCAGCCGTATACAAAACCTTCAGTGGTCGTCGCATCCAGATTTCGCACCGGACTCGCTGTCCATCCTAGCTTTATGTCGACAGGTGAAGCCAGATAAGGAGATGAACCATGTTGCACGAACCGACGCGAAGCACTAAAAACGAGCTCTGGTCCTGCTTTCTTCTGGCTTCCCGCCGCCTTCCTTGTCTAGGTCCCTGGCGACTAAGATGAATATTTCACTGTTTTGTTGGAAGATTGTGCTGCCTAATAGTCTAAAGTTTGTCCTCCCTCCCGGAGTTGAACGATGGCGTTTTGTCTTGCAAGGAATCACTCCGTGTTTCTATTTCTTTCTTTCCTTGAAGTTTGTCAAACGACGTCGAGAGAACTTGCATGTTTTCTTGGGATAGTTGCAGTAGAATTGCGTTATGTTGCAGCTTGCAAAGAGAAGTCTTTAAGTGCGGAGTTGGTATTTTTTCAGGTCGATGACGCTCCTTCCTTTTGGGGCTAAGCGATATTTCGGTTAACCCTTGCCAGCGTACAGCAAAAGTTGCCAAGAGTTGTGAGCCGAGGCACTGAGGCTGGAAGTGCTGGAGTCGAAGGACAGAGGTTTCAAGATTTCTGCTAGCTCACATATACCTTATACCTCTTTCTTTACTTGGTTCGTAGGGTGTCGGCGTAAAAAATAATAATAATGAAATAATGATATAAATGCACTAAAGAGCATCCGCATCTACAAGGATACTTCAGGATAAGTTACTTGTTAAACCGAACGCCAGCCAAGTGACGGTCAACACCGGCTTTAAATTGATTTACAATTTCTGAGATCACAAGCGTTCCAGGGAAACGATTCCAATAGTCTACTATTTGATTCTTAAAGTTCATCCGTCGAACCCCCATGCTAGCCCATGCTTAAAAATTGGGAAAAGACAAGCAAAAGATAAGGAGCCTGAAGCCCAAGATATTCTTTTTTCCCTATTAAGTCTTCCAAAAGGAAAAAGAACACGTAGAAGGTTCTCATACCGTTGTTTCTGAAAGAGCTGTCGGCGAATCTTAAAGCTTTCGGCGTAATTGAGACTGCTTGACCTGCAAACTCGGCTCGGCCGAAAAAGCATTAAAGGTGTTGGGGTGCAAAACAAACAATGGCGAACAGCGAGGATTTCTGAGGTTCGTAATAAAAGTAATTTAACGGCAAAATAGGTAACGAGGTTAGCATGTCTGTCGACTTCTTCATCCAAACATTCGGGTCTTGACCTTTCCGGTTCTTGCCAGGCGCGTAGGTACTGTGCCCGTGCGCGTAGCCTAAGATTGTTATATGTCCCCAGTGAACCAGATCATTTACGTAATTCCTTTCTGTCTTTAACGTACAACCGGAAAATCAATGTTAGTCGAAAATCAAAGAATATTCTGACCCAGCATGTTCTTCATCTATATTTTGGATTTTGTTCTTCATTCTTTGTTTGGGGGGGGGGGGGGGGTGCAGCTGCCCCTGGCCTTCCACGGTGGCCCAGAGCTACCCATGAGAAACCACAGTAAAAGCTAGTTGACGATGCGCAAAATCGAATGTGTATGTAGCCTACTCTTTATACAAAATATATATTTGTATCGGTCTTCATGAACATATTTGTTTACTTTTCGTCCATATGTTGTTAATCACTTCTAACACACAATCGAAATGACGCCCCTGGCTTTGTCTTTTATGTTGCTTTTTCCTAAACCCTCCAGCAAATTCAGAGAAAGCCATGCCAGCATATTAATGCAAAATCACAATTCGGTGACGTCTTCGGTGGTGCCATATCCTCTTTCAAACTCACGAAAGGGAAAATACTAATCCACTTTCTCGGATAACCCCCCACCGTGGGTTCCGATTTATCTCGTCTGTTGCTTTTTTTTCCCCAAAGCCTTCCGGCAAATTCAGGGAGAGCCCTGTCATGATTCAGTCCAAGTAGCCATCACGGCCTGTCGTAACCCAACGCGTGACTAGAGAAGACAGCTCAATCCGGCTAACTCAGTCTATTGGACAACAAGAGAAAGCCCTGCACTCGCCCAACGCCCGACCGCTTTCTCCCAAAGGACTGGCTAGGAAAAAAGAACAGAGAAAAATGTTTAAAATCAGTTTGCTCCTCTTTTGCAGCCAGATCCTCAAGGGAAAGCATGGGAAGTGTCGCGCGAGATCTTGACAGCGTCGTCTTTAGTGTCTGATGCAGAAGTATTTTACTCAGCGGCAGTGACTTCCCATGTTCAGATTATTTATTTAGCTTTGTTTGATTTCTCCATGAGGCTCTGCAATTAGGGTTCTGGATTTTCTGAAACTTGACTTAAAAGGATCTTCTTAATGTTTATTTTTCATGCAAGTCCCTTACGTAATTCCATCTCCATGCATGAAGTCACACGCGACGCTTCAGAACCGACACGATGGACAGAAGTCGCCCACAAAACCTTTTTCGTCTCATTTCTACGCCTCTCTTCTAATTCAAAATGACCCACTTAGGAGAAGGCGGATTCTAAGACTAAAATGTCCAGGTTTTATGGGGCCTTTAGCTTTTGTCGACATATCGCCACTTGGCCATTGTCTTGTTGTTTTAACTGAAACTTTTACGGGCACTCTGTAAGACGGATCATCTGAGCTTTGTTAGGTACGAGGTACATAGCCTATATAAGAGACTACTGGCAGGACACCCTGACACAGATACTCGGAAACAGCCAATTACAGCGTCTGGAATAACGTCCTTACCGGTTTAGTAATATGAGGAATAATGTGTCTTGGCCTAAGCCAGTCCGTGAACTAAGAATGGAGTTGCTTCACATATATTGTCACAATTCCATTATCACCATAATATGTCACGTATATTATGGTAACGAGGGTTGACTGGCTGCACCGAGTGCTCAACAGAAAGTTTTTTTTTTGTAAATAATCTTGCTGTGTTCGTTCAGGCGAGGCTTAGACATAGATCAGTCTTTCTTTACGGTGGCATAATTATTCGTTTATGTGTATTAGTATATAATTATCTGCTACCATGCCTCTTTGGGCTTTCAGTGCAGAAATGCATAAATAAATACATATTATTAGGTTGGAACCCCTAACTAACCAATTATCCAAGTCAACGTCGGAGCAGCAACACTCTTAAAGCAAACTCATTTGTGTGTCATTTAATTGGATACACTGAATTACTTGGATTCTGCAAAGGGATTTTTTGATTTTCCACTATCTGCTCTAGTTATGAGGCTCAGAATATCTCCAGCCGTCCTCACAGCGTAAATTCTACTATGACGCGGGAAATTTTAGTCTCAACACAAATGCGGCTTTTCAGTGGGCAGTGGTGAGATTGGGGAAGATTGCTTAGTGCCTGAACAAAAAAAAAAGATAAATCTTTCTTGTAAGGCATACAGCAAAAATACAAGCGCATATAGGCACCACAAATCACACGGAAATTCCACTATTTGAAAATCGATTATTCGTGAATAGTGGAACAACGAAGTAACTCATTTTCAGCGGGTCTTCAAGCCAATTTAAGTGAATAAGTGATGGGTAACTAGATTGTCCTATCCTAGCCCTTTTCGATTAAACTTTAAAGGACTCGTCGTACATATGATTCCAATGCGATCTGCTTCCGTAATTGCTTCATAAGTTCTCGGACGCGGAGACCTGAATTTCATACGGTACACATTCGACCCCCCCCTAACGATACCTTACTCATTTTCACACTTGCCGTGTTTCGCTATTTTCGATGCAGATCCTGCTCCCCACAGTTGAAGCTAAATCGTCAAGAAAAACGGTTTTCTGATTTTTTCCGTATTATTGCTTGAAGTGATCGGTCCTGGAGAAGTTATGATACGGCCAAACAGAGCCATAAGTAATTTGCTAAAAGCAGAGCCAAGTTTCAAAGTCTGTTGACTCTACCTGTATTAGATTACTGGAACATAAATAATAAATATGCTAGGTATACAGATGCCAAATATACTGATACAACGTGTTGACGGCACCCTATCTTACGAAACTGGTCAATCAAAATAACCCATTTCAGGAAAAGAAACCATTTAAGAGCACATAACCCTTGTCTCTCTCCCATAACGCTTGTTCACTTTTTAATTTCTATAGGTAGGTAGGTTACATGCCCGTATCCAGGAATTTATTTCGGGGGGGGGGGGTTGCCAGCGGGTCGGACCAAAAAGTACAAAAAATACATAGATCAGATTTTAAAGCCTACAAAAAACGATTAATTTTGTGGGTTTCAGGGGGGGGGGGGTTTGACCCCCCTACCCCCTGGATACGGCCTTGGTAGGTTAGGTAGTCAGGATTTATATTTTTTTTTTAACTTAACATAAATAAATAAACAAAAACGAGCAGCAAAGCTGCAGATCACTAATACCTAATATAACAAATAGGTGAGAACTAGAGCTTCTTAACAATTTGCCACCTACACAAATCGTTCATCCTCTATCCAGTATCAGTGAGATATATCGGCCCTGCCAAGACCATCCAATCTTCCTTTTTATGGCACTTGCAGCCTCTGGCTCAAGTGCCATATACCGATCGCAATTCTGTCCGTCGGTCGGTCGGTCGGTCGGTCGGTCCGAATTTTTTTGTCCCACATGTTCGAGTTAGGGTACTTCCAGATGTGTTAGGACGATGAAACTTGGCAGGAAAATCAGGGACCCGACCAAACTAACCTGGAAATAATCAGTTTCCCGATCCGACCATCTGGGGGGGAGTGGTGGGCCGGGGAATTCTGATAATTAAGTAGTTTTTTTCACACTTTTTCGAGTTGGGGTACTTCCAGATGTGCTAGGACGATGAAACTTGGCAGGAGCATCACGGACCCGACCGGGCTAACCTGGAAATAATCAGTTTCCCAATCCGACCACCTGGGGGGGAGTGGAGGGCTGGGAATGCGGAAAACTGGAGTAGTGTGTAACTTTCGAACGGGTGATCGGATTGGAATGAAACTTAATAACTGAATAAATGGTATACCTCTGATGTCCCATTTGAAGTCCGGACCGGATTCGACAGCTATGGGGGAGGGGGGGGGGAGACCGGAAATCTCGAGAAACGGTTAGAATGGAGGGATCGGAGTGAAACTTGCTGGGAAGAACAAGCATCTGCTCCAGATAAATCATTTATACATTTGGACTGGATCCGGACACTAGGGGGGGGGGGGTGGAGGGGAGTTTCCCGGAATTCCGGTAATGGCGGTTTTGGGGATTTTCACGACGAAACTTGGGAGGCGGATCAGGGACCCGATCAAAATGACTTATAAATAAAAATTTACATGATCCGATAGTCTTGGGGGGAGTAGCGGGAGGGGGAATCCGGAATATTGAGTCATGCGTAACTTTGGAACGGTTGATCGGATTTGAGTGAAATTTGATAATTGATCAGAGGACATGTCTCTAGTGATCTTTGTCATGTCCGGACCGGATTCGACAACAATGGGGGGGGGGGGGGAAATACGTGACCGGCTCAGACTGGGGAGATCGGGATGGAACAGATGCTCTGGATAAATCACTTACAGATCCGGATTGGCTCCGGCGACTGTGGGGGAGTTTCAGGGGGGGGGGGGTCCGGAATTCCGGTGATCGCGAATTAAGGTACTTCCAGATGTGCTAGGACGATTGAACTGGGCTGAAATATTAGAGATTCGATAAGATTGGCTCAGAAATCGCCACTTTCCAAATCCGACATTCCTTAAAGTACCAATCTTGACCGTAAATTTTGAAAAATACTTTTAAGCAAATTATACATTTTCATTATCCCCATCAGTAGCGTATATTAGGGGGGGGGGCGACAGGGGCGATCGCCCCCCCCCGAAATTCTTGAAAAAGGGATTTTTAGTGGGGAAAACGTGTGCGAAACACGGGCGACAGGGGCGATCCTCACCCGAAATTCTCGGAAAAGAAGTTTTTTACGGTAAAAACGTACGCTAAAATACAAACTGAGAAGATCAATCGAAATTATTTACAGCACGGTTCAGTAATAGATCTCAGAAACAGTTTTTGAGTCGTAGTGTGAATGATTACAAGATTAAAAGGTGTTGTTTGCACCTCGTTTTTAACAAAATCGTCATTTGGATCGAATTTTGGTCTGGCTAGAGGTGTTTTTAGTGTTAAAAACGGTAAAAAAGAAAAAATCGCCGAAAATTTTTCGGCCTTCCGGCCGGAAAGGGGGTGGCGTTTGGCCGCATATTTTCACTGAGCTGTCGCCCCTCCCGAAACAAATCGGAATATACGCTACTGATCTCCATGAGCCCATTATCATTTTTGCCTCTAGGGTTTTGCTTACAAATGAAGTTCTAGCTCCCTTAAAGTGTGAATCTGAACCGCAAGGTCGAAAACTACTTTTTTTTATCAAACGATACATCTCAACCCATGATCATTTGTGCCACAAGGGTTTTGCTTAAAAATTTATGTTATCACCCTTAAAGTGCACATTTTAACCGAAAAGTGAAAAAACTTTTTTTTACCAAACGGTATATATCAATGATCCCTAAGGGCCTGTGATCGTTTTGTCTCAATAGTTTTTCTTACAGATGAATTTCTAGCGCCTATAAAGTGCGTATCATAACAGCCAAGTTCTAAAACAAAATACGTTTTCTCTAGCTCCCTTAAAGTGCGCATCTGAACCGCAAAGGTAACCTTAAAAGTACTTTTGATCAAACACTACATCTCAACCCATGCAAGTGCCATATGAGCTTACAGCTCTTGTTTCTCTACTTTTAACTTGTCTGGAAGCATCTCTGCTCACTATGGCATTCTAGAATTTGCTTATCCAAGAAAAGGTTTTAAACGAGTCTACTTGGAAAACGGTCAGGAGAGAGAAAAGGAAAGCGGAATCCCAGAGAAGTCCTCACTCGACTGAGTTTGCAGGGGCAGGGAGAAGTGTGGACCCTTGGAGAAGATCGAACGTTAATTAAGAGAAATAAGGGGAGGGGACACAAGCGACAAATCGAAGATTGCTTTCCAGTATTAGAGAGAAGTTGGAGACAACAACGAGCGGAACCGTCACGTAGATAATAGATAGGGAAGAGAGGAATAACCTGGTGACGAACATGAAGGAGCAGGCAACTCTCATAAGTAGCTGTCGAAAAGTTCCTCAACTATAAATTGCTTTCTGCATTACAGACATGTTTCAATCAACAACGATCAAAACGGTCACTTAGATAATTGACAGGGTTAAATCTTTCAGCTATTTAGTCATTGAGAGACTATATTCGGTTAAATTCCTTTCAAACGAACTAAGACCGAGACTGTTTCAAATAAAACCGAAGAAGTTCGTAATAAATCTCTAATTCATTAGTTCTGACAAATCTGTTTCTCAGTTAGGGAATGGATTTGAGGCGGAGAGTCCCTCAAAAGTCTTCGAGAACCCTTCAGATCCTGTCTGTGTCGTAGTCCGGGTCGTTCTTCTGGTCATCTTATCGTTTGTCGAGTCTGCGTCGTGCTCTCTGTTGTTGTTGTTGTTGTGTTAGAATATGTAATTTAGTTTGTTCTCTGCTGAAGACGGTTGCCGGAAGTATTCGAACTTGCAGTTATCACTCGTATAACACCTTAGAGGGATACTTAGCTGATCTATAAAAAAAACACGAAAATCTCGTTTTTGTTTCTTGTACTAGATTATGTTAAAATTTACTAATTAATTTTTTTTCTGCGGATTAGTCAGTCCAGTATGCCGCTAGTCGTGATGTCTCTCAACAGAAGTCCAGTTCTATTAAACCTTCTCGTAAAACCCGAAATGGTCAGTTTATTGGGAGAAACACTCGAGCATGTTCTTCCACGTTGAGTTGTGTAAGCTCTTAGTCTCAGCATTTAGTTTACCGCCGAGCGCTTCGACGACTGCTTCTTGCTGCTAAGGGGTGCTAGGAGGGTAGAGCGTCTGGGATATTTCTTCAGATGGAGAATTTCACGTTCAGCTCTGTCCAAATGTCTTGAAAATTGGTTCTGGTCTGTTATGTTGCGAATGAGATAGGTATGCTTAAAACGATGGAGGGTAGAAACCTTATGGACAAAACCATGGGAGCGGAGAACATTAGCTCCTCAATGTTATGCTTTCACCGGTTATTGTTTGCTCAAGGTACTGCATGTTTCTAACAAGAAGAAATGAACAACCCTTGATAAACTCCCACATCTGCCTTGCTGTATGTTGGTTGAGAAGCTCGGGCGTTTATAGTTTTTTTATCATATTTCCAGAACTTTCCCTTCCTCCTATATTTTCTCATACGAATCATAAAGGATCCCTCTTGCTTGTTCTACCTTTTATATTATCCCTAGATCCCATATGGAATTATAAGCTCCTGAAATCCCCGCCTTTCGCCATTGTTTCATTTTGTACCTGCGGCTTTTTAGCGATTTTTCGGCTTAGCCGAGTTTTGCCAGTCACGCAGCATAAACTTGGCCGAAAGCTTGAAGGTCCACCGACAACTCCTTCACACACAAGGCATGAGAAGCTTCAAAATGTTGTTTTTCGTTTTGAAAGACATGGTAGGCCATCAGGTCTATATTCTGTTTTGGACGTATTTGTTTTGCTTGTTTTTTTCCACTTGTCAACTATGGCGCGTTCAGTTTTCAACTACTTTGCGTCCATCCGCCGCGTCGGAGAGCGGGAAGGCTGGATGGAGTTGATAATCGTTCATTTCACGGGGAAAGTAATGATGTTTCGAAAAACGATATTTCTGAGCCATTTTATCGTGAAAAGATCGTTTCTAGTAAGAGTTGTGCGTTTAAGGTCGCCAGCAAATTTTCAGTCCCAGACATAAGAGCTAACTTGGCAAGCTACACAAAAAGCTACCGATCCCAGTGTTATCCCCTCTCCGAACTGTCTTAGAGTGTAAATATAATTATGTTCTTGTTGGCGTTGCCAAAGTACATTTTTGTTGTCCTTCGTTAGTTTGCGCAGTTATTTCTGATTTCCTCTATTTGATTTCATAATATTTGACCTTGCAAAACGGATAAGTCAGCTACATTTTATTAGAGGCTCAAGCCGCTAAAGCTGGAAAATTAACTTGTGAAAAAATGATTTACAATTCTGTGAACTTCTTCTCTGAAAACTGGTTGGAGCTAAAGCTGGTGCTGTGATTTCATTCTGGACATGGCTGCTGTTTTTGCTGTTCGATTGGGTCTTCGAAAGGGTCGAGATTTGTTTCTGCATTTTGGTTTTAGAGTCACCTCTCTCTTCTTCTTCTTTCCAGCTAAGATGGATGCTTGTCGGCGGCATGTATGGGCGATTTGAAGTTCCGTTTTGCATCGTCAAATATGATTCGCAGTCAGCTTGGGCTGAAGGAATATCTATGATTTCATGATATATATATACGTGTATGATTGTATTCGAAAATGCTGAATGGCCATAAACACACAAACAGGATGCTAAGACCAGCTGAAAATGTGCATCCTATTTGCGAACTCTTCACGATCACTCTGAAATCTGCAATTTACTCGTTCTTCTCTTGTCGTTATATTCCCAGTGAAAGCGTCTACTCGACAAACTACTCATGGGAAGTGCTTTTCAAGATACCAGGGAAGTTAGCCGGAAAATCTCTTGACGACTCCTTCCTCTATGGTTTCAGCTGTTGGCACCTGAGCAGAAAGTGGTCCAACGCTGTATCCAACTTCACATAAAAAGGGACAAGTTCGCATTTTGGCGGGAAGCTAACTCCCTGGATTCACCGAGGGGGTTGCTCACTCTCGATTTTAGTGCACAGCAAGTGCCCGGTGCCGCAGTATGCCCCGCCGGTACCGGCATCGGTTGACACTAGCCGGCACCGGTTGCCCTGTCAGATGTTAGAACATAAAAATCAGCATGTTTAGAAGCGGAAATGCCTAATGTATGGCCAGCACCGGCTCCGGCGTATATTTATATTCGGAAAGCCCCATGGAAGAATGATTTTTTTTCGACCCGTTCTACGAATAAAAAAAATGGAGCACTAACAAAAGAAAGAACTCCTATGCGTCCCCTTGTTAAACACCCCGGTTGGCCTAAGGAATGAAAGTAGTCATGTCCGAGAACCCAGGAGTTGCGGCATTCGCTTTAACTGAGGACATCTACATCTATTTTGCTGACCGCGACCCCGGGGGGATTTGACAATCGACCTTGTGTCTCCGGCTTTGACCCTCTTTCTATGGTCATTTTGTTTAGAAGTTTAAATTAAAACGTTGAACCCGAGGGCAACGGATCGGCGTTTGGCCAGATCACTTGCCGGCCCGCGAGTCGCGACTGAAACAAACAGGAACGCACTACGCTGACTTGTCTATCCGACGTCCACATTATGACATGAGTCGTGACAGCGAGCAACTTCTGCGAATCGCAAGACTCGGAGAGTCGCGACTCGACACCGGAGTTAGCCAGTAAAGAAAATTACTCTGTTACACTCTGCCAAGTTCGTTGTCCCGTTGCTTCTGACAGTAGTCGGTGATTATTATCAGTTCTTGGTCTTAGCTTTAAACTGCTTCAAAGCTCTCTCGACCTCTAATAAAATCGCTGTCTGAAGCATCTGCGTTTTCATGGCGTAAATAAATTCTCGGCCTCGTATTGCCAGTTATTGGACGTTACGCCTCCCCTCTTTCATCCGGAGTGTTCCCAGAAGAGGACGTGCAATGCATAAATTGACTTGCTCTTCTAATGAAATGAAAGGCTAACTGAACTTGTAGAGTAGATTCATTTGCTCCTGCGGGTAACCTGTCAAGTGGTCCGAGTATTAGGACTTTCCATCGGCGCTACTGAATGAACTGAATGTGTTTATTACCCATCTTTACATAAAATGTCAGTGACGGGGAACGAGAAAGGAAAAAACACAAGGTACAATTTTAACTCCGATATAAATTACTTTAATCAATAGATTTGAGAACTGTTTCCTAAATTATTACTTGACGGCTGGGTAGAGGCTGTCTACCCGATGAAAAATATCCGAGAATTAGTCGTATGGAGTAGAACGAACAGTTACTACGTACAGTAGTAACTGTTGCTACTACATGCTACTACTAGCAAACTGGATGCTATCGGATACTACTACATAAGATTAACCCAGTCGGAGGCATGTTTATCAAAGTATTCCATACTACTACATATCACTAATCAAACTACTCCATACTACTACATACCATTCCATGCAACTTTTTCTTACAACTACCATACTGCTACACAGTCATCGGGTAGAGGGTCAAACAAATTGAGCTAAATTGAGCTAAATTGCACTTTTAATAGCTCTGGTATCGGAAGTAAACATTTCCATAGTAACTCGAGTGACACCTGAATCCCAAGCAACGAAATGGGGACCAGTCTGGAGAGAGGGGGTCTCTACTAGATGACATGGTGTAACCGAAGCGGTAATGGGGGCTGACCGGAAAGACGGGGCCTTCGTCGTTTACCTGACCTACAACGACTCGAACGCTTAATTTACCTACCACTTCAAACGTTTGTTTGATCGAATGTTAAAAGTTTAGTTTTTTAGTTTTAGTTTAATACTCTTTATTAGACAAACCACTGTTAGATATACTAAACTGCATGAATTTTTTTTATATAATATCTTACCATTCTTTATACATGTAGTCAGACCTCTGGGCTCTGACTGCAGGAAAGCCCGAATGGGCCTGTGGGGGCAGTAAAAAAAACAAACTTCACTTTACATTAATTTTTACACACTTTGTCAAAAAAAAGAAAACTGAAAGAGGAAGAAAAAAGAAAAAAAAGAAGAAAGCAAAAAAAAAACAATAAGTGGGGTACCATGCCGTCGTACCAAAAGCACTAAACTGTTAGTAATATATTCGTAACCCATCTATGAATTAAAAACTACGAACAAATCTAAGAAATTAGTTAGTAGCCTACAAATTTTTAGCAGAGCTTAAACGTATTTTTAACACACATATATTTTCACAAATACACCAACAGGGCTCAGGAACTCGTTGTTGAAAAACTGACTCAGGATATCGTATGATAATGTTCCTGCTTTATTCTATAGTCTGCGTGGGTATGAATCCAAGATGTATTCGTGTATGCGGTCGCATACTGGACGCCCAAGTATACATAACTTAACATACTAAACAAATAAGCAAAGTAATTATTTCACTTTAATGAAAAAGGTCCTATGTCTGGCTGGTACTGTTCCGAAGACACTGGCTGGTGGTCTCTCAAGCTCTAATGATGCTCTGGGGTTACTTGTACTTGTACTTGTGTCAGGACGCAAGCAGCTCTCCCTGGCGACAGCAGCTGACGGACCAAGGCATGCCATGAGTCTAGGTCTTCTGTGAATGGCATCGAGATTTGAAGGGCAGCTGCGCCCCCTCTCCAAATGACGTGTCTGGAAGAATTCATGTTACTGCTTCTAAAAATCTGTAATAAGAAAGGTCTTTTAGACGAACCAGGGTTTTTCAAGTATAGTATTATGTACCCCGCTGCTGCCCAATAGACATTATATCGGTTGAGAAGTGGAACGTATGAGCTTTTTGCTTTGAATATAAGCAATTATTCGCACTTGTCCCATAAGAGAGGAATATTCTGCAATGTTAATGCCCTTTTGCCAGACGGCCATACGACGTATTTGACAAAAAAAGTGAAATTTCTGTAAATGATGACTTCTGGGCATGACCTAACTAGCTGGCCCAACCAGGACGAGCGGATCTTTAGTTACGGTGAAACAATACTACATTTCCTAATGTGTGGCATTGAACGGAAAGGACAAACAGCTACTAACTGCGTTGAGTCTAGAAACATTTATGTATAATCACTGGTATATAAAATACAGATTATCTTTTTGATCTGCACTGAATCACAGTCGCGTAGGAATAACGTTAGAAAATCACTTTAGTCCGCGCAAGCGGAAGTCGCGCCCCAAAAATCTCCGCGCGCTGGAAGTAAGAATTTTTCGTCGTCCAGCACACCCAAAACCTGCATTTCCTGTATGAAAAATCGTCCCGATTCAGAATGCATTAGTTTTGAATTTCGCTTAGAATAGACGCGTCAGAGGTAACCACAGAAAATCGCGACGTCTTTCACTTTTTAAACCTTCCCATTGCACAATATGTCCCTACTTTTTGCAAAGGCATCCCAAAGATTTGACTTGGCAACAATGTCAGTCCGCTACAGGTAAGTTCACCTCTTCTCCGTCTGAAGAGGCGTTCCAGATGGTCTCCTCGCACGCCGTATCAGCAAGAACCGTTGCGAGGCCACCTGCAGGAAGAAACGCCGAGAACAGAGAACTTGAAGGAAAACTTCCTTTGTTGTTGCAGTTCCACTTCGGAAATGTTTCCAGCTGGTTTCCAGAGAACCTTTTAAGTCGGGTCTTCACCTTCCGGAATCTGGGTTCCCAGATTCGCCGTGATTTTTTCTGAATTTCTTCTGCGATACTTGAAAATTCCGGAAATCTGGAACTTCAAAAGCCCCTTTTTTCCGGATTATTTTGATGTACTTTTGGACCGGTTCATCTTCCAGATGTAATTTACAGAAGAAGTCAAAGAAAAATCTGGAAGCCCAGATTCCGGAAGTTCCGGGAGGTGAAGACCGGAGTTTACTCAGTATGTTTGGGGCTTCAAGAGAGGTTTCAGCAGAAAATTAGCTTGATGCGCAATTGTAAACAGAGGCATTTCGCGCTCATTAAGATTGCGTGGAAGAGCCGAAAAAGAAAAGGATTGATGAGTCTTCCAATCTCTGTTTGCTGCCCTGGCTTGACCGCGAATGTGTCTCACCTTACCAGTATGGATACCCTTGGTTAACGGACCCCTCTTGCTTATTCTGCCTTTTATAATATACCTAGTTCCCTTCCGGAAGTAGAAGCTTCTTAAAATCTCCACCTTTCTCTGTTGTTTCGTTTTGTGTCTGCGTATTTTTAGTGCTTTTCCGGCTGTGCCGAGTTTTGCCCATCACACAACGCAATGTTTGCCGGAATCTTCAGTGTTCGCTGAAAACTCTTTCACATATAAGGATATGATAGTCTTACTGTGTTTTACTTCTTTTATTTGTTTAGTTTTCCAACTTTTTGACGACGGCGCGTTCAGTTCAAGGCCTAACAAGAAAATCGCTAATTTCAGGTGGAACGTAATGGTGTTCGGAAATCGTTTCTTCTGGTCCGTTTCGTAGGGAAAAGATCATTTGTAGTAAGAGTTGTGTGCTTTAAGCTGTTGCAGCTTCACGCTAGAATAAACGGCACCTTCTGTGGGCTCGAGATCACAAACTTTTCCGAATGTAGGGTGGTGCTAATCCGTTTATAGCTGTACACCAGCGGCGACACAAGTTTGTTTCCTCTTTGAACCAACGCCAACCTGTTATAGGGCATTTCATTATCATTTTTCTGCCAGTAGTCTACAGCATATGGACACGTTTGTGCCTTGTATAGGTGATAAAATTGTTTATTGGTTGATAACTGAAAACTGTGTGAGCAGGCTGTCGTTGGCAGCTTATTATGTTGTATGATAGATGAGAGAATCATCAAATGCGAACAGCCTGAAAAAAATCAGACCGAGTATTCTATGTTGTATGTGGTTCCATGAATATTTGTCGTAGATAAGGTAGTTGTCAAATGCTTAATCTGCATTTGTAATTTATTCTGCTTCCATCCATTCTCGTTCCCGAGATACTATACTTCACGAGTGTATCCTATCTCCTCCGTTACTGTTGTCTGTTACAAAGATCACGCTTGCTACGTTTGTTCTCTTTACATGACGCACCAGGCTCCCGATCACTGTTTACGAGAAGCTTATCGGTCCAAAGACCGGTTATGAAAATTTTCCCAAGATTGTCGTGCAAGGCGAGGGACATAGAAAGAGGCTAAAAACAGCCGAAGCCTTGTGTAACTTTCTATTCTGTAAACGTAGCTAACTTTTAAAGTGGTCAACTCTCTCAGGTCATCTTAGCAGAAACACTATGTAGTGCTAGGTGTTCTTTAACAGATCGGTCTTATTCCGCCTTTACCTATATTCGTTTTTGTCCTCCACTACCTGGTACGGCGCGGCTGATCATGACATTTTGCGACTTGCAGTGGACCAATCAGAAAGGGTTGACATCCGAGTCGCCTCTCACTCTCGAGGCTTTTTGGCGTTCGTAAGAACTGTTGGCCGGTATCCAGGTGCTACATTTTCAGCTAGGGTATAGAGGCAAAAACAAAGGAAATTGCCTCATGCTCTTTTCGGAAAACGGAAGACCGGATCAGCCTTCTGTCTACTTAGGAAGCAGGGCACGTCGCCTCCTGGCCTCAGTTTATAATGAGGTTTGAAACTTGGAATTACTTTCCGTTCAACTGGAGGCTAGAAAGGAAAGTTGGATAATGGCGGTTTGTTGGATTTTCTGCTTTCTGGAAGGGGATTTTTGTTAAAATCCTTGGAAAGTTGACATTAACGACTTTTGGGTCTCCCTCATCGTGGTTGAAGGATATTATGAAACGTGGGTTGTTTTTGGTTAAAGACGACCTCACAATGTGCTGTACTGCTTGAAAACGAATCTGCCCTCATTTTTGTGACACATGCAGAGCGTATTTCATCCTACTTGCTATAGTTACTACGCATGACGTGACGAATTTTGGCTTCTTGGCGCCTAGGCTGGAACGCATTTTAAAATTTTCGGTAAAATATCACTCTGTGGGGTGATCCAGCCAATCACGTTACAGATATCCTTAGTCACCACGCTTACTACGCTCCCGAGCATGGTTAGCATATAGTTACTGTTAGTTACTATTTCGAGAAGGTTGGAACGGTCAGCGTAGTAACTTTTCGTGAGGTTGGAACGGAAATAGTAACTAGTAGTTACTATTGTTAGAAGGGGGGAACGCGCTAGCAAGCTTTTTCTTCCGTCAGACTGTCGTGGATACTGAAACAAGTGCTCAACATTCACTTCCTTCAGGTTGTTAATTGCAGACCCAGTTACCCCTTTGATCGCCTCCCGTTCCTCTGTTCTGTTGTTCTGTGACGAAGGAAATTCCAAATTCCTGCCATTAGCACAATTTATTTATATTATTTATTTATTAATTTGTTTCCCTCAAAACTGAGGAGTACAAATTATAAATTATAAAACAAAACCTTTCCTAAATCAACTATTATCCTTTCAATAAAATGCTGTGAGATACTATAAAAAATACAAATTATTTCAACAACTAACTTGCAATTACTTACGTATCACATTATCAGGTTAATCAAAAAGCTTCCGATGCTTTTTTATAAAAGTTTGTCAGCTTTTTCTTCAAAATTAAAACTGGGTCTTTTACTTTAAAATCAGAAACTAACTGCGAATTACTAAAAGAAATCGGGAACCCAAGGAGAAATTTGGAAAATTTGAAATAGGATATTTTTATAGCAGAAATGTCGCAAATTCGAAAATTTTCTGAACGTGAATCACTAGACAGTGAATAATTAGTAATGGCATTTGACTGCGTTAAAGGGTACGTCAGCTGAGTTTTTTTCTAACGATATTTCGGCCCTTCTCTGCAAAGATCCTCTTCAGGTTCAAGCTAGAAACACGAGTTAATGATCACAGGTTCGTTTTTCTAGCTTTGACCTAAAGATGACCCTTGCCAAGAAGAGCCGAAATATTGGTGTCAAGCGTCGTAAATTTCTGTTTTCTAGCCATTGTTTTAATATATGTCTCCCAGTCAGCTTGGGCTAAAGAATTATTTGTACAAATTAAAATTATCCACGGTTTCCCACAGTTGACCTGGAACTCGTACGTCAGTTGAAATTACACAAAACTGGGTCGCAGAAAACCACCTACAGAAGGTTACAGGACGCTTGGCTAGGAATCAGTAGTAGTACATCATAAGTTGTACATGCTTTGATTATATTTCCCGCTCATTCTGCTTTTTAATTTGTCCTTACTTTTAAAACCAATTTTGTCTTAATTCCGAGAGGGCAGAAACTCCCAAAGTTTGGGGTACAGTCTTCCCGACAAGGGAGTTTACCCGCAGTGTGCCCGATGTTCCACCGAAGTCGTGATTTTCATAAAAATTGGGGTAGCCTACACTATAGGCCATACAGTATGCCTCAGTTGAGTGTACCAGCCTGTGCCCGAGGTGACCTCGACTCCACGGTGCAGAGTGTGCCCGAGAGTTGGTACCACACGCTCATTCCCTGTGAATTCTCGGGTCAATGAAATTACGTACCTAGTTATATTAGCTCTCTGTAATTTTGACTTCCCTTCGGCGGTTCAACCTCATTAAAGTACTGTCTATTTGTTTTCAGGGCGTTTTCTCTCGGATAACTTTCCGTCAACCTGTTTACCTCGGAGGCATCGGGAACACGACGTCAGCAGAGTCTAAGCTTTCCACAAGGAGGGGTTTCCATGGATGCGTCAGGAATTTTGAAGTTAATGATTATAAATATGACCTTGGACTCGACAGCACTGGAGGATGGGATCTAGGTAAGTTTGTGTTTCATGCCTTTTAGGGATAGCTAGCAATTGAGCATTGTGTGTACATTCGATGAACCGGTGGATTTTCTGTCAGTGGCCGACTCTTTTCTTTTGATTTCCCGTTCGTCCCTTGTTTATGTGTTAAAACACGAGCATTTACATAAGACCTGCTGAACATAATGTTTTTTGTTTTTATTTTGTCGAACATATAGCGTACTAAATGTAAAACTAACCCAGTTGGGATTTTCGTCAAAACTTGTGGGGTAAAAATAGATAGAAAGACAATACAGAAAAAATACTTGTTCATTATGACAACGATCGCCGGTGCCAAGCTGCATGTCGGTACCCAAGAAGTTTCCTGTCTGAGGGTACACCAGGTGACTGGGAATGTGCAATCCCTTGCTCATTACGGCCATTCGATCATCGCTGTTGATGTGGTCCATTACCGTATATTTTGATAGTCGCGTTTTGCTGTAGTCTGTTCCTGTGACGCTGACGTGAGCCGACAATCCGAAAGAAGAACTCGTATTTAAAAACACTGAATGTTTAAGAAATCATACTGTATTTAGCATACACTTCTATTGTATCACTAACGGCCGCTAAGCTTCTTTGATACGTAGGCTATTTCTTTATTTCGTGCCAGACTTTCTCTTGAGCCCCGCGACCAGTTCCTGCTTAGAGCTTCGACTTGGATTTGTTTGATTCAAGCTACTTCACTGTAAAAGTACGACACTTTGATTATGCAAGCTAGAAGCGGTAGGACCAAGAAGTGTGCTAACCGATCCCTCCCTCCTTTCCCTTGTCCCCTGCTGCCCACTCACACGTTATTTGATCTTTGACCTTAAACCTCTCAAAAACACTTGGGAAGACTAGGTCTCGAAGAACGATCCTCCAAAACAATGGCTGTCAAACAGTTGCTATCAGTTCTGCCAATAATGAAACACGGGAGGGGGACAAAAGATACACGAAAATCATTACGTGAAGCCTCTTATGGCTCATTGTCCATTGTTCTGCCGTACACAAAACCTTTTGACTATTATCTAACGATTTCCTATCAGCTGGGGAGGAAAAGACGTGACGGTAGCTTCAGGTTTCCTGAACAAATATTTGAGAAGGCAAAGAAAGACCCTTGATAAAGCTCTAAGGCAAGAGATAAACATCGTGCTCGCCTTTAGAGAACTTGCCTCGGGTCTTTTTGTAACGCATTTGTTGCGGTTTAAGTGTCCCTTAGGAGACCCATGCCTGAGAAGGATTACAAAGAGTGCTCTTTCTGTTAGAAAAGGGAGAAGTATAGTAGAGGTATGCTCCTCTAAACTTAAACTTAAACAATGCACTTTGGGGCTAATTGTAAAATTAAGATTTAGAACACCCATTCAGCGTATTTAGCTATGTTGGTTGACTGTCAATCGGCTTTTCGACCAGCAAGTGGATGATAATGGCACTGTTCAAAGTTAAAGTTAAAAAAAAGGCAGCTTATTTTTACGCCTAATGTTTAATACACTAAATTATTTTGGCCCATCTAAGGGATTATGTATTTTTCACCCGGTGCTCTTGTAATAACGTTCGGAATGTGCGCTGCTTGCACATGAACCCAAAATGCATCCAGAGGCGGAGAATTTGAACTTCAAGAAAAGCCTGATTTTCCATGTGTGACGGACGCTAAGCTCGGAAAATTGGAGGAAGCAAGTCCTCTTAACGGAGTAGGACCGTGATGATAAGATGTGTCTTTTTGTTATGTGTTATTTTCGGCAATGGCTTGCCTTTGTTAGTTACTGAATATCTCGATAGAGGGATAAGCTCATAGAGGTAGTACGAATCCAAAAGAATAAGTTTATTCGATGAAATTGATTATCTGCGGTTAGCGGACAAACGAAGTAAGGCATTTTTATCTGGTTTTCAGGCCAATTTAAGTATATAAATGAAGTGTAACTAGTCCGTCGGATCTCAGCCCTATTCGGTTAATGTTAGGCTATTTAGTTCAATTTGTATTTGGTATTTTATTTTTATCGTTTAGGCTTTTAACACAAAGTGATTGGGTGTGTGGTTTATTATGATTAAGTTTTGTAAATTTGTTGTTGTGAAACACCGTAAGGTCAAATCACGTAATAAATTAATTCATCCATTTCTACGACTCTACCACAAATGGTTTCCCCACTTTCGAGGATAAATCGCGTTTATCAAGTTGCTTTATGGGCGTGGGTTTGGCCTGTCGAGTGGGTGGCTTTCAAGTTGTGTCATAAAGTTCCTTGACCTCCTCTTCCAAGGCTTTTATGGCGCTATCGCCTCTCTAAGCCACGCCTCTATTCGTGTCCCCCACAGGGATAAAAGACAAATGGAACTGAAAACAGCGAGGTATAACACTGGTTGGCTACGGGAAATCGTCGCAAGAAACTGACGAAGAGTGTGGCATGCAGCAATGGAAAGCGAGGGGTTGCTCCCCTGATGAGCCCCACTGTATTCCTCCATGGGTACACCTCGAAACCGGCTGGGCACACCGTGAGGACTGACTGGGTATACATGTTTTGGGAGTGATAACCTCTCGTTGAAAACGTTAAACCTATATAGGTTCAGAAGGAAAAGCTCATTCCTGATATTCTTCCAAGTAACCCATGCTGCTTCGTCACAGTCTCCCTGAACCTTACTGTCCAAGTACCGACTAAAGGCGAGTTGAGCCTCACTATATAGTGGGCAACCCTTTCTTATGTCTGACTTTTTGACGGCTATTATTAATGGTCCAGTCTTTTGGACCATTTTCTCCGTAAATGCCCGTAGCTTCCTGATATAAGAAAAATATATCTAGATGATGTAATTTTGTCACTTCCCGAAATCCTGTGTAATATTAACGTTGTTACTCAAGTTGTTACTCAAGTGGGCGTGTACATAGATAGATGTTTAGAATTAAGGAGTCTGAGTGTTTAAGTTATATTTTTGTTGCTCTTTTGTGTATATGGCCCTTGGGCTTCTGAAATACACTGATCTATCTATCTATTAAGAATAAATTTGGTCCGTTCAAAGACCATATAAAAGATGAGTGACAAATACAACGAAAACAAAAGCAGTCAAACTAGGGGAACCCGGCCCTGAAGAGGGCCTGCTATCCATGGTATCACAGCCTCCACAACCCTACCTTGAAGGGTCTTCCCTATATTCGTCGAAGTAGCCTATCTCTGTTGCAGTGTCACGCTGCTACAGCCTAGTCCTACCGACTAGCCAAAGGTAGGCCACCTACCAACTAAAGCGTGTAGGCTTCACTATAATCAGGGCCACAGTATCCGTTATTTCGACGATTTCACCAAAGGAGCCGAAAAAGGGGGCCTGGTGCATGCAGGACTAACGTATGACCCAACCTGGAAAGCCGCTGTTGCAGTGGCTTTCTAGAGTCTCGCAGCATTCCCAAGCGCATAGCATTTACGGGAGATTAGTTCGTGGCGCCCACTCTAGATCCGCGGGAGTTAGTAGGCTACAGGTGGCGCGCAACTTCGTTAATTCTGTTAAAGCACAACTCTTACCAGAAATGATCTTTTCACTATGAAATTGCTCAGGAATATCGCTTTTCAGAAATACCATTACCTGCCACGTGAACTTAGCGATTTTCTTGTTAGCGCTTGTCGGCTCTATCCAGCCTTCCTGCTCCCCGACGTGTCGGCTGAACGCAAATTTGACAACCGAACGCGCCGACGTTAAAAAGTGGAAAAAATCAAGCAAAAAAAAGTCCAAAGCAGAAGATAGACCTGATGGCCTACCATGTCATCCAAAGTGAAAAAGATCACTTAGAAGCTTCTCGCGTCCTTCCCTGTGAACGATTTGTCAACTGACCTTGAAGCTTTCAGCGAAGTTTGCGTTTGCGTGACTGGCAAAACTCGGATCGGCCGGAAAACCGCTAAAAAGTCATAACACGAAACAGTGGTGAAAGCGGGAATTTTTGAAGCTTATAAGTCCATAAGGGAGCTAGGGACAATGTAAAAAGCTGAATAAGCAAGAGGGATCCTTTAATTATTTGATGACCGGGTTTTGTTTTCTAGAGCCGTGTACAACTGACCTATGTGTCCACGCCCCCTGTATGCACGGTGGCCAGTGCGTGGAATCAGCACAGTCTCGCGATGTCGCCACATGTCTTTGCCCTCTAGGATATTCAGGTGAATTGTGTGAAACTCAGGTTAATCTTCAGGTAAGGTTTGTTCTTTCCGCTTGTTATGCTTTTTTTTTTTTTTTTTTTTTTTAATTCCCACCTCCACTCCTCTCAGTGACGCAGTCTTCATTACAACTCAAATTTCTTATCTTTATACGTCACCTACACTTTACTCTTACATTAAATTCAAATTATTACTTATTTCTTACTTTAAATAATTATCAATCTTTTAATTTTATTTGGGCAGTTAAAACCAAAAAACTCAAAAAGAGCCGTATCCTACAATCAACCAATAACATTCACATTAAAATAATGGCTCTACCGGTATCACAGGGTGCCCTTCCAGCATAGGGAGCCCCTTCCACCGTGACTTTTAAAGCACGTGCAAATTAAGGAAACATCCTATTACATAATATTGATAATACAGACACGTTTATGGTTATGAGCTTAAGTTTATTTTTTTGTAATACAACAACTGAATACTGTGACTCATATACGGGTGGTGCTGTCTTACTGATTGCTAAAAATAAATTACCTTTCTGTGAGCACTGGAGTTCCAACGTGTAATTAGTTTATCGGGCTTTATTGGAATGAAAAATTCTTTTAAAATTTCTTTCTCGATTTCCCGGATTCATCCTTTTGCATCGTGTGGCCAGCGCTGGCCACCAACAGACGCACGCGAGCAAGGGTTTAGATTCGCATTTGTAGATTTTTGAAAAGTTAGTTCATGTACATACAGCGTTTTTGTATTTAAAACCTGGAATTTTGGTGTTTATTATCAGACAGTGCATCTCGTCGCATTCATTTGCGTTGGAGAATTTCAACTTTCGAGTCTAAAAGCCAGCGCAGTAGACACGCTCCTTATGAAGCCAAGGGTTACAGTTTGTTTTTACTAATGCCATTGGGTAAATGTTGGCATTTCGCCAGTTTCGTCCTTTAGAAGTCACACGAACCTTTTTGGCTTCCATAGGAACGGAAACAAAACAGAAGAAGCCAGCAAAAAGTAAATCACTTTCTTTCAATCATGGCTGCTATCGAACTAGCTGTGGATAATCATCGTATTTTCATTTCGCGTCCCCTTGCCCAGCGAATAAGTTTCACGTTTTATGTGTACTGAACTTCCAGCGATTTTGGGTCCTTCAGTTGTGCAATCATGAAACCTGTAAAGAAAATGATATAGATTTCCTACTTCTACATTATAAAATTGGTAACTCGGCCTCACCTCATTTCCCACCTGTTCAATTTCCCGAATATTCTCCCAAACTGTGAGACACTTTGTTAGAAGCTGAGCCCATAAACGCAAATTGTTAATGGTAAATTGAACTTTAAATAAACTTTTGTCCCCCAAAAGCTTTCCATTTTACCTGCCCATCCGTGATTCTTTTGTCCCTCCAGGGTTTCCGGCCCTGCATTTATTTCAACTTCCGTGTATAAAAGCCAGCGCAGTAGACACGCTCCGTATGAAGCCAAGGGTTACAGTTTGTTTTTACTAATTCCATTGGGTAAATGTTGGCATTTCGCCAGTTTCGTCCTTTAGAAGTCACGCGAACCTTTTTGGCTTCCATAGGAACGGAAACAAAACAGAAGAAGCCAGCAAAAAGTAAATCGCTTTCTTTCAATCATGGCTGCTATCGAACTAGCTGTGGATAATCATCGTATTTTCCTTTCGCCCAATTTTGTTGGATCGTTAATAATCTAGTTAGGATGAAAAGCTCTGCTTTGAGTACCGGTAGGATATATCTTTGTTTATGTCCGCGGCAAGAAGGGAAGTTCGTGTTGCTGTATTGGACATTATTGATGAGTCTTATGCCCGCATATATGCGAGATATCTTGCGAATCCGGCGCGGCCAAGCAGTAGTAAATCGCTTCGTTTCAACATCACCCCTCCCTTGCCCAGCGAATAAGTTTCACGTTTTATGTGTACTGAACTTCCAGCGATTTTGGGTCCTTCGGTTGTGCACGATACAGTAGGCTACACTTTCATTCATATTTCTATTTCGTTTCACGAATCATGAAACCTGTAAAGAAATGATATAGATTTCCTACTTCTACATTATAAAATTGGCAACTCGGCCTCACCCCATTTCCCACCTTTTCAATTTCCCGAATATTCCCCCAAACTGTGAGACACTTTGTTAGCAGCTGAGCCCGTAAACGCAAATTGTTAATGGTAAATTGAACTTAAAATAAACTTTTGTCCCCCAAAAGCTTTCCGTTTTACCTGCCCATCCGTGATTCTTTTGTCCCTCCAGGGTTTCCGGCCCTGCCTTTATTTACTATCTCATAGGCATTAACAGGGGCCCAGAACTTCCATTCTAAATCCATGACAATCCTATTTGATTGCCCGTCCGAATTTCCCAACTAGAATTTCCCAACTCACCTGTCTTTTTCCAGTATACGAGTCTTCCAACCAGTTTTCCTGACGAACTTTCTACTGTACTGTATTTTTAAGCCCTCCTTCTCTCCGATTGAGGCAAAATGACTAGAATACACATGGGTTCAGCATTCATAATTGCAGGCAATTTCCGCATTTTACCGGATTCCGGGCGAAATAATGATCCGATGAGAAAAAAAATTTCAGATGTGGGTCAGCACGTATTTTTACCCCTAGTTCAAGTTCAAGTTCAAGTTCTGTTTATTACAATATAATTTCAATATAAAAAGCCAATTTGGCAGAGAGAGGCCTCGAGGCTGTATCAAGTCTAATCAGAATCAGAATTTTGTTTAAATTCTACCTAGTTTCCGGTTTTGGCTGGATTTCGGGCGAACTACTTTTTCCAGCAAGGATATAAAGTTCAGGAATGAATATGGCACCATGTGAGAGGCGGTTAGAAGGGCCTTGACATGGGGGGGGGGAGGCGACCTCAAAACATACGACGGCGAGGCTTAAGAGTTGTACCGGTTAGAATCAATAGGCGAGAAGCAAATCAGTAAATGCAGAAAACTGGAATAATCTAACTAAATCATCAATGAAGATTCTTGCAAGGTTAACGTCTTTCTTAGTAACAGGAATTCCGACAAGCCCGTCATTTCATCTTTCAATGGAGAGCCCCCGCAGCAGCTGCTAACGACTGCATCCAGGACAAATAAAACTGAGTGCGCAGGCGAAATTTTCGAAATCCAGCTATAAATCGTATATTGAAATGAGGGTCAAAAAACAAAATTCCAAGCCTTAAACGTCACCTAAATGACGCTCCCTTCTGCTAACTAGAGAGTAGGGGAGGTCGGGGTTGAACCGTACGCGGGTTGAACCGGACAGTTTCAAGTGTGGGCAGACCCAAAGTTATAAAATCGTGAAATAATTAACCGAGGTTGGCAACAACGTTCTGACTCGTGGGACGAAATTTGAACTCTCAGTTGCGAACCGATTCCCAACCAGGCGACTTTGTTTTTTTCATCGCACAAAACGGACTTACAATTTCGTTTTCATTTTCAGTTAGAGAAGAAATTAGTTGTTTTTTGCGAGTTGGCGATAGTTTAGTCCAATGTAGGTTCATTCCTTCATGTTACTAACCTATTGCGGGGTTCCTACTATTTTCCGTTTTTTCTTGGTGTTCATTTTTTATGGCACTTGCAGCCTCTGGCTCAAGTGCCATATACCGATCGCAATTCCGTCCGTCGGTCGGTCGGTCGGTCCGAATTTTTTTGTCCCACATGTTCGAGTTAGGGTACTTCCAGATGTGTTAGGACGATGAAACTTGGCAGAAAAATCAGGGACCCGACCAAACTAACCTGGAAATAATCAGTTTCCCGATCCGATCATCTGGGGGGGAGTGGTGGGCCGGGGAATTCTGAGAATTAAGTAGTTTTTGTCACACTTTTTCGAGTTGGGGTACTTCCAGATGTGCTAGGACGATGAAACTTGGCAGGAGCATCAGGGACCCGACCGGACTAACCTGGAAATAATCAGTTTCCCAATCCGACCACCTGGGGGGGAGTGGAGGACTGGGGAATCCGGAAAACTGGAGTAGTGTGTAACTTTCGAACGGATGATCGGATTGGAATGAAACTTAATAACTGAATAAATGGCATACCTCTGATGTCCCATCTGAAGTCCGGACCGGATTCGACAGCTATGGGGGAGTTGGGGGGGGGAGACCGGAAATCTCGAGAAACGGTTAGATCGGAGTGAAACTTGCTGGGAAGAACAAGCATCTGCTCCAGATAAATCGTTTATACATTTGGACTGGATCCGGACACTAGGCGGGGGGGGGGGGGCTGGAGGGGAGTTTCCCGGAATTCCGGTAATGGCGGTTTTGGGGAACTTCACGACGAAACTTGGGAGGCGAATCAGGGACCCGATCAAACTGACTTATAAATAAAAATTTACATGATCCGATAGTTGTGGGGGGAGTAGCGGGAGGGCCGGAATCCGGAATACTGAGTCATGCGTAACTTTGGAACGGTTGATCGGATTTGAGTGAAATTTGATAATTGAGCAGAGGACATGTCTCTGGTGACCTTTGTCATGTCCGGACCGGATTCGACAACAATGGGGGGGGGGGGGGAATACGTGACCGGCTCAGACTGGGGAGATCGTGATCGAACTTTGTGGGAATAATAAAGAGATGCTCTGGATAAATCACTTACAGAACCGGATTGGCTCCGGCGACTGTGGGGGAGTTTGAGGGGGGGGGGCCGGAATTCCCGTGATCGCGATTTAAGGTAGGCTACTTCTAGATGTGCTAGGACGATCGAACTGGGCTGGAATATTAGAGATTCGACAAGATTGGCTCAGTAATCGCCACTTTCCAAATCCGACATTCCTTAAAGTACCAATCTTGACCGCAAATTTAGAAAAATACTTTTAAGCAAATTATAAGTTTTCATGATCCCCATGAGCCCATTATCATTTTTGCCTCAAGGGTTTTGCTTACAAATGAAGTTCTAGCTCCCTGAAAGTGCGCATTTGAACCGCAAGGTCGAAAACTACTTTTTTTCAACAAACGATACATCTCAACCCGTGATCATTTGTGCCACAAAGGTTTTGCTTAAAAATTTATTTTGTCACCCTTAAAGTGCACATTTTAACCGAAAAGTGAAAAAAAAATACTTTTTACCAAACGGTATATATCAATGATCCCTAAGGGCCTGTAATCGTTTTGTCTCAATAGTTTTCTTACACATGAATTTCTAGCGCCTTTAAAGTGCGTATCATTACAGCCAAGTTCTAATACAAAATACTTTTTCTCTAGCTCCCTTAAAGTGCGCATCTGAACCGCAAAGGTAACCTTAAAAGTAAGTTTGATCAAACGCTACATCTCAACCCACGCAAGTGCCATATGAGCTTACAGCTCTTGTTTTAGAAATGGTCGCTGTGGAGTTGAACCGGACACGTTCTGGGGGGTTGAACCGGACGCTATTCTAGGGGTCCGGTCCAACCCCGCTCTGTCCAGATCAAAATATCTACCATTTTCCGGAGTTCTGAAAGCAGGATGAAGCTGCTATAGCCAAGCTTTCTAAATTAATTGCTTCCGGGGGAAAAGTCAAGTTCAACAAGTATTTTCTTTTGAGTTCGAATTCCAAAAAAATTTCGGTTCAGTGGTATGTTTGGACAATCCAACTCTTATCCAATAAGTGAAAACTTGATTAGGGCTTTGTTGTACCACTTATTCGGTCATATTCAGAGCTCATCTTAACATGTCCGGCTCAAAGCACCGCCCGTCCGAACCAACCCCACCGGTGGGGCTGAACCGGACGATTTAAAAAAAAATGAAAAAATCGTGGCACCAAAACCAGTTGAAATTAAATTCTCAAAAAATTACAGAACATAGCTAGTATCATTATCTTTCATTTCAAATCTTCAAAATTTGTTCTAATTCTACAGAAATTGAATTATTAGCCGAAAACGAAAAACGTACGGTTCAACCCCGACCTCCCCTACTATACGAACTATTCCGCTGGCGAAATTTTTGGAAATATTGGTAATCAGAGCATCTTTTTGCTATCCCAAATGAAAGTAAGTGCAACCATTATTATCACAGATCTGTCGGCATGTCTGTGACAGTCCTAACACCCGAAAAGAGTGAGATATTTTGCCGGAAGTTGGTACGTGGTAGTGCTCCGACTCGAGCCTTTCCAAAAAAGTTGTGTCCCTCCAGAATAAGTAGATACGAAGTTGATTTGTTCTGCATTTACAGCAAAAAAAATAGAGTTTTACAAAAGACGACGTGCTGGATTATGTGCCAGATTACTGGAGCACTGCGATAACAAGGACTGTCATTTCGCTGTATCTTAATGCTTACGAAGCCGATGTTTTTTTTTCAGAGAAAGTTTGGAACAAAACCAGATTCGCGCAATGTTGGCACCGAGCTTAAAGCGACTATCAGTTAGCTTCATTTTTTTTTACCTTTAACTCGACCCCCCCACCCCTAAATAAATAGCTACGGGGCCGATCTACGAGCTTGACCTGTTCTTTTATCCAAACTTCCAAAGGATATTCACACTAAGTTTGAACAAAATTTCTAAACCGCAGACGGACGGACAGATGGACAGACAGACAGACAAGCTTTACGAAGTCATAGGTATCTGCCACTAACGTGGGATCCCAAAAACGGATTTCGTTCCCCTTTTTCTGGTGCGTACAATTTTCCAAACATGCGTTTCCGTCCTTGTGCTACATTCGAAGGGGGGGGGGGCGCCAGCCCCTCTCCCCTCCGTACGTGACGCCTTTGATTGTACTTTACCATATGTCACAGTACTGAAGATAGCGACATGGCACTGACTCTAAATAGATTCTATGGCCGTCTTTCAAAACTTTTGATCATATCTTCTGAATTCCTCGCAATGATGAAGCATAAAACTTCTGCTAAACTTTTTCTCCTTTACCGTAACTTGTATTGATTTAATCTTGATCCATCCCCTTCCCTCTTCGGAATAATTAAGACACTTAAGGTCCCGGTTCAGTTTTCGCACGGTGACGTGTGATTAGAGGTTGTGAGCTTTTGCGATGTACGTATGGGGGGGGGGTAATCCGTTTGTAACTCTGTCTTCTGACTAGTCGTAGCACATATGTATTTCTTATTGCTTGTGCGCTAGACATTAAGGTAGTCTCAGTAGAACGGTTATTCGACCAACCAGCAGAGTCGTTACTAGCCATTTTTTTTCTTTCTTTTCGGGGGAGGGCAAGGTATTTTACCGACTAGCTGGCCATTTTACCGAACGTTTTCGGAGAAATCGCAACACAAATCAAGAATTGCTAAAAATCGCTACGCTTCGCGCCGAATGGCAGACAACGTTATAGGTCCGTTTGTCCAAATCACAATCAATCAATCAGTCAGTCTTTATTCTTCAAAAACATTTTTAACAAAAAAAACAATATTTGTTATCTCGTCAAACATAACTACATACAATTGTGCTTTAACATAGTCAAATTTACACATTTTACATACTCCGCTTTTCAAATGGCGGGTCAGAAATGAATTACTTACTTCGTGGTGGTAAAAGCTGGGGGGGGGGGGGGTAGAGGTCTCGGAAAGTGTGCCATGTAGGGACCAAGCTAGTGGAGTAATTTTGATGAAACTTGTACGGTACAAAGGCTATATGCCAAGGTGTTCCAGAGTGAAGTCGTTGCCTGATCTGAGTTCGGTGGGCAGAATTGGAGGCGGGCTTCATAGTGCTGTCTCGAAATTATTTTTCGCGCAGAGGGACCAAACTTAATCTTTCCCGAGAATTTACCATCATGCGTGCCATCAGACGTCAAATGCATAGTTTTTTTTTTTTTCTAAATTCAGTCAATGACAAGGAAGTTTACAGAGTTTACTAACAACAAAAGAAAATGGACCAATAAACCTGCTGCTGTTGTTGGACGAAGAATTTCAAAAGGTGGTTGAACGAGCTATGCGCTTCTGCAGTTTTTTTTCCCCTCCTCCTTCTCCCAATTACACAAGTTTGGCATCTATCCTTTCAGTTTTACTTGAGAAATCTCTTAACTGAAAACCCCACCTATTTGTGTGTCATTTAATTGGATACACTGAATTATCTGGATTCTATAAAGGGATTTTTTGATTTTCCACTATGTGCTCTAGTTATGAGGCTCAGAGTATCTCCTGCCGTCCTCACAGCGTAAAATCTACTATGACGCGGGAAATTTTAATCTCAGAACAAATGCGGCTTTGCAGTGGACAGTGGTGAGACTGGTGAAGATTGCTTAGTGCCTGAACAAAAAAAAAAATGATAAATCTTTCTCGAAAGGCATACAACAAAAATACAAGCGCATAATCACACGAAAATTCCACTATTTGAAATTCGATTATTCGTGAGTAGCGGAACAACCAAGTAACTCATTTTCAGCGGGTCTTCAAGCCAATTTAAGTGAATAAGTGATGGGTAACTAGATTGTCCTATCCTAGCCCTTTTCGGTTATACTTAAAAAAAAAAATCCTTTATTTTATACAGTTACTAGTATGTTTATAAACATACTACGAAAGATCAACGAAAAGTATTCAAAACGTTATTGTAATCAGGAAAACTTCTGCAGTTTAAGCGAAATGTGATGCAAGATGGGCCTTCCAAAGACACATCTAAAACAGGTATAGCCCTCTAATACTGTGAAGCAAGTCGAATTAGTCGGGGGCTTGTTCGTCAATGAAGTCAACGTTGCAAAACAAGGCTCCAAACATTGAAAGGTGTCAACGAAGAAGAAGAATTACATCGGAAAAGGGGTCCTGTCTTAAGGAAGAATTAAAGAAGAAGAACTCAGAACCTTTTCTCGCTATATCGTTGACGAAACATCATAGCTGACTTTCCGTTGTTAGCTGTTGTTTAGTATATGCTTCACAGTCAGCTTTGGCTCAAGGATTATCCTACTTATATATTCCTGCGAATAATTTTGGGGTTTGGACCTGGGAGTGATCTCGCAGTCCCTATTTAAGTGGCGTGAACAGATGATCGTGCTGAGGACGTCAAGCTTGGAACGACAAATCGTCCTGAAGCGAGTTGCATGTTCTAAATGATGATTGTCACCTAGGCTAAACATCGATCTTTACAAAGTCTGTATAAGATCCAAGTTGGAGTTTTGGCCTCCATTTCCTCGCAAATATCCATTGTCTTTGTTTAATACCCCGGAGACTCTCCAGAATTCAGCAATCCGAATAGCTCTCGGTCTGCACAAACATACTGCAGTAACAAAGCTGAGAGAACTTTCTGGACTGTAGTACAGAGAAGCCATTAGTTCACTAAAATAAAAACCTATGGTGCAAGCAGGCAGTTTTCCCCTTTACGTTTGGAGATTCTCTGAAACTTATGTAGTCATTATCTTTGTGGTGTCAGTTCTTGAAAAATTTACCAAATTCGAAAAAAGAGGATGCAGGTAGTTACCCCTTCGCAGAATCTTCACCTTGGGAAGTGCAGGCTCCCGAGTGCCACTTGGAACTACTTCTTCTGCATAATGGTATTCAGATCAAGAAGTATATCAGCTCCTTGCTGGTAAGATACATACGCATTTTTGAACATGTCTAAGTCTTCACTGATGGTTCTGTGATGGCAGGGTGGATTGATTATTTCGTCGTCCTCCAGTCCGGAAGTTCTGTTCTGTCACTGAGTTTTATGCAATCCGAAAAGCACTGGAGGTCATGGTCAGACGTCAACCTGTAACCTGTTTCAAAGAAAATTTTTGGGATTCCATCGAAACCTTTGGTCTTGTTCCCTTTACGTTTGGAAATTCTCTGAAACTTGTGCAGTCATTATCTTCGTGGTGTCATTTCTTGAAAGATACCAGATTCGAAAAAAAGAGGATGCAGGTAGTAACCCCTTTCCAGAATCTCCACCTTGTGAAAGAGTGGAAAGTGCTGATAAGAAAAATAATCTATAAGCATGGCGATTCTGGTGTAAAGATGATACAACAAATTCTTCAAACATTAGTTGCGTTTTTGCGGATACCATGGTATCTGTTACCACGGTAACTGGATCTGCAATTATTCGTTTTTGAAGTTACCGTGGTATCTGATATACGGTCCACTGCAAAAACGACTATTGCCGAAATTGCACTTTTCGAAGTCATCCCAAAGGAAAAACTGATAGCCTATCCAGTTACATCACTAAGTGCTGAACTTCTTTCTCACCAGTTTGAGAAAATTTGATGACAGTGAGATGACTTTTCAGATACCACGGTCGGACCGTGATATCTGAATATCAGTTACCGCGGTTACTGGCCAGATACCACGACAACTGCAAAAACGCCTTTTGACCGTGGTATCAGATACCATGGTATCCGCAAAAACGCAACTATTGAAAAAGCAACGCACCTCTGGTCAACCTTACAAATCTACGAAGTTTTTCGGTGAAACTGAAAAAATGGACAGAAATAGTTAGCAGGTTTTTACGGTCAGATGTCACAGGTTCCGTCTGAGAAAATTGGCAACAGTGTTCACTTTCTGTCGGTCAGTGAGGGTTTTGCTACTTTGATCTGTCCTTTGAACCTTAAACTCTACGCTGTCAAACTTAATCTGGAGTCGAAGCGTTTTCCGGTTAATTTCTCTTTGTTAGTAAGTATTGATCTCCCCCACCGTTTTAATTAATAATTAACCGCCCTTCCCTTCCAGGTCCCGTCGTTTAACGGATCGTCATACCTCAAATATTCACCCCTGGGCCAACGAGGTCGACTCTATTTTGAAATCAAAGTTATAATCAAACCTAAACAAGGAAATGCATTGGTTTGGTATACAGGAAACACGTACTTGAGAGACTTTGCTGCCTTGAGACTTAAGGATGGATATGCAGAGTTCTTGATGGATCTGGGAGAAGGTCTTGTATCCGTAAGGTAAATGCTTTGATTTGTAAGGATTAAGTATTCCTTTAGGCAAACCTGACCACGAATCGTGTTTCGGTCTTTCTTGGCAAGGGTCCACTTCAGGCTATAGCTAAACTTTTGCACCGACGATCCATTTCTGTCATGACAACCTTTGCCAAGCTGATCGTAAATTTATATTTCTAGCTGCTGCTTGAAGAGGACCCTTACGAGGAAGGGTCGAAACATCGCAAATTTGACAAAATTTGATGAGAGTGAGATGACTTTTCAGATACCACGATCGGTTACCACGGTCCGACCGTGGTATCATGAGATACCATGGTATCTGCAAAAACGCAACTACTGTCTGCTGATGTTACAGAAAAATTGTGTTCTGACGTTACGTTCCATTTCTGTAAAATATTACACTAAACATTGTTTGCTTGCAACATTACTTTCATTGAAGAAAATAAGACTTAAAAGGTCGTAGCGTAAATGTGCTATAAAGTCAACAGATAGTGTGTTGTATGTTCACCTAATCATCCTTGTATAAATGCTATGAAGCCTGACAGTGTGGAGAGTTGGTAAGTTGGTAAGTGGCAGTTGGTAAAAAATACAAGTTGAGAAAAGATTGCAGATTCTCTTAGCAACATTTTCCTGAATTCAGTAGCTGTCCCTTTTCCGTTAAACTCGTTTTTGAGGCTCAGTCTCTTTTACTTCTGGGGGGCACTCGGTAAAAACAGGGTGATAAAATCTCGTATATTTCTTAGAAATATTTCCAGATTTTGTTGTGATCTTTCAGCGTCGTCAGTAATTTAGACTCGCTGTCTAGCTGAAATGTTTTCCAGGCTTTAAAAGTTGTCCCTCTTTATCAACGTCGTCTTCACTCGTTCCATAGCCTCAGTATTTTTACATCTGAGAGGCACTTGGTAAACACAAGTTGAGAAGGTAAATTTGACATATTTTTAGAAAATATTTTCCTGACTTTCTTACTTGTCCCGCTTCTGTCATTGTCGTTGCAGAAGCGGGTTTAGAAGGCTAGCTGAGAAGGTTAACTCCTTCTTGAGATTTTACTGAGGCGGCACTTGATAAACACAAGCTGAGAAGACAAGATTGATATTTTCGTATAAATATTCCAGTCTTTCATCATAACTGTTCATCTGCTATCACGGTCGTCTTGAATATTTAAAGGATTGGAATCGGAAGCATTCTAAAGCAAAGGCAAAGCAAACTTTCGTATGCAAACCGGTTAAGGTTCGCGTAGCGTAGGTCCCGGTATCCTGATGCTTCGCCCTCGGCGGGAGTTGGATGCGTTGTTGGGGGCAAATCGTCCGACGCTTCCCGTGCTTTTCCGTAGATTTCTCTAGGTACCCATTTGAAGCTGGGTGGACTTTTATCTTATCTTACGGGGAAACGCTACTAATCTTCGCCCTAAACCAAACGGTCGTCACCACCGAGACTCGAACCAGCGACTCTTCGCTTGGGAGTTCGGCGTGCCTACGCATTCGGCCACGGACGGAAGCATTCTAGCATTTGGAATATCCCGATGTCGCTAGTTCAAACCAGGACTCAAACGATCATGGAATCCTCTAGTGGCTCAGGGGTTACCTATTCTCGATTTCGGTGTACAGCAAGTACCCGGTCAGTGCCGGCACCGGTTGCCACGTGTTAGAACATTAAAATAAGCATGTTTAGAAGTGTTCGAAAGATGAATCGCCTAATTTACGACCGGCACCTTTGATATCGGTCGGCGCCGGGAAAGGGTGTACAGCAGGTGCCGGGGAGTGGGTAGCCCCTAGCTAGTTGCGCGATTTGGAAGCACCCGACTGGGCGAGCGAAATGTCTTGACAAGAAAATCATTGTTTGATTTTAGGTTTATTTTTTGTATCATTTCTGCTGAAAAATACGTTAGGGATCAGTAGTGTCTAATTAATAAGACGGTAAGAAAGAGGAACGAGTTGTTGAAATTGATATCTGTTATTTGTGAGCAGTTGTATCTAGTGTTTGGATTATGAAGAAAAGGGTACAGTTCTGTGTGATTCCTGCCGACGGTAAGGGCTCCCCTTCCATTGCCCGCCGTATCGATCAATTCCTCCAACTCGTCATTGAACTTCCATCTGTTTTTATGGCACTTGCAGCCTCTGGCTCAAGTGCCATATACCGATCGCAATTCCGTCTGTCGGTCGGTCTGTCGGTCTGTCGGTCTGTCGGTCCGTCGGTCTGTCGGTCTGTCGGTCGGTCTGTCCGAATTTTTTGTCCCACATGTTCGAGTTAGGGTACTTCCAGATGTGCTAGGACGATGAAACTTGGCAGGAAAATCAGGGACCCGACCAAACTAACCTAGAAGTAATCAGTTTCCCGATCCGACCATCTGGGGGGGAGTGGTGGGCCGGGGAAATTCTGAAAATTAAGGAGTTTTGTCACACTTTTTCGAGTTGGAGTACTTCCAGATGTGCTAGGACGATGAAACTTGGAAGGAGCATCAGGGACCCGATCGGACTAACTTGGAAACATTCAGTTTCCCAATCCGACCACCTGGGGGGGAGTGGAGGGCTGGGGAATCCGGAAAATTGGAGTAGTGTGTAACTTTAGAACGGGTGATTGGATTGGAATGAAACTTAATAACTGAATAAATGGCATACTTCTGATGTCCCGTTTGAAGTCCGGACCGGATTCGACAGCTATGGGGGAGTTGGGGGGGGGGAGACCGGAAATTTCGAGAAACGGTTAGAGTAGAGGGATCGGAGTGAAACTTGCTGGGAAGAACAAGCATCTGCTCCAGATAAATTGTTTATACATTGGGACTGGATCCGACCCCCCGGGGGGGGGAGTGGAGGGCTGGGGAATCCGGAAAATTGGAGTGGTGTGTAACTTTCGAACGGGTGATCGGATTGGAATGAAACTTAATAACTGAATAAACGGCACACTAATGATGTCCCGTTTGAAGTCCGAACCTGATTCGACAGCTATGGGGGAGTTGGGGGGGGGAGACCGGAAATTTCGAGAAACGGTTAGAATAGAGGGATCGGAGTGAAACTTGCTGGGAAGAACAAGCATCTGCTCCAGATAAATTGTTTATACATTTGGACTGGATCCGACCACCCCGGGGGGGGGGGAGTGGAGGGCTGGGGAATCCGGAAAATTGGAGTAGTGTGTAACTTTCGAACGGGTGATCGGATTGGAATGAAACTTAATAACTGAATAAACGGCACACTAATGATGTCCCTTTTGAAGTCCGAACCGGATTCGACAGCTATGGGGGAGTGGGGGGGAGACCGGAAATTTCGAGAAACGGTTAGGATAGAGCTAGGATCGGAGTGAAACTTGCTGGGAGGAACAAGCATCTGCTCCAGATAAATCGTTTATATATTTGGACTGGATCCGGACACTAGCGGGGTGGAGGGCTGGGGAGTCCGGAAAATTGGAGTACTGTGTAACTTTCGACCGGGTGGTCGGATTGGAATGAAACTTAATAACTGAATAAATGACATACCTCTGATGTCCCATTTGAAGTCCGGACCGGATTCAACAGCTATGGGGGAGTTGGGGGGGAAGACCGGAAATATCGGGAAACGGTTAGAATGGAGGGATCGGAGTGAAACTTGCTGGGAAGAACAAGCATCTGCTCCAGATAAATCGTTTATACATTTCGGATGGATCATGACATTAGGGGGGGGGTGGAGGGGAGTTTCCCGGAATTCCGGTTATGGCGGTTTTGGGGGTTTTCACGACGAATCTTGGGAGGCGAATCAGGGACCCGATCAAACTGACTTATAAAGAAAAATTTACATGATCTGATAGCCGTGGGGGGAGTAACGGGAGGGGAAATCCGGAATATTGAGTCATGCGTAACTTTGAAACGGCTGATCGGATTTGAGTGAAATTTGGTAATTGAAGAGATGACATGTTTCTGTTGATCCTTTTCATGTCCGGACAGATCCGACAGCAATGGGGGGGGGGGGCGAAAATACGTGACCGACTTAGACTGGTGAGATCGGGATGGAACTTTGTGGGAATAACAAACAGATGCTCTGGATAAACACTTACGGAACCGGATTTGCTCCGGCGATTGTGGGGAAGTTTGAGGGGGGGGAGGTCCGGGATTCCGGTGATCACGATTTAAGGTACTTCCAGATAATCTAGGACGATGGGAGATTTGACAAGACTGACTCAAAAATGGCCACTATCCAAACCCGACCATTCGTTAAAGTACTAATCTTGACTGCAAATTTAGAAAAATACTTTTAAACCAAATTCATATTTTCATGATCCCCATGAGCCCATTATCATTCTTGCCTCAAGGGTTTTGTTTACAAATGACGTTCTAGGTCCCTTAAAGTGTGAATCGGAACGGCCAGGTCGAAAAGTACTTTATTTCAAACAATACATCTCAACCCATGATCATTTGTGCCACAAGGGTTTTGCTTAAAAATTTATTTCTGTCACCCTTAAAGTACGCATTTGAAATGAAAAGCGAAAAAAAACTTTTGACGAAACGGTATAGATAAAGGATCCCAAAGGGCCTGTGATCGTTTTTGCCTCAAGGGTTTTGCATACAGATGCATTTCTAGCGCCTTTAAAGTGCGCATCATTACACCCAAGTTCAAAAATAAAATACTTTTTATCTAGCTCCCTTAAAGTGCGCATTTTAACCACAAAGTCGAAAAATACTTTTGATCAAACAAAACATCTCAACACATGCAAGTGCCATATGAGCTTACAGCTCTTGTTAGGCTACTTCTAGCAAGGTACTCGATAAAAGCGAGAACTTAGATACAACTTCATAGAAGAACACCAGTCTCCCGCTTCTTCCAGTTTGATCAGTGATCTTACCCCGACTATAAAATTCTCTACCCGAATCGTCCCGAATGACCTCTTTCACTGTGCCCGCCAATTATACCTTATCCCGGGTCTGCAACGTTCAGTAAATTAACCCTATGGCGCTATGCTATAGGCGTATTCTCGCCGTTCCCCGAGAACTCCTCGAGGAATCAAAGGGAACAGCGAGAATAGAGGTAGTCACTCCACGCGGACACCGGTTCGGAAAACATGCTTCTAAAATGGATTTTGTTCGAAAAAAATTATGAAGTTGACGAAATTAGTCTGGATCCACTTTATTTTTGGCTTTGTTCATTCTGATTGTTTTAATTGATTTTACATTGCACCAACAACAGCAAAAATTGATTCCCATCTGAATCTGAAAGGGAGTCCTTTTTGATGATGGTGATGATAATCGAGCATTCCCTGTCCTTGGGGACTCGCGAGAATACGGGGAGTGAGTCCCCGGGACAAACAAGAACGCGGGACTCCTCAAGTAGAGTCCTTGGGGAACGGCAAGAATACGCCTTATATAGATGGTATAGAAGGTTTTGAGTATTAGCGCCTGCTTAGTATTTACGGAACTCGATATTGGGTTTGTATTCTTAGCTCGACCGAGAGACACAGGTTGTCCGTTCTTGGTAAAAGCAGGTTTGAATTTAAATTTTGAATTTTATTTCCACTTAAAACACTCGATTTGAATTTTAAATTTTCTTAGGCATAACTTCCAGATATTCGTAGTTGTCCGCTTGCCATCGCTGTCGTCTTTAATTTTATACTTGAGCTCCAGTCTCCTTTAGTTCTTGCGAGGCACTCGATAAAAACAAGCTAAACAAGTCTTCTTTCTTTTTTTCCCGTCGTTCGCAATTGAAACGCTTGCAGGCATTAAATTAACAGAGCTGTAACACAAGGACCATTAACAGAATTAACTGGTGTCGCAGGGAACTGCCGGGCTGCTTGTCTCTGTCTCCAAGTTGGGACAGGAATTAATGTGTAGGCTAAGGGACGTGTGGGGGGTGGGAAGGGCCTGTGTTACGAAACTCAGTTCAGTTTAGTTTTATTTGAGAAAAGATAATTACAGGAAAAGAAGTTCGGACAACAAACAGAGCAAGCTTGAGCGTTGGTGGGGGGCGGGCCGCGACATTACAGTAATGATACACTATATATATACATATATGATACAAAATCTGCCAGACCATGCGACTACAGCACCGAGATCGCGCGGGGAAGGCCACCGTACCAGGACTATCCTCGAACTTTAAAAAAAAGATAATACCTCGCAAGTGCCTCGCAAGAACTAAAGGAGACTTGAGCTCAGGGATTAAAGTAAAGACGACAGCGACGGCAAGCGGACAACTATTTCGTTGTCGGGAATCAGTTTACACCGGGTGCCGGAGATTGAGTACCCCCTTGGCAAGGGTCCTTGCCAAGCCGTAGCTAGAAGAGACCAGCTTGCAAAGAAAAAGAAGAAACGATTGAAGCGTGAAATCCAAGAGCGTGAATTCAATCGATCTTTTTTCCTGCTCTTACTATTCCTAAGGATGTGGTTGTTGTGGTTCGCTTGACTGATTCACTGCACCGCTCGAGGCGAGCCAACAAATATAGCAGCCGAGAGGGGAGAAGGGAAATGAATGTGAGAGTCAATACCGTGCGAACCGTTGAGGTAATAAAAGTGTGTCACGAGAACCCACAACAGCGGTGCCGTAATGTCCAACTGACCTCACGCAATGACAGCTTAGCGCAAACTCAGGCGAGCTCCTACTGCTTATATAAAGAACAAATAACGAGATAGAACTGCTGTCTCCCTATCTCGGTCATACAAACATGCTTAGTCGAGTAAAATACGGCCGACTCCCGACGCAAACGAGCGAAGGTTACTAGCTTCGCGCCACGTCACGTTTCGTTACCTCGACAAATAGCTAAATCGCCGTTTTGTCTCTAAAGAGGAAATCTAGAAATCAACGCTGATTGGTTCTATGCTAGCCTCTTTCTATATTTCTTGTGCAATAAGCAACGGTGAAGACGGAAGAGGAGTAAACGGGTATCAACATCAGCTCAAAGCTAGAGTAAATACATCTAGGTCCGCTCATATTTGTCGGGGTTTTCATAGTCGCTGCATGCGACTGAAGAAAGAAGTTCTATCTGATTATTTGTCCTTGCTTTTATTCTGTCTGAAAGTCCGTATCTAGAACTGAAGGCTGATTGTTAATCATCTTTAGTTATCTTAAGCGTGGATAAAACCTGACGGAGAACTCCAGTGGCTCCAGTGCGGATTTAACACGAAGGAGACGCGAACGATCTGCAAGGGCAAAGAGCGGCTACAGTGGCAGTCCCAAAACTCGCAAGAGATAAAATTTGACCATGTGCGGTATGAATAAAATTTTGTCGTCATTCGTGAAAATGTTTGATCTTTCTTAGTGATTATATTTTGACCTATATATTTACTTCGAAAAAAGTTGGATTTTACCATGATAGTTTCGAGAAGAGTAAAAGCGATATCTATTTATCTGTCAGATCCCTAAGGCAGTAGGAATTTCGGGACCCGCTGCAACATTATTATTATTTATCTGATTCCTTCAAGAATGAAGAGTGATGTATAAAACCTTAAACAGCAACATATCGGTCAAACTCACACACACTTCATAAATATAAACAGCCGGCGCAGTTTAAAAGCAAATTAACCTACTGAACCTGCTATTAAGACAATGGGAAAAATATAAAAATAAACAAGTACACCATGAGTAAGTATCTCCGATTGTCGGGTAGCTATCTTGTGTAGGGGTGCTGTGTAGGGCGCAAAATGGGAGAGAAAGCATTAACGGTCGATAGGGATGACTATTGCGAACACAATTGTACCTTTTTTTCTGCAAAATCATGACGACAACCAACATAACGCACAAATAAAAAAGAAATTGGCCGACAAAAATCTGCCGCTGAATCCGCAGAACACAAAAGCACCAACTGACGTCAGACAAAGACAGATTTTGATATCATTTTCGTTATAGGAGTGGCATCCAGTTAGAACTGGATGAGTGGCACGAACTTCGAGTCATAAGGACTGGTAAAGAAGCCATCTTAAGGGTGAAAGGTCAAGCAGACGTAGAAGGTTATTCTCCAGGACCATTTGTACAGATGACGCTGACAGACCAAATCTTCGTTGGAGGCTTACCATCAGATGTTCTGCCAAGTGTGGTTCTGGGACATGTTCAGGGGTATTCAGGGTGCATTCAGCAGGTGAGTGATCTTTGTTCGAGACGAGGCCTTACCTTACTATAGTTCCTCCTGCACCTCCAGAGACGCTTGGGGCACCCAAGAAGACTCGCCAGCGCGTCTCTCACAATAGTGGCGTTTTTGATTGCCGATTAGTTCGGCGATAGCGTAGCTGTTTGACTTTTTGGCGTTTTTGACGTTCGCCGGAAGCCGATAGCCGTAGCTGTTTCTTCTAATTTCTGTTTTTGTGCTCAACGGCTAACGTCTATCGCCTAAATTCCTGTCCATCGCCTATCGGCCTAGGACTCGCCGATAGGCGATGGACGTTGCTTCCAACGGCTATCGGCTATCGAAAACAGTAAATAAGCACGAATCGGCAAACTTCCTTCGTCTACCGGGGTAATTTCATCGGCGATCAAAAACGTCACTAATAGCCGCTGTTTGGAAGACCCTAGCCGGCAGATCAGTCTTTCCAGTCCAGTGTTAAATAACGTTTATTGTAACGACTATTTACAGCTGAACAGCGGAAACGAGCGTAATCAGAAACCTTATAAATAATGAATCTTTGTACTTTATGAATTAGTACTTCGATTCCGTGTTTATAATACCGATACATATCTTAATTACATAACTACTGTACTAAGCCGAAAAGGTTTACCTCTAGTTTCAAACAGATCCATTTAAACAATCATGTCAAGCCATTATCTTGTTGAAGCTGCCTACAACCGAACTGGCGACGCTTCAGTCAAGATACATTACTTTTAACTTTATCCGGCACTGCTAGATGGCGTGATAAATAGAAAAAGCGCGGAACATTTAAATAGGGTGAGAGACGGAGTCGGTCGATTCCGAACAGCCGCCATCCAGACATCATCCTCATCCCATTCAGGTTGGATGGACGCGTTGATGTTGCGGCGATCCGACTTGTAGTTATGGCGAATAGTGTGGCGTTCGGGATTGTCGTGCTTCCTCCATACCTGATAGTCGGAAAAAACGGGCCTCTTCTTCGTTCTCTGTTAAATCATAAATTAAGTTTCGTGTCACATCTCAGTTTCTCTTAAAAAGTTTAAAGTAGTTCTCTGCAAAGAACAGACCCGAGTTCCGCGCAAACAAACTACAAACTTTAAAGCAGAAGAATCCTTTAAACTTTATCAACCCCTTATTTGAAAACATTGAATTACCAGTTAAGTTGCAGAATTGAATGACTGCTAATCCTAACAAGAACAGAGGTTTCGGTGGGATATCAAGCACATCATTTACTGGACTTTCATCCGGACAAATGGAACATATCCCGTCCCATATCCCCCCCCCCAACATGTTATTTATCTCTAGTCATGCCCTTAGCCAGATATTTTGTTTTTTATCCAGTTGTAGGAAGGGACGTCGACTAGAAAAGAGTCTGTTTGGTCGAGGGGTCGGGCTGCTGTGCGTCCCTTTGAGCTCAAGTCCAAAGTATCAACAGAAACCGTACAGTTGAATTTCTATCCTTTCTGTCATTCAGACTCGGGTATTATAATCCAGCTTCAGGAATTCGCATCATGCACCATCGCATCATATTATGGTTAAAGATTATAACAAGAGCTGTAAGCTCATATGGCACTTGCAAGGGTTGAGATGTATTATTTGATCAAAAGTAATTTTCGACTGTGCGGTTCAGATGCGCACTTTAAGGGAGCTAGAGAAAAAGTATATTATCGTTGAACTTGGCTGTAATGATGCGCACTTTAAAGGCACTAGAAATTCATCTGTAAGGAAGACCCTTGAGGCAAAAACGATAGCAGGCTCTTAGGGATCAGTGATATATACGTATGATCAGAAGTATTTTTTTCCCCACTAATTTGCGCACTTTAAGGGTGCAAGAAATAATTTTTTTTTGCAAAACCCTTGTGGGACAACTGATCATGGGTTCAGATGTATCGTTTGATAAAAAGTACTTTTCGACCTTGCGGTTAAGATGCACACTTTAAGGGAGCTAGAACTTCATTTGTAAGCAAAACCCTTGAGGCAAAAATGATCATGAGCTCATGGGGATCATGAAAATGCATATTTTGCTTAAAAGTATTTTTCTTAATTTGCGGTCATGATTGGTACTTTAGGGAATGGTCGGATTTGAAAAGTGGCGATTTCTAAGCCAATCTTGTCGAATTTCTAATATTCCAGCCAAATTTCATCGTCCTAGCACATCTGGAAGTACCTTAATTCGCGATCACCGGAATTCCGGACCCGCCCTCAAACTCCCCCCACAGTCGCCGGAGCCAATCCGGTTCAGTTTGGACTTGTTTGTTATTCCCACAAAGTTCCATCCCGATCTCTCCAGTCCAATCCGGTCACGTATTCCCCCCCCCCCCCCCCCCCAATTGTTGTCGGATCCGGTCCGGACTTGAGAAAGATCACCACAGGCTCTGTTCAGTTATTAAATTTCACTCGAACCCGATCACCCGTTCCAAAGTTACGCATGGCTAAATATTCCGGATTCCCCCTCCCTCCGATCCCCCCACGACTATCGGATCGAGTGAATTTTTATTGACAAGTCAGTTTGATCGGGTCCCTGATACACCTCCCAAGTTTCGTCGTGAAAATCCCAAAAACTGTCATCACCAGAATTCCGTGAAACTCCCCTCCACATCCCCCCCCCCCCCCAAGTGTCCGGGTCCAGTCCAAACGTGTAAACAAATTATCTGGAGCAGATTCTTGTTCTTCCCAGCAAGTTTTACTCCGATCCCTCCATTATAACCGTTTCTCGAGATTTCCGGTCTTCCCCCACCCCAATTCCCCCATAGGGTCGAATCCGGTTCGGACTTCAAATGGAACATCAGAGATATGTCATTCATTCAGATATTAAGTTTCGTCCCAATCCGATCACCCGTTCGAAAGTTACACAACACTCAATTTTCCATATTCCCCCACACTGCACCACAGATACAAACCCCTTTGACCCTCGAATGCACTAGCTCTTTCCAATGTTAACAGAGTGATCCGATGCAAAGAGTGACGTCACGCCGCACGCAGACCTACTAGTGTAAAGAAAGGGGTAGGGGTTTTACAAAAACTACTAAATTTTCCGGATTCCCCCGCCCTCTACTCCCTCCACGGAGGTCGGATCGGGGAAGTGATTATTTGCAAGTTAGTTTGGTCGGGTCCCCGATATGCCTGCCAAGTTTCATCGTCCTAGCACATCTGCAAGTACCCTAACTCGCGATCACCGGACCGACCGACCGACCGACCGACCGACAGACCGACAGACAGACCGACCGACGGAAAAGTGATCGGTATATGGCACTTGAGCGAAGCTGCAAGTGCCATAAAAATGAGTAAGGATAGATTAGCTATAGGTTGGCTTATGATGAGATGTTGAAGGCTGGTTTGAAACATTCTTGGCCATTCTAGATAAAACTAATACTGGAGCGAGTAGGAATGCCATATATATGGAATGAAGGTGTTGGTTGGGATGATCCGCCAAAAGATTTAGAACGTCAGATAAGAGTGGTTTTAGAGGGGCAGGAAATCCAATGTTGGCAGAGTATTGTTAATAGTTCTATAACACTAAGTCGTTATCAAGTGGTTAAAGTTTGTTTTGGAGAGGAAGTATATTTTAAGTTTAATCTACCCGGGAAAGTTTTAAGTCGTTGGATCCAAATAAGGGCAAACTGCCTTCCAATTTACAGCAGGCAGAAGGTTTTTGAGAGAGGTAGTGTGGTTCCTGATGGGAGGTATGCTTGTCCACTCTGTGAGGAGGAGGAAGAAAATTTGGACCATTTTCTCCGCAGATGCCCGAAGCTTTCTGAGTTAAGAAAATTGTATCTGGAAGGTATAAATTTGTCACTTCCTGAAATTTTGACTAATATCAACCCTACCGTAACATTTATATGGCCCTTGGGCTTCTGAATTACACTTATCTATCTATCTATACCTTCGTGTCCTAATTAGGCTGGCCATTTCTTGCTAGCCACTACTAGGCTACTTGAAATGGAGCTCAGAAACTTACCTTCAGTGATTTCCATTTCCGCTCATATTCTTCCCACGCTCCCTCGTAGCTACTTGGCAAATGGCCCCCGTTTTCAAGTACACCCTTTAGCCTTCGTTACGTCATACTTTACTTGCATAACTTTTTTCTGGGATCCTTCTAATGGCACTTTTCTCATTTCCCTAACGATCCTCATTTCTTCTTCATAAGCCATTTTTCCGGCTGGTGAACACAAGAGTGGGAATTTCCTGGAGAGGTGGAATCTGAGAGGGGTTGGTGATTCAGAAAACGAGGGGCATCATGTGGGGGGGGGGGGGGGGTGATGTTGCTTCTTCACTTCCTTCCGATTGTGGTTGCAGGTTAGCTGGGTAGCCCCTGTTGTCGAGCGGGTCTGTACACATGGACTTAAGGTGGGATCAATATCCAAGGAAATTAGCCTCTTTACGTTGGTCGATGATGAAGTTTCGATTGGGGAAACCAAAAGAAGAAAAACCAAAAGGAGAGGGGTCCTGACTTTTTCGTTTTTGGATTTTTTGGGGGGATTACATGATGCCCTCGAACTTTGGGCGAAGAGCCACCGGTGCGAGACCGCGCGGAGTGTTTCCGAAGCCCTCAGATGGGGGATCAGAGGGCTGCGGATCAGAACCCTAATCGGGTCAAAGAACCTTTCGGTTCAATACCATACGCCGAAAACTAGTGCCAAACTGTTTCCAACCCGCCAACGCTTAAAGGACCCCTCGCACTATTTACTCTTCAAATTCCAGTATTTTGAAATAGTTGAATATCTTAAAACTAGGCTTGCTTTCAACAAATTACTCACAGCTTTGCTGTTTTAAGCCTTTTTCGAGACCCGTTGCCTTATGGCGAAAACAGGGAAAAATTAAAACAGGCTACCGTCGACAGTGGGTTCCGGCTAACCCCCCCCCCCCCCCCGGCGAAAACCCCCCGTTACCCAAACCCCCCGGACCACCCCCCCCCCCCCCCCCCCCCCCCCCCCCCCCCCCCCCCCCCCCCCCCCCGGTACCAAAACCCCCCCGCATAAAAAAAGACGGGTATGCAAGAGTAGAGTAACTGGTAGGTAGAGAGTAAGAGTAGAATAAACTTCTTTCGCAAACTTGACTCTACAAGAATGTCTGAAGTACAGTGGGTATCAGAACAATGATAAACAAAGGGAGTGTAAGGCGAAGGTGAAGGTTCATGGTGACAGACTAATTGCTGAAGTCACCAAACACCCGCATTCAACTGAAGCTGTTGTCAGTGAGGTGTTAAATGTGAATGATCAAATCAAAGTCAGTTCCACTCTGTGTAACGATCCCCCCAACAAATCCTTTCCCAATGCCTTACCCTTCTTGGCGAGGAAGCTGCAGTTACGATGCCACCCACTGGTGCAATGTGAAGCTCCCCTTGCCTGATTGCTCTTTAGTTATCCCTGATTCATACCAGAAACTCGAAGATGGGCAGTAAGCGGAGGGATACCTATGACACCGCAAAAGTTGTCCTGCTATACGTCTGAAGGGAATGAATATTCTTATGACACTTGATGGGAGGATCCTTTGGGTCAAGGGAAAGGTTGAGCTCGTTTTGTGATAGCACTTTCAAGATAGTCCCATAAATATTCTACCAGCTCTTCACCTTACTCATGCTTGTCAATGGTAAAACTGTCACATGTTTGCCCAGTAAATCCCAGTCTTAATATGTGTGAGTGTCTAAGGACTGGGGGGGGGTCGCCGGGAGGGGGGGGTACCGGGGGGTTTCTCTTATATTCATATAATATATACAAGAACGGACAACGTCAGCTGTGATGCTTATGTAGCAATATTTCGGCCCTTCTTGGCAAGGGTCCTCTTCAGGCTGTTGCCAAGAAGGGCCGAAATATTGCTACATAAGCATCACAGCTGACGTTTTCCGTTCTTGTATATATTATATGAATATATGAATCTAAGTCAGCTTGGGCTCAAGGAATATTTATGGGGTTTCTCTTCTTCTCTTTCTCTCTACCTACCAGTTACTCTACTCTTACATACCCGTCTTTATTATGCGGGGGGGGGGTTTGGTACCGGAGGGTTTTGGTACCGGGGGGGGTTTGGTCGGGGGGTTTTGGTCGGGGGGTTTTGGTACCGGGGGGGTTTTGGTCCGGGGGGTTTTGGTAACGGGGGGGTTTTAGCCGGGGGGGTTTTGGCGGGGGGGGGGGGGGTTGTCCGGGGGGGTTCTCGCCTAGACCCAAAAGGACCTGTCTTACCTTGAATACTAAAGCAACCTACTTCTGTAATCACTCCATCCATTTCTAAGCCTGGAGACCCAAATTTCGTACGGTACATTCTAACCCCTCTAACAAAACCTCGCTGATTTTCTCACTTGCCGTGTTTTGCTACCTTTGATGCGCATCACACCGGGTCTAGGCGAGAACCCCCCCGGCGCATCAAAGGTAGCAAAACACGGCAAGTGAGAAAATCAGCGAGGTTTTGTTAGAGGGGTTAGAATGTACCGTACGAAATTTGGGTCTCCAGGCTTAGAAATGGATGGAGTGATTACAGAAGTAGGTTGCTTTAGTATTCAAGGTAAGACAGGTCCTTTTAAGATTAAGAAAATTGCCTACCGTACCTCAAATGGCTTTCCAGCTTAGCCACTAATTTTTCCTAATAACTTAAAATACAGCCCCCAGGCCGGGAAGCTTTTCTAATTTCACTTGCCAAGTTTTTACTTCTTTTGATAGTACCTACCACGTACACTACCCTGAGTGTGAAAGAAAACCTTCATAACTGTACGTTGGAGCCGATCCAAACTAAAAAGGTTCCAAACTAAAATGCTTCAGCATTGAGGTTAGTTCCGATGTTCCTCACCAGAAATAATTCCAGTGTCACCGACTGGCAACGAGCCTTTCTTCGGGGCTGTCGTCTAGACCCCAGCTATCAAAAGGCTCTCTCCTTCGTCACATTAGCAGGGTTGTAAAGTTGGTCGCTGATACGGAGGAGCCTAGTCATCGCAGTAATTTGCGTAACCAGTGAAAAAATCCCCCTGCCGACCCAGGGACGTCACTTATGTTGTCGGCCAGTCGGTAAATACCTTGCCCCCTCCCAAACATTTCGGCTGACGACTCTGCCTCCACCAACCCTTCGATCTCATTTGTGGATGGTAACCAGTGGCTTCACTTTTTTATGTGATCTTCTCCAAGCGTCCCTTTTCGTCGGGTGGTCCGAATTCGATTTATCCTGAGACCATCCAAGGGGTGTACTTTGTGTAGAAATTAGCAATCCCTGACTATCCTCGGATTTGTACCCTATAGACCCTTCTTTCGCCGCTGAAGGAATTCCGAAGGTCTGGATCCGACTAAAACTTCCAATTGGGTGCTCCCGAATGGCTCCATATATCAGGATTTCGGGAGGGTGAGATGAGTTTTTGCATGGGTCTGTAGGTGCAGGATAAGAAAATCCTCGGTGGATTTGACAGCTAAGGATTTAGCCGACTGAAAATAGATTGATTGATATTTAATCGACTGTGGAGGGATTTACTCTCGTCTTGCATAACTTTCAATATCTGGCTAAGTTTTTTGGTAAATATTCTCTGTTTGCAGTGTTTTGGAGTACCTCACCTTACGTTCAGTTTATTATGGACAATCTTTCTGAATGTATGCCGTGAATACCCATGAACAATTACCCAGTCTCTGCTTCTGTTTTTGGTACCAGACAGAAATCAGCCACTCTGTAAACCTGAGCGAGTTTCGAATGCGGGCGTTTTTCCGGTCGGATTTTATGCCGACTTTTAATGCACCTTTTACATAGGTTTCTGTCTTTCCATACCCTAATATTGATGAAAGATTCAATGCCCAACAAATCTCTGTGGTCAACTACTAACTAGAGCTTTAAATCTCTTTTTAGAGATTTTTTGTCAGGATTCTTATAAATACATTAGGATTTTTTTTTATTTCTTAGAGATATCTGAATAAAAAAGTCAGTGTTCAACCTCTGCAAGAGAGAAATAATTGTGCTAGACCATTGACTTCGAAGAGCTATTCGAGATCAAATGCCTTTTCGTGATTTCCGTAATGTTTAAAGCCCTAATCCAAACATTCTGTTTACCTTCTCTTACTGATCGCAAGCCACCAGTCTATTTAGATTTGAACTTGATTGCCGGGTTGCTGTTTCGGCTCGAGAAAAAACCCACGCAGAACGTCTTCTTTTCCAGATGAGGAGATTTCCCCTGTTTGATTAGCAAAGAATTATAAGACTTATTTGATTATTTTTCTTATGTCTTTAGAAGTACCAGACTGGTCTTGGCTTTTTCATTTATTGGTATTTGTAATAAACAGTTGGAGCACCAGATGGAAATTATTATTTTGATCCTTGGCTCCCTGCGTGCCGTAAGGGCGGTCTCGGATAATCGGCTGAGATTTAGTCCAGACCGAATTATTTCAAACCTAGGAAATTCGGTGTTTTTTTTTTAACATGCTCATTGTTTGACGGTGTTTTTTGTGGTTTTGAACATTCATAGTGGCAGTAGGGATGGTTATCATCGTGTGTGTGGTAGAAAGACCATTTTTTGTGGTCTGCTTTAATGTCTATAGTGCTATTACAGTATGTTTCAAACGTGTCTTATGAGAGATTGCCCGTATTCGACGAAAACGGATATTCATCACCGTCATCGGAAAAGGTAGAAGGAAGAACTGGAAGAACCTAATATTACGAGGTACAAGATTTTCAACATTGAGGCTGAACTATGGGTATTTGGTAGATGTTATAAACTTGTAAATACTTGAAAAAATTTGTTCCGACCCTTTGTTGATTGATTTAACACAGTTCTGAAACAAATTGTTATCAGAAATGTGTTTTAGAAGGCTTCAAAGTCTAGGATCATATTAGCCGGTAATGACGCAAAGATGCAAAAACCGACCAAAAGATGTTTTTGTCATAAAATTTTTGAAGCCTTTAAAACACATTTCTGTTTAAATTTTGTTCGAAAACTGTGTTTTGTCAATCAAAAATTAGGGTCGAAAATTGTAACTAAAGTTTGACAAGTTTACATAATTAACCAAAGGCATTCAGTCACAAAGTTGGAAATACAGTAGAGGTATGCTTATGTGAACGTTTGTTGAGTTCATGCTATTTTCGTGCACTTGCTGTGTCTAAAGCTAACTACCAGTTAGCCAAAGTAGGTAAGAAGGGCAGCTCAAAACACCTATACAAGTATTTTGGATCTCCAGTCTACCATTTAGTCCAAAACTGCAGTGTTCACATTAAAGTAACTCGGTTGGCAGAACCATCATCGCTGATGCTTGGGATTTAAAACAAAAAAGAACAGACGGAGACGGATAAGCTCATAGTCCCAGATAGTTCTTTGCCAGCCTTCCGTGACCTGTTTCAACGACACGAAACAGTATTTTCCCATTTATATAATGGTACCTGTGTCATCTTTTTCTCGTTCAGTCACATAAATGAAGCAATAAAACTCAATCTTTCTTGAGGCTTGAGAGGGAGAGTGCAAGTACCTAGGGCCCCTAGGGGGGCTATTCGCTGCGCTGTTGGTCGGTTTTCGCAGTGGACAAGAAATTCTTGATGGCGGGCGTTGATTGGTTTCACTTGTTGTTTATAGAGTCTGTGTTGCCAAGAAATATTTTGAATGGTTGCCAGCTGTAATGAGTTTTTTTCCGGTAGACATCTTGATCATATCAAGTGCAATGCTCTCTTTATTTCGTTGAAAGATTAACTTTCTGTGGTCTGTTGTCCGCCATCCCCCACTCTGATTGACCAGTCAGTTCATGCCAGATAAAACCCTTTTCCGTTTTTTGTTTCATTTCTTTATGCGATATAGTTACTTTCTGTCCATCAGTGATCATCGCCGTCATCAGTGTTTAACTAAGACTGTGCTAGGATCTGTATTTAGTTGTATTACTTCAGGAGAAAAAAGGTACGAACTTCATCGACGGTGAGAGTGTTGCACCACCCTTCAGGTTCAAGAGTTAAAGCCTCTCTTTTCTGTTCAGTAACTTATGGATCTATTGTACCATCTCTGTGTGATGGATGCTGATAAGGAGGCGAGGGCTGCAAACTTACACTAATCCGCTTGGAGCGCTAAAACTGTTAAGTCCATCGTTTTGTTCCGTCAATTTTCTTTTATTTGTTTTTCTTACACTGCTATTGGACACCAGGTGACAGAGGTGCTGCGAGTCCAGCAGTTACGAGTCCCGGACTCGGTCTCGGACTCGTAACTACTGGACGCGCAGCACCTCTGCCAGGTGAGAGTTAGTGAACAGCCTCGTACAGGCATTTACTATCTTGTATTACTTGCAGAATAACACCAGTCCACTGTGCAGTCCCATGATAACAGTCCTATCTTACCCAGTGCCCAAATTTTCTGGTATTCCCCTGATGTTAAAAGAAAAATGGTCCAACCGTGCGATATCAAGTGATAGCGCACGGCCAGCCATGCGATGTCAAGTGATAGCGCACGGGTGGAACTTTTTTCTTTTAACATCAGGGGAATACCACAAAATTAAAGCAAGTGTACTAGCAGGGAGGCACAGGTATTAAAATCCTTGACATCTAGCCGGGTGGGGGTGGGTGGTTTGGTCTCAAGATCGCGGATTTAATCCGGGGTGGGTTTCATTGTAAGATTTCCAGGCCAAGTTTGAACTTAGGTAAATTCAAAGTTGGACAACCTCTCCTGTATAGCTGAGGGTTATTTTAGTTCAACTGGAAGTTCATTTTGAAAAGTGTTTGAATGTCGCACTATGCTATATTCTTACTGAGACATTATCGACTATAACCAACTCAAACAAAATAGCTTACCAATCATGGTTTCTGTGGAATCCAGAACGGCATGCCGGCAGTGCTTTTCAAATATCACGCCAGGTATTACAGTGTTGTCGCTTGCGCTTATTTCGATTTTTTAAGTTTACTGGTGTTATAATCATTATCGCCCTTGCTTTTCTTCGGGCGATAATATATAATCTTCCTGTCTGAAGTTCTTCCCCGTATTGTGTCTAGTATTTGACAGGACCCTAGCTCTATGTACAAGTGCACTTCCCCTAATTTACTCTGTGTGGAAGAGCAACAGGGCAAATGCTGTATCGATTTTCTTAAAACTGAAGGTTCCTCTCCCTGCTCATAATGCAGAAACGAGTGCAGGGCGGTCATTATCACTAGTTTGCCGTGTGGTCGACAGACACTTGAACTGTATTGCAAGCGGTAAGGTTAAGCCTACAATGATCCTGGAAGGGGGGGGGCTGTACTGCCGTCTAAGCACCATGCAGGCACAGGTCAACATTCGTACCCGTATTACTCATTAGCCCCTACTTCTTTAACATTCCATCATTCCTATTCCCGAGATTCCGTACTCTTGTGTGTTATTCACCGTAGCTCCGCTGGAATAAATTTTTATCCAACCTAACTGCGCTAGACCAGGGACCCATAAATTTCCTTTACAGGGGGCTTGTCATTTCCTATGCTTCTATGTTGCTATGTTGACCGAACCAATTCTACTTTCCAAAAATCCCACTTGGGTCGAATCTGCATTTTTGTTTGCCTCATTGGACGTTCGCGCCAAAGAGACTCCTCCCTCAAGGCGCCAGCAGCCAATCCCAAATTTTGTCTATCTGGTCTTGGACGTGATTGGACCGTGGGTATTTCTCGAACTATCTTCCGTGCGGTCAACATAGCATCAGAAATCTTTTATTGACAAGTCCCCTGTAAAGGAAATTTGTGGGTCCCTGGCTAGACCGAGTCTTCCATTCTCCTTGTTTGGTGCTTTTCTACGCGGATCGGATCGGTTGCTTGTCGCGTCAGCTGAACTCATTATAGTCCGGGCGCCAGACCCATAAAATGTGACAAGTAGGTGATCAGAGAGACACAGTCAGTTTGACGATAGTTTCCGACTATATCGACCATGCTGAATCCGAATATGGGTGGTGGCAAAGCTGCAGATGACGGCTTGACCTTGTAAAATAAAAAAAACACCGATTTTAGGCCTATAAAATGTGTCCTCACTGTTAATTTTTTTTCTAAGGTTGTACTAGTTCATTTTAGTTGTATGGCATCTCACTTTATTTCTAATAGTATTGCCTCTTAGAATAAGTTTTGTTTTTTCCAAAATCTTATGTGGTTCCAGAGTTATAGGCTCATATTCATAAATTTTCCCTGAAAATCTGAAAATTCAAAGATTTATTTCCAGGTAAAAAGCGTATTTCGTAATCTAAAATATTTTTAGAATTTTTTATATTTTACCAGAATTTGCATTGAGTATTGAGCTTCACATTGACGTAAAGTTCCATGCTCTAGCTCTTATGTGAAGTCGCGCAGAATTTTTTGAAAAAGTATAGACCAAAAATGTATGCAAAAATACATTTTTGCAAAATAGTAATGTGACACTGTTTTCTATGCTAGAATTTAGCGTAGAATTCAAATATATACGTAACTTTTCAATTAGACATTACCTTAGACTGCTATAGGCTAATTACTTATTTGTAGGCCAATTATTTTTTCTTAGAAATGGTAGTGCCAGACATGTTTCTAGGCCAATTTTTGACCACGAATCTAACGGAAGTATTGGTTTGGCCCCCGTATCTGAACGTCAGTTGTTACAGGCTCTTTGAAATGCAATAAAACTAATTTGTTTACAACTGTTCATGACAATCGAGACTACAACGAGCTCACAAGGCGCTCTGTAGGTTATTATACCCACCCGGGAGCACCACGCTCGAGAGAAACTGTAGTTGAAACCGCTATATGATAAAAGTGTGGTATGTGACGTACTAAACATTTATGTTCAAATACAAATGTATGGACTATGAACTGCTAAAAAATATAAGTAAAACGACCACCAACAGATGGTGCTTTCATGTACCACGTCAAAAGAGCAATACTTCAGTCCGGCTAACACTCGTCTGAGTCTTCGCTGTCGGCACCACATCGCCCAGCACACGAGCAAAGAATATCACACCGCTTTAAACCCAAACAAGGGCACTTTCGTCCGCATACAGTTTTACAGCAGCAGAATGCTGGAGGCTTGCTGACAGATGGAGGCCAGGGCGTCATCGCTGAAGTCACTGGATCTACTCCCAAAGTGTCGTGGTGTGACCAGCCGAAGTCAGTGGATTGAAAACGTAGGGCTTAGGGATCACAGCCTGAAGAATAACGCTCCACTGAAGTATTACTCTTTTGACGTGGTACATGAAAGCACCATCTGTTGGGGGCAAACTGTTAAAGTCTCTTGTTCCAGCTGGAACAAGATATCCTGAGCCAAATTCACCACTTTTTCTTCTACAGCAGCAGGTACACTATACCTGGTATTCAGGTCAGTTGGTGGCTCAACAATATCACTAAACAGGAATGCTAATGCATTAAATAACATAGGGGGAACCATCGAATTTTCAAATTCGACTGACAGCTCAATGTCCGATTCTCGCTTCCTGAATTGACTGACCTTTTCACAAATCTGAGTTTTTAGTCTCTTCATGACATAGTAAAAGCTCCTCTTATCGTCGTGGTCATAGACACTAGAAGCTCTGCTTGAGCCTGACCTCTGTCGGCTCCTTGTAAACCTAGTAAGCAGTTCAGCATCCACATTGTCTGCATCTGCACAACTTCCCATGGGGACATCGACTCTTTCATCTAAATTGATACTCAGACCATTTGTGTCATTGTCACTGTTGTCAATATCACTGACATCACTACTGGACCCAGAAATGCTCTCACTTTCACTTGAGTCAGATTCGATCAGCACTGAAGAATCATTAACACTTTCTATTAACCCTGCAATCTGTCTAGTCATATCTCCAGCATTTACAGAGTCTTTAAGGTAAAAAAAGTTGTGTTTCCCAGATCTGCGATCCACCCGCAAATTCCTGCCAAGTCTATTCTTCAGTTTCCTCTTGAGGAGCAACATATCACTGTCTTCCATTCTAAACCAGACTTTTTCAAATAATCACCAAATAGCACAGTTAAGTCCTTAGTGGTATAGATCCTTCCACTTAAGAACTTTGGATGAATGTCTTCTAACGTATCACTGCAAATGGCAGTTCTGATACAGACTGCATTGTCACTGTCTGGTCTACTGCTCAGAAACTTCAAAATACAATGTTGGTGGTATTTTGCTTCAAGAGCAATAAGGTCTTTGTCTTTACACCTGGCAAGAACTGCAGGATTTGTTTGCCACAGTTCTTTCTTGCTGAAGCACTTTATTCTGTCTATCAAGTGTGCGAATTTGATACACTTTCAGTTTTTTATTCTTTGTACTTCCCATCTTACTACAGAATAAGCAGCAGGTTTTGTAGTCAAACTCACCATCACCAACTTTTGACCGAGTCCTGCCTGGCAATGCTGGTGGAAGTTGAATGGTCTGTTCAGTAGCTGATGCTTGATCAGCTATTTTATGTTGGTTCTTGCAGCGGAGAAACTTTTTGCAACAGACTTTGTGCCACTTGTGCTTTTTCTCGTGAAAATCTGGTTCTCTGCATTGTCTTTTCAATGCTCTGTACGCTAAGTTGCATTTGCATCTGACTTCAAGAACACTTGTAATTCGACTAATGTCTGAAACCTTGTGGAACTTCTCATTCTTTTTGTGGTTTTGCAAATAATGCAGAAGGAAAAATCAATAGTCTTTGTCTTTTGTGGACTAAGCATGAAGCGCAGCTGTTTTTCCTTCAGCTTTTCCATTGCTGACCTAGAAAAACAAAAATTTCAGAAACTGTTGTCGGCACATGGTTTGATTTTCCACTTTAACACAAAAGCCATTACCCATTGCTTTATTTTTAATGTTGACTATAATGATTCTGCCAGTAGGCTAGTCTTCCTATTTACTAAACTAAGCAGAATGGTAGCTGCAGTTTGACTAAGTACAGGAGGCTTAGTTTAGTTCCCAGTTCACTTTCAAGCCATTCTCTCTTTTTTTGGTGCAGATGGTTATGTTGTCATGTTTCTTAAATTTTCTCTTAGGAGTTACAAGTCCTGCCACCTTGGCTTTGAATCCCCAGGCCTTTTTCAGAAACAACTAGTGCCTGCACAGTTCTGTTAACTGCAACAGTACAAAATAAACTTGATTAGAATAAATTTAAAATATCCTTGTCGACAAAAAGTAGCAAAACTAATAATATTAATGAACTGCTACAATTCCTATTAGCAAATCGCATCACAGGACAGTTTCAATGTTAAGCGGGCGGCAAAAACTTTAGGCTAATATGCTATTCAGCTGTGTCGACAAATTTTGGCCCATATACATATGTCAGAAATGTTCACTGAACCGCTCAACTGCAAACCCCTGATTTTTTAGAACTATTGCCAAATGTTGGGTATATTTAGGGTTTGGCACAGCCTGTGCCTAACTCTGGATACCCTTTTTCAAATGCTGGATACCTGTTAGTACCCCAGTAGTACCCCACACTATAACTGAATTTTTATTGGTTGTTCATAAATACTTTATCAGTTTAGAGTATCCTGCATTTTGCAAGGTGTAACCAGGATCAGGCATAGCCTAGGAATTGCCACTAGAATCTAGATATACCCAGCATTTGGGCATTTGGCATGTGCCGGCATAGCCTAGGGTATACAAAATTCAGGAATTTGTAGTAGACTGTACTGTACAGACTGACATAGTCTGAACATAGTAACTCTACGTTCACACAGAGGAATCGGGCGCGAAACTTTATTTCGTTGTAGTTTTGTAGCAGCTACAAAATCGCGGCAAGGTTCACACACGACGATTGGGTTCAGCCACAAAAGGTGGCAAATAATTCAAAAAAACAAAATGTGGGTTTTGCTCATTAGTCTGGGACGGAAGATAGTAGGGTAGTAAAAATATGAAAACGGGATTCGCAATCTGGGGTGACGGTTCTGATGACGGGTTTATCGACCACACAACCAAGCGAGGGCCAAAGACGTCATGAAGTTGAGCATATACAAATGTCATCATGAGCCCTTGGCATTCCTGTCTGTATTCTGAACCTACTATATATGACCAGCTAACCTACTAGGCTGATTCCGATTCTGACTTGGAAATATCATGTGAAACACAAAGGGAAAACATACAAGCCCATGATCCTCGTAAAACGTACATAGGCAAATTTTTTTTTTTTTCGAATGCACTTATTTACAATTTATGTTTGAAGATGACTATATTTATGATTACCCAGGACTTGAACTGATGCAGAGAAATCAGCCTAATAGTTCACAACTGTAGAAATAAGAAAAAAGCACAGTTCTTTCAGGTTTTGACACCTAGCAAAGGTTCAGGTTTAATTGTAAACTAGGAACAAAATCAGTATAATTAAACACTTAATTCCACGACTCTCCTTTGCGGGTGTAGTACATATGACGGTCTTCTGTTCACTGTTATAAAAAGCAGTATTCCAATACCCATCTTAGTCCATCCATAGGTTTAATAAAGAGGCCTGAGCTTGCACCCACAGTGAAAGCTATAAAAGGCAAGCAAACAAAGCTTTGTAAGCTAGTTGCAGCCACTTCAGCTCCCTTTTTGTATACTCATATATTAGTCACTAGCGTAAGATCATGCTGTTGATACAACCATATGTGATCTGGTTACCCTCCCATCTCCATTCAAAGCATCAATATGATCTGAATCCAGTAAATGCTCTTCATCAGATACACTTAATTCAGACAGACCATCGGTACTAAAGTTGTCTCTACCTTCAGGATCTGAGATGATTATATTATCTGTCTTCTCAGTAATTTCACTCTCAGAACACTTTAAGGAGGACCTTGTATCATCAAGGACCACTCACAAATCATTTCCAAACTGCCAAAAATTTCAGCAGGGCTTGCTGTATCCTTAAACTGGAAGCAACTAGCTATCAGTTCTTAGTCTTCACCAAATTTTAGATCAATACCATCTTCTGCTTTAACAGAACAGAAAACTTCTCAATTACCTGGAAGTTTAGAACAATCTACCACAATATAACTTTGTTTCAGTTTCAACATTCCTCAAATGGATCCTTCCTACATCTAAAATCTCTTCTTTCACTGGTTTCAGCTTGAGAAAGTTCTCCAGAAATAAATCATGGTATTTGGCCCCCTTATGCCACAGAAAATTCTGCTGTTGTCATTGTAGTTATCAAATAGGCTCGTGCCTTTAGTGTCTATCTCTTCTTTTCTAAGAGGCATCAATGAGCTTGTCCAGGACTTTTGCCTCTGATAAAAGAAGATTATCTGGTGTTTGGCATAATACGCAAAGTGTGAGGTCAGATTTCTCCTCTTTGGACTGTCTGCAAACCACAGTTGCTCCTTGGCTAGTTGATCCGTCCAACCTCCTGTAATGAAAAAAATGTTTTAATCAGTAGCAACCACATTAGTAGCTATTATATTATAAAAAAAACTGCAAGCATAGAGGAATTTTAGTTTTATTGAAATTTAGCTAACTATAAATGATTTATTTCATGATTATTTACTTTAACTGGTATAAAACAAATGCAGTAAAAACTTTCAACAAAAACAAAATAATGAGCACCAATGGGGATGCAACCAGATTAGCCCATGAGAATGATAACGTTTTGCAGGCAAACACATTGTTCAGCTATGTGCCATAGCCTACAAACGTCTGAAATGCCAGTACACAGTCGTCAGTAATTTAGCGTAGGCCTATACAAAAAATAATCCTTCGTCAATAAACTGATAAACAGTTAGACTGAAATCAATGAGCGAACAGCAGCATGACGCATCAGTTTGGAACACAGAGTCCTTTTTATTACACGAGCTCACATGTGACATGGCTCATACGTGTAAGCATCCCTGTGGCTGTAAGCTACCCCAGCTGACATTTGGCACATTTGCCAAGATGAAAAATATTTTGCCATATAGGACAAATACATAATAAGCCAGCTCTGAAGATACATGATTTGCAGTCAGCTTTGAGTATTTAATAGTATGGCAGTCTGGCCTAGGTCTTGTCTGGCTGGTTGTATCAAAGTGATCTTACCTTCCTTCCATCCACACCTCTGAACTTCTGAAGCAACTTTCTCCTAGGCTTTGAGGACCAGATGGTCCAGATGCCTCTGCTTATGTTTCTTAACTGTTCTTTTGATGTATAACTCGCTGATATTTGACAGCAACATCATTTTCCAAACAATTCTATCCACTTTCCTAGATTTTTGTAGCGCGATTTTGTAGCTGTAGTTGGATTATTTCAACTTGTGCGACGAGGCGAAAATTCGCTGCGATTCTGTGGTAAAATCGCGCGAAAACTTTGGTCTCGCCAGAATCGACGAGTTTTCGGTGTAGTTGGCGAATATTCGTCTCTGTGTGAACCTAGAGTTAACTCTACGTTCACACAGAGGAATCGGGCGCGAAACTTTATTTCGTTGTAGTTTTGTAGCAGCTACAAAATCGCGGCAAGGTTCACACACGACGATTGGGTTCAGCCACAAAAGGTGGCAAATAATTCAAAAAAACAAAATGTGGGTTTTGCTCATTAGTCTGGGACGGAAGATAGTAGGGTAGTAAAAATATGAAAACGGGATTCGCAATCTGGGGTGACGGTTCTGATGACGGGTTTATCGACCACACAACCAAGCGAGGGCCAAAGACGTCATGAAGTTGAGCATATACAAATGTCATCATGAGCCCTTGGCATTCCTGTCTGTATTCTGAACCTACTATATATGACCAGCTAACCTACTAGGCTGATTCCGATTCTGACTTGGAAATATCATGTGAAACACAAAGGGAAAACATACAAGCCCATGATCCTCGTAAAACGTACATAGGCAAATTTTTTTTTTTTTCGAATGCACTTATTTACAATTTATGTTTGAAGATGACTATATTTATGATTACCCAGGACTTGAACTGATGCAGAGAAATCAGCCTAATAGTTCACAACTGTAGAAATAAGAAAAAAGCACAGTTCTTTCAGGTTTTGACACCTAGCAAAGGTTCAGGTTTAATTGTAAACTAGGAACAAAATCAGTATAATTAAACACTTAATTCCACGACTCTCCTTTGCGGGTGTAGTACATATGACGGTCTTCTGTTCACTGTTATAAAAAGCAGTATTCCAATACCCATCTTAGTCCATCCATAGGTTTAATAAAGAGGCCTGAGCTTGCACCCACAGTGAAAGCTATAAAAGGCAAGCAAACAAAGCTTTGTAAGCTAGTTGCAGCCACTTCAGCTCCCTTTTTGTATACTCATATATTAGTCACTAGCGTAAGATCATGCTGTTGATACAACCATATGTGATCTGGTTACCCTCCCATCTCCATTCAAAGCATCAATATGATCTGAATCCAGTAAATGCTCTTCATCAGATACACTTAATTCAGACAGACCATCGGTACTAAAGTTGTCTCTACCTTCAGGATCTGAGATGATTATATTATCTGTCTTCTCAGTAATTTCACTCTCAGAACACTTTAAGGAGGACCTTGTATCATCAAGGACCACTCACAAATCATTTCCAAACTGCCAAAAATTTCAGCAGGGCTTGCTGTATCCTTAAACTGGAAGCAACTAGCTATCAGTTCTTAGTCTTCACCAAATTTTAGATCAATACCATCTTCTGCTTTAACAGAACAGAAAACTTCTCAATTACCTGGAAGTTTAGAACAATCTACCACAATATAACTTTGTTTCAGTTTCAACATTCCTCAAATGGATCCTTCCTACATCTAAAATCTCTTCTTTCACTGGTTTCAGCTTGAGAAAGTTCTCCAGAAATAAATCATGGTATTTGGCCCCCTTATGCCACAGAAAATTCTGCTGTTGTCATTGTAGTTATCAAATAGGCTCGTGCCTTTAGTGTCTATCTCTTCTTTTCTAAGAGGCATCAATGAGCTTGTCCAGGACTTTTGCCTCTGATAAAAGAAGATTATCTGGTGTTTGGCATAATACGCAAAGTGTGAGGTCAGATTTCTCCTCTTTGGACTGTCTGCAAACCACAGTTGCTCCTTGGCTAGTTGATCCGTCCAACCTCCTGTAATGAAAAAAATGTTTTAATCAGTAGCAACCACATTAGTAGCTATTATATTATAAAAAAAACTGCAAGCATAGAGGAATTTTAGTTTTATTGAAATTTAGCTAACTATAAATGATTTATTTCATGATTATTTACTTTAACTGGTATAAAACAAATGCAGTAAAAACTTTCAACAAAAACAAAATAATGAGCACCAATGGGGATGCAACCAGATTAGCCCATGAGAATGATAACGTTTTGCAGGCAAACACATTGTTCAGCTATGTGCCATAGCCTACAAACGTCTGAAATGCCAGTACACAGTCGTCAGTAATTTAGCGTAGGCCTATACAAAAAATAATCCTTCGTCAATAAACTGATAAACAGTTAGACTGAAATCAATGAGCGAACAGCAGCATGACGCATCAGTTTGGAACACAGAGTCCTTTTTATTACACGAGCTCACATGTGACATGGCTCATACGTGTAAGCATCCCTGTGGCTGTAAGCTACCCCAGCTGACATTTGGCACATTTGCCAAGATGAAAAATATTTTGCCATATAGGACAAATACATAATAAGCCAGCTCTGAAGATACATGATTTGCAGTCAGCTTTGAGTATTTAATAGTATGGCAGTCTGGCCTAGGTCTTGTCTGGCTGGTTGTATCAAAGTGATCTTACCTTCCTTCCATCCACACCTCTGAACTTCTGAAGCAACTTTCTCCTAGGCTTTGAGGACCAGATGGTCCAGATGCCTCTGCTTATGTTTCTTAACTGTTCTTTTGATGTATAACTCGCTGATATTTGACAGCAACATCATTTTCCAAACAATTCTATCCACTTTCCTAGATTTTTGTAGCGCGATTTTGTAGCTGTAGTTGGATTATTTCAACTTGTGCGACGAGGCGAAAATTCGCTGCGATTCTGTGGTAAAATCGCGCGAAAACTTTGGTCTCGCCAGAATCGACGAGTTTTCGGTGTAGTTGGCGAATATTCGTCTCTGTGTGAACCTAGAGTAACCGACACTTGACTCTGACCTGCTTTATTAACAATAACTTTATGTTAAACTATTTCCAGCAATATGACAGTTTTTCATCTTGTCTTATAACTTGTTTGGACATGACATTTCAGTTCTTGTTACCAGCTCAAATAGTACAGCCTATCATTTAAATTATAGACAACCAGTACACAACCAAAATGCTACCAACCTCAAGATTACTCAGGACCAGAGTTACAATCAATCAGATTATCAATCATTACTATATCTCACAAAACAGGCAGTGATAAGTTTTGTTTTTATAGAATTCCGAAGCTGTTTTATCATTTCGTCTCCTTCTTCCTGAATGACTTACCTGCGATATTTGGTCACAAGTCGGAGAAGCAAAACAAATGGCCTATAAAAAGCTGAAATTGAATTCGGATTGAAAAGTAAAGTTCATATTCACATTCTACGCTAAATTCTAACCTGGAAAACTGTGTCACATCACAGTCTTGAAAAAACGTATTTTCATATACGATTTTGGCCTATACTTTTTTTTTAAATTCTATGCGGCTTCCCATACGAGTTAGAGCTTCGAACTGTACGGCAAACTGAAGCTCAGTACCCAGGGCAAATTCTGGTAAAGTATGAAAAATCCTAAAAATACATTGAGCTACGAAATACGTGCTTAACCTGGAAATAAATCTTCGAATTTTGAGATTTTCAGGGAAAATTCGTGCGTATTAGCCTATAACTCAAGAACTATACGAGATATTGGAAAAAACCAAACATATTCTAATCGACGGCACTATTAGGAATAAAATGAGATGCAATACAACTAAAATGGACTAGTACAACCTTAGAAAAAAAATAAACCGTGAGGACACATTTTATAGGCCTAAAATCGGTGTTTTTTAGCTTTTACAAGGTCAAGCCGTCATCTGCAGCTTTGCCACCACCCATAATCGGATTCAGCATGGTCGATATAGTCGGAAACTATCCTCAAACTGACTGTGTCTCTCTGATCACCTCAACTCAGAAATAAGCGAGATACGATTCGGTGGCGCCCGGACTATTAATTGGAAATACTGGTATGTAAGTTTCTCCGAGTTTCCTATCAAAACCAAGTGGACTGCGCGAAGCAGGAAGAGCAGAGATCTGTAATCTCTGAGAAACCAAGCAGATTTTCAAAAGAGTCACGTCTGTTCCCTCTGTTGGAATATTCGAACATAAGCTTTAAACGAAACTGGAATAGTCGTTTTCCTTCGTCGACTATGTCTTAAATTAAAGACATAAAAATACGGTACATTACTTTCACTCAAGTGTGTTTTCTCGGGCGAAAAAGCAAGTGTAGTGGAAGTGAAAAAGCTGGCTATTTCTTGGATAAAATAGACACTATTTCTCTCGAAAGAGTGCCCCAAGAGGAATCAAATCCCGGAGTAACTGTCCGTTAACAAAAAGTATTTTAGGTGGAGCTCAGGTGCAAATGGTAAAGAAAGTGAATGTCTACTTGAAACTCCGTTGTTTCTTGTTCCCATTGAAGAAGATATAACTTTTCGGTTTTTGGAGAAGGAGAAGAAGAAAAAATTCCCCCGTGCGCCTAGAAAGTGAAGTTTTGTTCTCTTTGAGGCCTAATTTCTTCGATCCACCTGGCGGAAGTCGCTTGGACGGACAAATCTTGAAATCGGCATGAAAAGTTGCTCCGTCTCATCTTCGGCTCGGTGAAGAATACCAATCCCGCTGGTCTAGAAATTCGGACTCGTTCACTGTCAGAAGTTCCATAACAGATAACAGGAGGATGCGCGGTTTCAACAGATAGTGCGTAACAGACAACACTTAGGATGTTGTTGTGTTTAAAAACTTTATTCATGAAATGTTATGCATAAGAAGCTTTGTCAAGAAGAGCCAAAAACAGCAAAAAAAGCATCTACTGACTTTTTTGTTTGTCGTCATGATGTCGGAAAACTCAGCAGATGCTTTTTTGCGGTTTTTCGACTATTCCTGGTGGAACACTTATTATGCATAACATTTTGAAACACAACAGAAAACATCCGAAGTGTTATCTGTTAGGTATTATCTGTTGAAATCGCGCATCCTCGTGTTATCTATTATGTAACTTCTGACAGTGTTGTAGAAAATGTAAGCGGAAATTCCGCAGCTGTCCCAATGAAACTTTTCAGATCGAATGCAGATAACCAATCAGACAATCGACCGGAAAGCTTGCTTCGTCTCGGCTTCAGATGAAGAACATCCGTCCCGCGAGGCGAAAAGTTCGAAATTATTTATAGAATATGGGGAGGGAAATCCGGAGTTATCCGAAGGGGCTAACGGAATTTTCCTGACCTAGTGTAGAGGAACAATCAGAACGGCATTCACTTTGGGTTTTAGCCGGTAGCCCATGCACTTCAGAAATGGGATCTGACACCAAGATTAAGACTGGGACCGTCTTCGAATGAGACTTCAGCGAGATTACAGTAAATTACCTTAAGTAGCACTTGCAACCAATAAGGATGTAGTATCCAAGTGAATAGATATCCGGATTACAGACGCCGTCTTTTTGCCCTCCCTGGTGTCTCGTTGGTGGTATTTTGATTCCGTTTCATATGTCTTCTCGCTACTGTCGAACTTCCGTCCATGTTGGCCTTGTCCTTGTTTTACTCTATGTAAGGGATCATGTTCCCTTTCCTGGATTTCATCATCATATTCGGCTGTTTTTAGTAGGTTGAACATGATTTTGAATGTTTCCACCTTGACTCGGTGGGTGATAGTTTGTTTGAGGGTGATGTGATGGTTGGAGGGATTCTGTTGAGTTTGAGTAGGTGCTGGAGTTTAATTACCTTAATTTTCACCTCGGAGCGAATAATGTTCACGACGGATCTGTTATGCTCCGCGTCAGTTGATTTTCTAGTTGGATGGACAATAGATTCTAGTTGTATCCGGAAGGGGAATATAGTCAAGTGCCTCACCGATGATCTTCTTCGAAGTACTAAGTAACACTCTTTATTCTAGTTTTCTATCAACGGCGATGAGATTCCGATGGTTGCAGCTGCCTTATCTGGCGTGAATGTTGAGAACTGTAACCACCCATGTGCATCAGGTCCTTGTGGAGATAGGGGCCAATGCCGGCCAGATGAAGATGAATTTTTGTGCGACTGCAAGTTCGGTTGGGGCGGTTCTCAGTGCCAGTATAAACTTGACGAGAGCGCACTCGAGGTTCCTATGTTCGTGGGGAGAAGCTACCTCCACTACACATCGAAGGACATTGCTGAAAGGTATGTGGTCGCATTTCCTGCTTTTCTCGGCGACGATTGTTGTCGTTTCGAAATACGGTATTTTCACGAAAAAATGAAGGCTGTTCAGACCAGAGTTGCGTTTTATTTGAAGTTCAAAGTACAGTGGGTCGGATGGCGAACTGTAAGTAGCCGTTTTATTCCTGGCGGACTACGTCAGAAGGTACGCTGAACAACTCCCTACCTGACCCAGCGTACAAACTAGCGGGTCCGCTGGCACTCAGCGGGCGGCCCGCTAGCAAATAAAACGACTTCGGGTATCCCGCGCCTTCCCAGCGTACGGCCCGCTGGCGAATAAAACGACAACGAACAGTCCGCTGTACTATGAACTTCAAATAAAACGCAACTCGGGAGCTATGGATCCAAAAAGCCTTGCGTCTTCTCACTGGTACTTCACACAGAATTTACTTCAGCAATTATAACGCTGCGTGTCCTCGACGACATTTGCATTGAATAGTTATGATTTTAGCGCATCGTCTGCGGAAAAAACGAAACGCAGTCGACACAAGCGGTGTGAAGCTGCTTATCGTCTACTTGCAACAGTGATCAGGAGTGTGTTCCCCACTTCCAACAATAGTACCGTAGCTATTAGTTACTATTTTCGTTCAAACCTCGTAAAAAGTAACTACGCTTTCCCTCCAACCTTCTTGAAATAGTAACTAATAGTAACTTTGCTTACCACGCTCGGGAGCGTAGTAAGCGTGGTAACTACGATCTCTGTGACGTGATTGGGCCGATTAGCCCGTGGCACGATGTTTTGCTAGAAATAAAAAAATGCGTTCCAGCCTTGACGTCACGAAGCCGTAATCCGTGACGTCATGCGTAGTAACTAAGGTCTTCACTACAGCTACAGAGCAATTTTTGGTATATTCAAACATTTTTCAAGGAAATATTGTTTGGGGGGATTGTTGGGAATTAACTCTTTTCTCCCGGGAATTGTTGTTTGAAAGTTGACATCGAACACTCATGAATCTTTTTTCCTTTTCATACTCCGTTCTAATTCCATGTGAATTTTCGGGTAATAAAATTACTTACTTACTTACTTACACTCATGAATATGCCATTGCTAATTACTCACCGATGATTCTTTAAGTTTATGGAAAGAATTTGGGAATTGTGGCGTTGCGGAATCGGGAGAAAGGAGTCACAGGCGATGAGAGGCGAAGTTTTTTCTCTGCATTGCTTTTTTTGTTTTATGTGACAGTTATTTCTGACAATACAAAAAATGACCTTGAGATGGAGGGTACAGTTGGGTGTGTACAGAAATAGCGTATTTTTAGCCCGTCTTTAATATAAACATTTGCTTCCAGGATACGGGGTACGCAGCTATCTATAAGCCTCAGGTTTCGCACTGGTTCTTCTGACGGACTGATACTGTGGTCGGGCCGTAAGCAAAGTGGTTCATTAAGTGATTTCTTCTCCTTGACGGTGGAAAAGTCAAGAGTTCATTTCCGCTATAGCCTGGGAAAAGGGGAAGCGGATATTACTTGTGAAGCAACTGCCGTCAGCGATGGGAGGTGGCACCAGGTCCAAATATTACGGTTTGTATTTGACTTTTTTTTCATATATGCGTGCTATATAAGCGTTATAAGCTTTAATATGTAATAACCACTAGTCAAGTTTTCGTGAATAAGAGTCTGGATAAGAATCCCTCACGTAGCCTATATGAACGACCCTTCGGTCCCTGTTTTGAAATAGTACGACAAAATTTAAATTAGCACTCGACTGATCAGAGTTACTTGGTTACAGCACCGGACTGGATGCCACTGTGGGGGGATTACAAGGGATTCGAGAATGTTACAGGCTTGAGTGGCAAGCGGTTGGTGGAGCCGTAGAATAGCCGTTTTGGTGTTCTAACCAGATCCAACTTCGGGTGCACTGTGCAGCAAGTCTCCTGTTCGGGAGTTCGGGAAAACGTATTTGCACACGTTCTATGGGAAAATGAAAACTCTCGAGTGTGTTCGAGACGTTAATTTAGAGGGGATGAAGGAAGGGAGAATCCGGTACCTTGTTTCATGCTAGCCAACCAAAGGCATTATCCGATACACATTAAATTTATATAATAGCAAGAGCACGGAAAACGTATTTGCACACGTTCTATGGGAAAATGAAAACTCTCGAGTGTGTTCGAGACGTTAATTTAGAGGGGATGAAGGAAGGGAGAATCCGGTACCTTGTTTCATGCTAGCCAACCAAAGGCATTATCCGATACACATTAAATTTATATAATAGCAAGAGCACGTGCCTTAGGTAAGTCAAGACGTCTCTAGGTCTGCGCCGGATCCGGATCCGGCCACACCGGATCCGGTTTTCTTTCCGGCCGAGCCTGCCGTTTTTTCTGTTTATTTTTTTGGGGATCCCAAAACGTTAGTGACGGATACCTATGACATCGCAAAAGTTGTCCGTCTGTCCGTCCGTCCGTCCGTCTGTCCGTCTGTCTGTAAGCACGATAACTCTCGAAGGGAATGAGATATTTTGATGAAACTTGGTGTGAGGATTCTTTGGGTCAAGAGTAAGGTCGAGTTCGTTGATGGGCACTTTAGCCCTACATTTAGGGGTGGGGGAGGGGGTTTAAATTAAGGGGCAAACAAAATATTTTGAAACAGCTAATGTTATAGTCGATTATGAGGTAAGAAGATATGCTGAACACGATGGTGAAAACCATTTTCTCGCCGGACGAGTAGTTCGTCCGGAATCCGGCCAAAACCGGAAAGTTTGTTAAAAGTAAAAGTTTTATTCGAAGTTGATTAGATGTTCGATTTAAGGGTAAGAACACATGCTGAGCACGATGGTGAAAACCATTTTCTCGCCGGACAAGTAGTTCGCCCGGAATCCGGCAAAAACCGGACACAAAATGTGTCGACCAACTTTCGGCTACCCCTTTTCTTGAAAATAGTATATAGCTCTGCATAGTAGTAGCGCGTACTCAATGAACCTAAGAGCTAGTTGTTTTCGACGGTCGAAGGGGTTGGTATGTGGGGTTGGTAAAAGAGAAAGTAGTTGCGGGCTATATAACAGTTGGAAAGTTTAGAGGGATTGACAACTTCAGTAGAAGGGTGAATATTGAAACCAAAAATAGACCGATCCCAACTGTGGATTTCTAATGGTTTCGTGGTCTAATAAATAGGCTGTTAGACCATAATCATCTTCGGCAATGAGGGGTTAGCAGTTTTGTCTACTTGGTGTACCTATAATTTGTTTCCTGTGCTTTATATGGTATAATATGAACAATTTGGTACCACGTCTATCACGAGGACATGGATTCGTAAGTAAGAATCGGTGCTAGAATCTTTGGTGATGAGGGGTTGCCAACTTTTGCTAGTTGGTATACCCTTTATTTTTTGCCAGTGTATTTCATGGTAAGATCGATACGGTACCATGTCTATCACGGGGAGATGGACTTTTAAGTAAGAGTCGGTTGCTAGAAGGCCTTCGCGAGGGGCTTGAAAGTTCAAACTTTGATCTGTTTCTAAATAGTACAAGTAAAGAGTATTGATCTATCAACATCATATATTAGATTTTTGGGATCCCATCGACACCTTTGGTCTTGTTTACTTTTCGTCTCACTGGTCTCAGTATGTGTTTGCCACATAGCTCGTTAAACCCTCCCACAATTTCGACGCGGAACTCCTTGGCGCCTATGCTTTTCACGTTTTACGTGGACCAAGCTAGTTATCTCTTCCGCTAAGTACTGACTTAAACCCAGTAAAGTTCTAGAACGCTTCAACCCTTCGGTTCTGCGCCCTTGAAGAATTTGCAGCACACACACCCAGAATCGTCTGTGGGTACCCACTCTGACATATTTTTTACCCACGACGGACGGGACAACCTAATAATGCACTTTTTTTCATTTCAGGACCGATCAGCAGGCATGGTTAATAGTTGACGAAGGCCAAACCTATTCTGGTTATTCGGAGGGAAGATTAAAAAGAATGGATGTTAATACCGGTCTCTATCTAGGTAAGCCGTTTGTTGTGTTCTATCAAAAAAGCACCAACAATAAACGCTCCAATCTTTCAGCTAGCCAAACTCCTCGCAATCCAGATATGCTTACTTTTACTTTTCTTCCAAAAAAGCTCCGAAGAGAACCTACGGGGAAGGTTCCAGGTCCTAACAGAACTCGAAGCCAAATTTGAGCTTGAATGCGACCCCAAAATTATCTGTACGGGTGCAAACCCGTACCCAGATATCCACCCATGTTTTCTCGTTAATTTTGTTGTTTTAAGTGTTTTTCTTTCTTTTTATAACTTTTTTTAGCTCCTGTTTTTCTTGTGGGTTGAATAAATACTTCTTTTGCAACCTTATACCAACACCTTCAAAACCACCACGAACAACTTCTTGTGTATGCGCGCGCGACTCCCCTAGTCGCAAATAGCCCAATTACCGACAATGTGTTCCCATCGACGTGAGAGCGTTCAAAGCTAAATTTTTGCAAGTTTAGAGCATTCCAGTTGGTCTGGCATGGTGAAGACGAAAGTGTTAGAGCACTTGTTATGGATGTTATTGCTTTATTTTGTGATTGGCTTCCCGAAATTTTTTTTTGAAAGTTAATAGGAAATATGTTAGCCCCCCATGGTGGTGGTGCTGAAAGGATTAGTCAGTCAGACTTTTGGTATGAAATTTCAGCTGACAGATCCTGGCCAATCCGAAATCCGAATACTTATATCCCACTATCTTTTCGCTGTAAAACTTCGTTTACTCTTGGCTCAATGGCAAAAATTGATGATATATCTCGTCGAATTTCTAGACTTTCCATCCAACACCAGTTTAAGTGTCCCCTGCGTCTCCAAGAGTGGAAATTCCATTTCATATTTCTGTAAATTTGTGACTTAATTGGCAAGACTGTAGGTTGACTGGAATTTCTCTAGGGAGGCCTGGGTATTTCGGCCGAGATTAAAGTGGAATTTGGAGACTGTGCAGACCTGTTTATGTTGCGGTTGTTTGACTGTTTGTACTCGGCTTTGGGGCGGAAAAAAGGATGACTGTTGACAGTTTAGGTTTGAAAATATAGTCTGAGCGTTAAGAAGGACGGCGATTTGATATGAAGCCTGACAAGTTGAGCGGAGATGCTTTTTGTGCAAGAAAGAACAAGTGCATCATACCCTTTTTGGGATATGTTTTCACTGGGAGATAAACGGGCCCTTTTGTTGCAAGTTCCTTGTGGGTACCAAAATACTTGTGTTTCTAGGCTTTATGGTGCCAGAGAACCCTCTTAGTCGCTGGAGATAGACAGTTTAAAGATCAGATCTAGTTAATTCGAAGAGCTCCCAGGATTGGAAAAGATGAAAAGATCTGATGTATGTGTTAATGCTTAGTTGTGTGCTTTTGAAGGTGTACAATACCTTTTCCCCTCTTATTTTTTCTTTATTGTTATCTATAATGTCGATCCGCAGCCCGTGTGCTGCTAATGATGGGTACTAAAGCACACTCATCCATTCATTCGTTCACTCATTATGCAAGGCACATTGTTCGAACTGTTTGCTAGCCCTTCATTTTCAATTTGGATGAAAGCCTTATTTCCAGATTCCTGGATTCCATTCGTGCAATGATGTATTTCCGAAAGTTCGGATTTCCAACAAAAACAGTTTTTTTTTTGTAAACTGCCAATAGTGCGGGATGTCTGGACTCTATGATACAGCCGATAAAGAAGGAATAATGTCACGACGGCATTCCTTTAACCCTAATTGTTTTTTGTTTTTGGGATCCGAAAACGCAAGTGGAGGGATGCCTATGACTTCGTAAAAGTTGTCCGTCTGTCCGTCCCTCTGTGAGCACGATAACTCTCGAAGGGAATGAAATATTTTGATGAAACTTGGTGTTAGGAGTCTTTGAGTCAAGGGACAATGCAAGTTCGTAGATGGACCCCAAGCTGTGTATTTAGGGTGTGGGAGGGGTTTCAAATTAAGGGGCGAAAATAAGTATTTTTTGAAGCTAATGAGATAGTCGATTTAGGGATGAGGAGACATGCTGAATCCGAATATGAGAGTTATTTGCTCGCCGGACAAGTAGTTCACCTGGAATCCGGCAAATATACCGGAAAATTTAAAAAAAAAGTAAAAATTGGATTTGAAGTTGATTAGATGCTCGATTCTGGGTAAGAGGACAGGCTGAATCCGAAGTATGAAAATTATTTTTTCGCCGGACAAGTAGTTCGCCCGGAATCCGGAAATATAGCATGAAATTTGTAAACCCAATGATATAGTCGTTATAGGGTGAGGAGACATACTGTTGCAACTTTCGAACATACTAACGATAAACAAATCAGAAGGTTTCCTCTCAATGTCACTATAGCTCTTTTGCTCTGCATGCAGTTCGCCGGGAATGCTGCTAAAATACGAAGAATTTGGTCAAAGTAAAGGACCGGCTTTCTGAAGTCGTTTAGAGATAAGATATTGGAGTAAACATCCTTGCTGAACCCATATCTGAACTTGGTATTCTTATCCGATTGGTTGTTTGGCCGTAAGTTGCCAAAAACTCCAAAACGGTAACATTTTTTTTGTAGCAAAATGTTAAAGGGGTCTGGCGAAGACGTGGAAATCTACAAGATTCGATTGTCTGGATCAAGAAGTCCATTAAATTTAATTTTTTGGGATCCCATCGAAACCTTTGGTCTTGTTTCTCAAATTCAGTGCCAATCAAGAATGAATGAATAACCATTTTAAACACAAGGTGTGACAAATGGAGTATAACAAGGGAAAAAAAGGAGAAGAAAAAAAAGAATCACACTAAACTAACAAAAAAAAAAAAAAAAAGAACTAGAAAAACTAGCCTACTTCAGAAATGCCTGGTACAGGCTGTGCTGGGGATCCAGCGACTGCAGAAACTTTTCACTACGGATGTTGATGACATCGATGGGATCAAAAACACTGTATTTAACACTTAGTGAAGTATTTCTCGTCCAAGGGGTTAAGATAATCGTATTACAAAACCTGTAATGTTTCTTTCTGTTTCAGGGGGTGCTGAGGATGTCTATCAGATTTCTTCCGGTCGGACTTCAGACGGATTCCGGGGATGCATATCTGATCTCACATTAGCAAACGATTTTCGGGTGAACTTGACGTCACAAGCTTCAACGGGTGTAAATATTGAGCGGTGTGAATAGTGAATGTTAATTTTGTTGCTTAGAACAGGAGCAAAACACTAAAGTGTCCCGCACGTATAACGGTACTGAACATTTCGCCTGTATGGATGCGTACTCGCAGGCGGTACCCATATCAAGTGACGACTGTCACTACGGCAACAAGGGTGTCATTTCAGGGTGTGGGAGGGCAGAGCAAAATAACACTAGGGAGTAGCGTCAAGACCTATGCTTTCCTTGCTTCGTAAACGGGCCATAATCATAGCGCCTCTCACTAAGCTTGCAGCTTTTAAAGCGAGACAAACTTGCGGATTCAGAAATCTCTAGTAAAGCTAAGATGCGGTCCGCACACATCGAGGAAACAGTGGATGTTGTATCTTTTTTCAAGAAGCCAGCACTGGTGCACGACTGTTTGAGTCTGAGTAGGGAAGTTCACTATCGCTAGTGGTGCTAGTGTCGCTGCTATTCGACTGATGTGTCAGGTATTTCAAGTCTTGGCGCTACTACCTAGTGTTATTTGCTCTGTGGGAGGGGGAAGTAAAGGGCCATTTATAATTTAGTCCAAGCTTTACGAAGAAGTCCTGACGAGTCACAGAAGTAAAAGCTTACGACTTCCTCCACCGCTGCAGCATTACCCAGGGTGTGTTTAGCTACTCAGTGTTTGATTAGAGACATTTTTTCCGCTGCGTACGGTACTTGTTTGCCTCACATTTATGAGTGTTTGTGAAGGTAACAGAATTGTGTACCACACACTCGACCATTTTGTCTTTATTTTTGGCGGTAAATTGAAATGCCTGAAAATAAAGAAAAAATCTTAGTAAATAGAATTTTCAGGCTTACGTCCTTATTTGACAGTGCAAGACGGATACGTCAGCTGAATTTTATTTGAGCTATATTTCGGCCCTTCTTGCCAAGATTCGCAGTCAGCTTGGGCTGAAGGAATACTTACGTCCTTACCATTCTATACCAGTCCGTCTGCTTAATAAAGTAGCTAAATGTATTATTGGGTCTCAAATTAGCCGATAAATTTGAATATCCCGCCAAATTTGAGCCACAAAATTGAAAATCACCTTGACAGCTGGTAGTTAAATCCAAACCACAAAGCGAGCCACAAAACCGTGTTGGTCACGGAGATACATCTATGGGCCACACGCCGCGAAACACTCTTTTAGCCACAACCGAGTCAAATAAAGCCCCGTCTGCATTACCGTAAACCGACCGTTTTACGGCCGACCGTTTGACCGTTACGGCAGTGAAGACGGGTCTTTCTCTACGGACGGCCGTAGCCGTAAAACGGCGGTACTGACCCCTCCGTAACCGTAAAACGGACGTAGTGGAGACTGCTTTTTTGTCACAGTCCCATGTAACTGTTTTTCAAGTCACATATAAACTGTTTTTTAAATTTCAACACAAGATTCACCTATTTGGGACTAATGTAGAACACATTTTTGCGGCTACGGACCGTCCGTAAAACGGTCGGTTTACGGTAATGCAGACGGGGCTTAACCCTTTATGAGATTGCGGAAAACGTCTCAGCGTATCCTGACGTTAGATGGCCCAAGGTGCTAGCAGGGTTCCCCAGTTTTCGTCTAGGGTACTCTAACGTCTAGAATATCTCTTACCTTTTTGTTGAACCTAAATAAGTTGTTCACTCATTTTAAAGTATGTGGTTCAACCTCGAACCCGATGAAAAATTATCTCAAAATAGTAGTATGAAGTTGTACGAAAAAGTAGCATGCAGTACCAACTGACGCTACTACATGCTACTGTAGCAAGACTGGATGCTACTGGAGCAAGGCAGGAAGCTACTGAATACTACTGCTTAAGATTAGCCCAGTGTGAGCCACATTAAATTATAGTATTCTGTACTACTGCATACCAATACGTGCAACTTTCTCGTAGAACTATCATACAACTACACAGGCTACAAATTTTTTCATCGGGAAGCACCCTTGTATCCCACGTCGTGATTTTGACGCGAACATGTAAACAGAAAAAATATCGAAATTTCATTAGCTGTCTGCCAGGCGTTGAAGCTTATGTCCCCCATGATCGTTTCTAGGGAAGGAGCTTCGGATTGCCCCCCCCCCTGCCTTCAAAGTTTTGAAAATGATTGTCTCTCATTTCTGTCACTGTCAATTAGATGGCCATTTTTGTTGCCCGTCTGAGAACGCGCCTCGCGCCTTGAAATTTAGTAAACGAAGAATCCCTCTGGACACAGCTTTGATATAACCTGAAAGATTGGGTCACTGGTGAGACCAGTGAAGCGGGACAGCTACCACCTCCCCAAGAAGAAAAAAAATGAGCGAGTTTCAGGCGCCCAAGATTTTTGTAATATGATATGAGGGGTTCTTTAGAAACTATGATATCGTGCCTATTGACACCTGTCTCAATTGACGAGTACGGTCTGCGCGTACACGAATTCAAGCTGAGCGGCTGGTGATTTTGGAATGCCCTTCCCGAGGGGTTGCTCACTCTCGATTTCGGTGTACAGCAAGTGCCCGGTGCCGCGATGCCCGGTCGGTGCCGACACCGGCTGAAACCCAAAATAAGCATTTTGGAAGTGTTTGAAAGATGAATCGCCCAGTTTATCGTCGGCACCGATGCCGGCACCGCCTATTTCGGTTGGTGCCGGGAAAGGGTGTACAGCAGGTGCAGGGGAGTAGGTAGCCCCCGGAGAGTGGGTAGCCCCTCGGCCCTTCCATCTGAAGTAGTTTTGAGTGACTCATCAACGCCTTCAAAAATTCCCTGCACAACCTGTACACTGAAAAAAAATTAATGATGTAAAGTGTTTTAGACGAACCCTGTGGAGGCCAATGCCCTATTTGTGTGCATTATATGATTATTATTGAGTCAGAATCTTCCCGAACAAGCTTAAAACATTCTGTGAAGTTTGGTGACTGACCATCAGGTTTCAACACTATACTTGACGCCCTTTTCAACCGAAGCGCCTCCTTCGAATTGGACCTTTGGATCCGCCAGTGGATTTGGAATACATTTAGTAGAAATATCAGTTTCAGGAAATAACAATTCTTGCCAAGGCTAGGGGTCAACCTAGACGCTTGAGTTCAATCTGCTGGAAGTAGGGGAGTACTTACTGCGTTTAATCTATGGAGCCTATCTAACAACTTCGCTGGTTTGATGAAGGTGCTCTTGTAGCTTGTAGTTGTACCCTGTTGTGTATTTCTTCAACAGTCAGCGAAATGGATAAGCGTTCAATCTTATTGGCGTCCTGGTTACAATCTCAAAATTAGCGGAAACCGCTCTTTTGATTGTGACTATTCAAAGTATCGCTTTCCCTTTCCTGTATTATTAGTTGCTTTTTTGCGGATACCATGGTATCTGTTACCACGGTAACTGGATCTGTAATAGTCGTTTTTGCAGTTACCGTGGTCTGATAAACGGCCAACGGCAAAAACGACTATTGCCGAAATTGCACTTTTAGAAGTCATCCCAAAAGAAAAACTGATATCCAGTTACATCACTAAGTGCTGAACTTCTTTCTCACCAGTTTGACAAAATTTGATGAAAGTGAGATGCGTTTTCCAGATACCAAAACCAGATACCACGGTCGGACCGTGATATCTGAATGTCTGTTACCACGACCACGACAACTGCAAAAACGCCTTTTGACTGTGGTATCAGATACCACGATAACTGCAAAAACGACTTTAGACCGTATATCAGATACCATGGTATGAGCAAAAACGCAACTATTGACAGACGATTAGATTTGGGCGGTCGACTTGTCGATCAAGCAAGTGAAGAAAATCCAGCCAGGAAAACCTGATCCTCTGCCCGCACTATTAGCTTTTCGAAAAGACGTTAACTGCCTGAAGTATTCAGTGTGCTACTGTAGCACGTGAATTGTATTACATTGATGTCGTCACAGAAGTGACCCTTACAGCACGTGCCTAGTCGGTGTTTCAGTCTATCAACAAGATGTAGATATTTCCGTTTATATGTAAATCCAGTGTGCTTGATAATATATAAATACATCACTGAACACGTGTTAAGAAACGAATAGTGAATAAAGGTATGTGCACACATAGTCCGATTTCCGCAGCCAGATGTGAATTTCCTCCGTCGCTCCGAAATTTTGACGCATCACATGGGGTTTCCCCTTAAGGCGTATTCACGCCGTTCTCCCAGGACTCCTCGGGAAATCGAAGGGAACGGCGAGAATAGAGGGAGTCACTCCTCGCGAACTCCGCTTACAGAAAACAGCGAGAACACGGGGAATGCTTCCAAAACGGATTTTGTTCGAAAAAAAAATATGCAGTTGACGAATTAGTTTGGATCCACTTTATTTTTGGTTTTGTTTATTCTGATTGTTTTTAATGAATTCTGTATATATTTGATGATGGTGCTGATAATCGGAGCATTCCCCGTCCGTGGGGACTCGCGAGAATACGGGGACAAACAAAAACGCGGGGACTCCTCAAGTGGAGTCCTCGGTGAACGGCGAGAATACGCCTTTAGTGACGGGAAGTCTCATAGTTTTTGTGCATGCGAAATCTTATTGGACTGTGTGTGCATGTAGCATGTAGCTTCAAGGTCCCCTTCTTGCTTTTCACTGTTTTCACATCCCAAGTGACGATGTATGTGGTATTACAACCTCCAAATCCAGCCTTTTACAAAATCCTTATGAATCAAGCTTTTCCTCGCTAGCCGAAATTTTGCTAGACGATAACTATTGTTTTGTCATGAGACGTAAGCGAACATGCGGCGCTAGAATGAATTTTCCACGTCGCGCATTATTTTTAAGTTGTTCGCGAGAAAAAACGGTATTTTAGCGCGAAGGAAGGCCAGAGTCGTGCAAGCGCTAACAAGAGAATCTCTAATCTCAATAGGCAAGTATAAGTATTTTTAAAAACAAAATTTCCGGACCATTTACTCGCAATAAGCCATTTCTAGTAAGAGCTATGTTTTTACTAAACGATATACAGTAGTGGGTACGTTTCTTTGGACGCTGGGTAGGCTAACCTTAAAACCTCCCAGTTTACATCCACTAGCCATGTTGCAACCAGGGGCGTCGCGAGGGGGGGTGTGGGGGGGTGCAGCACCCCCTCCAGAAGCATCGACAAAAAAATTCAGGTAAAACCGGGGCGCGCAGCGCCGCGGTTTTTACCTGAATCTTTTTTTCTTTAACGCTTTCCCTTTAAATCGCCATTTAAGCTATCCTGAATTAATGACGAGCATCAGGTTTTCTTTTTCTTCCACGTTTTCCGTCATTTCTCGCTTCAGGTAACCTGAATTTCATATCATTCACTATTACCTGATTTACAGCGGTAGATTCTAAATTTCTTTCTACCTGACTTTTTTGTATTACAGAAAGTTTAATTAATAAAAAAATTTACAGCGGTAGATTCTAAATTTCTTTCTACCTGACTTTTTTGTATCGTGATCTGATTATCTGTTTTACCTGATTTTGTTTTACCTGACTGAACACAGGATAAACTAACCGGCTACGAAGGTACAACCATGGTCCGTTTACATGACCAGAAAAAAACGGTAGCGTTTTCCGCTGGACATTTTACGCGTACCAGATAAAAATACAGTCCGGTTTTAAATTCTCTTTTCCTTTTACTGGCTAATAGGGTTCTTTGAAATAAGTTTTTTGTCATAACGTCTCTTTTCGTATTCCCTTTTCATTCATTCCTGATATAGCTTTAAACAAAATCGTTTTTATCTTTACGAAATCGCTTTCGCACGAATTCATCAGATTCTATGATGATGTTGATGATAATCCGGGCGATTTTCCGTCCATATAGACTTTGGTTCCAAAGCTAGGTTCCCACAGACAGCGGTTTCCGCTCCGTTTTCGATCGCCGGGTGGAAAAACCGTGGCGGTTCCATTTTGAAATCAAGTCGAAATAAACCGTTCGACCCGGCGTTTGGATGTGGAGCGGGAACCGCTTTCTGTCGGCACCAGGTTCTCTCTTTCTCTGAAAGCCAGACGAATTTCTGTTTAAACGAGTTCTTCTTTTTTTTTCAGTTCGTGAAGCAGTTCACGTCGCTTCCATTTTAATTGTTTGTCTCTTTATGTATGCGAATTAAACTATTCTTACTCAATTAGAATTAAGGTAAAAAAAAAAAAATCAGGTATTTTTCCAGATCTGCACCCCCCCCCCCATAACCAGACCCTCGCTACGCCCCTGGTTGCAACCACTAGTAAAAGTCATCTACTGGTGGATCAAAGTAGCCCTAAGCCACCAAACGTCACGTCCCAAAGGAATTTCAGAATCCTCCCGGTGATCGCACCAATCTGTGCAGATTTGTAGACTCATTTTCAGCCGAAAAATGCGCAGATTGTCAAACCGGCGCCGATTTGAGACTCGTGTCACCAGGTTCTTCCTGCAGCCATTGTGCTTTACAACAATAGTCAAATCCAGAGGCTTGCTAGTCTTCTTACCTTCTCTTCTTCTACGGGCAACGGCTCTAGTAGAAAGTTAACTGCGCGCTGTAGTTGCCTGTAGTGCCTGTAGTCTAACTCCCAAGGGAAATCCAAGAAATAGATTCCTTTTGCTCGGGGATTTCAGCTGAGTTCCACAATTTTGTAAGCGTGGCTTAGGAACAGTCTTGTCAAGGCCTTTAGATAAACTTTTTTCGCTTAAATCGCCTCACCTCCGAAAACCTAAACTCCGTCTTTTTCCACACTCGTTACGAGTTACGACGGGCTTTCTTTCTCCGTGATTTGCGCTCGCTGAGCGGGAACCAATCAACAACAAGCTTTGACAGAGACATCAAACGGTTATCTCCAACTTCGGTGCAGCAGCATTCACCGTGCGCAGTAAGGATGAAGAAGAAGAACAAACTGTAAACATTTGCAAGGGGATGGCTACTTCTCAGTGGAGGAAATTTGCGTTTTTTAATGCATTTCCGGTTGATATTCCTATAGAGACTGTTTCTCAGTTAATAGTAAGTACATATTGTCAATGAGCGACTATTTTTGCAGCTTGTGACCACTTGCACAGAGGATAACCCACTAAGAACTGAAAGTGAAGTGCAGCTCAACTCATCAACTGCTCAAAACTAGGCCAGCCTAGAGATTCAGCATCTGCTGATCTCAGCCTTCAGCTGTTGGTTATTTTTGAAGTGCTCTCTAGTGGAAGTCAGAAACGTGTATGCAGTCAACCACAAACCCCTGATTTTTGGATACCCTATGCCAAACGCTGGATATGCCAGGCAGGATACAGCAGGATATGCCCATTGTTTGGCATAGCTTATGCTTAACCCTTGGGCTTGACACCCTATGCCAAACGCTGGATAGCTGTTAGCACCTTAACCCTGACCTACCTCACTACAGTTGTTGAATTCTGATTGGTTGATTTTTTAGCTTCACTCGAATCATCATTACATCAATAATATTTGATTGGGCCCCAGTATCCAGCATTTGGCATACAGGAGGGGTATCCAACCTCGTTTTTACACTACCTCGATTTTTGCCGTGAAAAATGTTAAAATGGAATGTACAAGCTGTCCTGACAGTCAAGAGGCAAAAATATGACTTTTTTCAAAGTCATCTGTCCAAAAATATTCAAATTCTGTGCCTTTTTCTCCCTTTTGTGGGTATTTTTAAATCCTGTTTTCTGGCTATTGACTTTGCTAACTCTTCCTTTTTCATCATTTTTAAGTCAATCGAGGTCAGGTTGGAATAAAATAATCTTGTTTATAAGTTTAACTGGAGATACTGAAGCAATAATTATTAATCCAGTATGTAAAACATTCAACTAGCTTCAATCTAGTATTTTTGTCATATTTGTTGGTTCCTTTTTAAGCCAGATGTATTATTGTGATGGAAAGACTTCTATGGAAATTTGAAATCTTGTCTGAGGTTGGATACCCCTCCTATAATGTATCCAGCGTTTGGCATAGGCTTTCCCAAAATCAGGGATTTGTGGTAGACTGCGTGTATGTGTGAAGCATTTTATAAAATTAAAGCATAGTTAGTGCTCATTGTGCTTTAAGCAGCTGCTCCTCCAAAATATGCAAGGACTCATGTGAATGAGAAAGGCTGATATTGAACATGTGTCGATTTTTGCAGGACGTAAAACTACAGGTTGTTCTTGGAGGTAAAAGCTCAGTCTTGCTTGGGGATGAAAATGGATTTGTCCATTTTCTTGACCGTGATCTACAAATATCCAGCTCTAGATTTTACGCATCAAGCATTACTGTGGTCACCCAGGTGCAGGGTTCACCTTTTGTCTTCACCATTGGAGTAAGTGAAACATCTTTTTTGTCATGAGTAATTTACGGTTCAGCTTCATTTCCTTTGTTGCCATCTAATAAACGCAAGTAGAGATGCAAATGGATTGGAAAAGAGTATATTTAGACAGCCTAATTATTAGACAGCCTAAAAGCCATTATTGCTTTGAATTAAATGTGGCATACATTGTAAACATTAGGTCAGGGTAGGTTGAAAATAAAAACTTGTTATGGCACTTGCAGCCTCTGGCTCAAGTGCCATATACCGATCGCAATTCCGTCGGTCGGTCGGTCGGTCTGTCTGTCCGATTTTTTTTGTCCCACATGTTCGAGTTAGGGTACTTCCAGATGTGTTAGGACGATGAAACTTGGCAGGAAAATCAGGGACCCGACCAAACTAACCTGGAAATAATCAGTTTCCCGATCCCACCATCTGGGGGGGAGTGGTGGGCCGGGGAATTCTGAGAATTAAGTAGTTTTTGTCACACTTTTTCGAGTTGGGGTACTTCCACATGTGCTAGGACGATGAAACTTGGCAAGAGCATCAGGGACCCGACCGGACTAGCCTGGAAATAATAAGTTTCCCAATCCGACCACCTGGGGGGAGTGGAGGGCTGGGGAATCCGGAAAATTGGAGTAGTGTGTAACTTTCGAACGGATGATCGGATTGGAATGAAACTTAATAACTGAATAAATGGCATACCTCTGGTGTCCCATTTGAAGTCCGGACCGGATTCGACAGCTATGGGGGAGTTGGGGGGGGGAGACCGGAAATCTCGAGAAACGGTTAGAATGGAGGGATCGGAGTGAAACTTGCTGGGAAGAACAAGCATCTGCTCCAGATAAATCCTTTATACATTTGGACTGGATCCGGACACTGGGGGGGGGGTGGAGGGGAGTTTCCCGGAATTCCGGTAATGGTGGTTTTGGGGATTTTCACGACGAAACTTGGGAGGCGAATCAGGGACCCGATCAAACTGACTTATAAATAAGAATTTACATGATCCGATAGTCTTGGGGGAGTAGCGGGAGGGGGAATCCGGAATACTGAGTCACGCGTAACTTTGGAACGGTTGATCGGATTTGACTGAAATTTGATAATTGATCAGAGGACATGTCTTTGGTGACCTTTGTCATGTCCGGACCGGATTCGACAACAATGGGGGGGGGGGGGGCATAAAATACGTGACCGGCTCAGACTGGGGAGATCGGGATCGAACTTTGTGGGAATAATAAAGAGATGCTCTCGATAAATCACTTACAGAACCGGATTGGCTCCAGCGACTGTGGGGGAGTTTGAGGGGGGAGGGGTACGGAATTCCGGTGATCGCGATTTAAGGTACTTCCAGATGTGCTAGGACGATCGAACTGGGCTGGAATATTAGAGATTCGACAAGATTGGCTCAGAAATCGCCACTTTCCAAATCCGACATTCCTTAAAGTACCAATCTTGACCGCAAATTTAGAAAAATACTTTTAAGCAAATTATACATTTTCATGATCCCCATGAGCACATTATCATTTTTGCCTCAAGGGTTTTGCTTACAAATGAAGTTTTAGCTCCCTGAAAGTGCGCATCTGAACCGCAAGGTCGAAAACTACTTTTTTTCATCAAACGATACATCTCATCCCATGATCATTTGTGCCGCAAGGGTTTTGCTTAAAAATGTATTTTATCACCCTTAAAGTGCACATTTTAACCGAAAAGTGAAAAAAAATACTTTTTACCAAACGGTATAAATCAATGATCCCTAAGGGCCTGTGATCGTTTTGTCTCAATAGTTTTTCTTACAGATGAATTTCTAACGCCTATAAAGTGCGTATCATTACAGCCAAGTTCTAAAACAAAATACTTTTTCTCTAGCTCCCTTAAAGTGCGCATCTGAACCGCAAAGGTAACCTTAAAAGTACGTTTGATCAAACACTACATCTCAACCCATGCAAGTGCCATATGAGCTTACAGCTCTTGTTTTTAGTTTAGTATTACCTGAAACTTTAAATTACCTAAATTACCTGAAAAAATTACCCAAATTGAGGTCAAAATAAGACCGGATATTTTTTTATGGCACTTGCCCTTCGGCCAAGTGCCATATAGCGATCGCAATTTCTGTCCGTCCGTCGGTCGGTCGGTCGGTCGGTCGGTCGGTCTGTCGGTCCGGGTTTTGCTAGTTCGGGTACTTCCAGATAAGCTAGGACGATGAAACTTGGCAGGAATATCAGGGACCCCAAATGATTAAGTTGGAAATAGTCGCTTCCCGATCCGACCACCTGAGGGGGAGTGGTGGGAAGGGGAATCCGGAAAAAATAGGAAAAATGACTTATTTTTAACTTACGAACGGGTGATCGGATCTTAATGAAACTTGATATATGGAAGGACCACTTGTCTCAGACCTTCCATTTTAAATCCAGACCGGATCCGGTGACATGGGGGGTAGTTGGAGGGGGAAACCGGAAATCTTGAAGATCGCTTAGAGTGGAGAGATCTGGATGAAAGTTGGTGGAAAGAACAAGCACAAGTCCTAGATACGGGATTGACATAACCGGACCGTATCCGCTCACTTTGGGGGAGTTAGGGGGGGGATCCGGATTTCTAGTGATCCCGCGACTTCGGTGCTTCCTGATGTGCTGGGACGATGAAAATTGCCAGGCATGTCAGGGACCCGAACAGATTGACTTGATAATAGTCGTTTCCCGGATCCGACCATCCGGGGGGGGGGGGGGGGGGGCTGGAGGGAGGGGAATCCGGAAAATGAGGTATTTTTAACCTTACGAACGGGTGATCGGATCTTAATGAAACATGATATATAGAAGTACCTTGTGTCTCAGACATCCCAGTTTAAATCCGGACCGGATCCGGTGACATGGGGGGAACTATAGCGGGGAACCGGAAATCTTGGGAAACGCTTTGAGTAGAGAGATCGGGATGAAAGTTGGTGGAAAGAAAAAGCACAAGCCCTAGATACGTGATTGACATAACCGGACCGGATCCGTTCACAGTGGGGGGGGGGGTTGGGGGGATCCGAATTTATAGTGATCCCGCGAGTTCGGTACTTCCTGATGCGCTAAGACGAATGAAACTTGTCAGGCGTGTATGGGACCCGAACAGGTTGACTTGAGAATAGTCGTTTCCCGGATCCGACCATCTGGGGGGGGGTGGGGGTAGAGAGAGGGGGAATCCGAAAAGTGAGGTATTTTTAGCTTGCGAACGGGTGATCGGATCTTGATGAAACTTGACGTATAGAAAGATCTCGTGTCTCCGACGCCCCATTTTAAATCCGAACCGGATCCGGTGATATTGGGGGAAGTCGGACGGGGGAACGGGAAATCTTGGGAAACGCTTAGAGTGGAGGGTTTGGGATGAAAGTTGGTGGGAAGAGCAAGTGAATAGCATAACCGAAATGGATCCGGTCACTGTGGGGGAGTTGGAGGGGATCCGAGTTTGTAGTAATCCCACGAGTTCGGTACTTCAGCTGATGTGCAAGGACAATGAACTTGGCATGCTTGTCAGGTACCCGAACTATTGACTTGAGAATGTCGTTTCCCCGATCCGACCGTCGAGGGGGAGTGTACAAAAGAGGAATCCGTAATCCAGTGGCAAGCTCAGCTATTGAACGGGTTATCGGATTGAACCGAAACTTGATATTTAGAAAGGTGTCTCGTAACTCAGACATCCCATTTTAAATCCGGACCAGATCCGGTGACATTGGGAGGAGTTGAAGGGGCGAACCGGAAATCTTTGTAATCGCTTAGAGTGGAGGGATCGGGATGAAGCTTGGTGGGAAGAACAAGCATAAGTTCTAAATATGTCATCTAGAGCTTTCAGATTGAATGAACCTAGATATCCTAATTCTAGGTCCGAACCGCATTTTTGAATGGCGGGGTGTTTATTGTGAAGTTCTCTTCTACTTTCTCGTACCACTACTCGTAACAAGTGCCATATGAGCTCGTAGCTCTTGTTTTATTCCTATTATAGCGTTAAGCTATTTGGAAGTAGGCTAGCCTAAATTTGATTGATTGAATACCAACCTAGATTGAATTTCCGGGTTTTGTCGGATTCCTGACGAATTTCTTTTCCGATATAAGCCATGAAGTTCGGATATGGATCCAGCATACAGCTATGTTTACCTCTATATCGAATCTCTAATCGACTTCAGAAACAAGACCTACGGGATCCAAGCATAACTATCTGTTGAACTTTTTTATACAGATAGAGCGTGTCCCACCCCTCTACCAATAGTAACTATTAGTTACTATTTCCATTCCAACCTCACGAAAAGTTACTACGCTGACTGTTCCAGCCTTACCGAAATAGTAACTATTTGCTACCACGCTCGGGAGCGTAGTAACTACGCATCTCTCTAACGTGATTGGTCCGATCAGGCCGCGGCCTGGTATTTGACCGGAAAAAATAAAAAAGCGTTCAAGCCTAGCCGTAGTAACTACGGTGACTAGCGTAGTAACTACAGTTAGTAGGGTGGAACATGCTCATAATCGGTCTTGTACATGTTCGTCGTAGCCGAACCTAGTAAACATTTGATATCATCCTAATAACCAGATCTACTAGGGAATGCTTTCCAACCATAAGTATATTCAAGAATAAATAAGGGAGAGAATTGAGAACTCGCATAACCTTGATGTCAGCAACCTACGTTGACTTCTGGCCGGAATTTTACCGGGGGTGGAGACTGGGTGGAGCTTTGCGTGTTGCCTCTTGCAGTATTAAGCGTTACCTCCTGTCTCCTCCTGAGCAAAAGTGATGAAGCAGCCAGAAAAGGCGGGAAGTTTAAACAGTACTGATTTCTGCGGATTATACAAATGAAAACGACTTTCAATCACGGGTCAGATTTCCAATAAGATGCTTATTTTATTGCGACCTTTCACAAAGACTATGAAGCCCAAGGGAGTGCGGCATTTGATGACTCAGTGAGCAATTAGGAGCAAACGTTGATGCACTTGAGGAGTTGAGGCAAAGACCTAATACGCTCTTTGGTCCAGATCAGTAGGATTTAGTGTTGGGCGATATTGAGGAATATCGAAATATCGATATTTTCAAATTCGATAATCGATATTTCGATTATCGGAAACCGATATTTGGCGTACTTGAAACTGTTCATACTGCAACAGGTTTTCATGAAAAAAATCTTACGAAAATGAACTAAAAGAATAAAATCAAACATTCCCATTAAGAAAGAGTAGCGTCCACTTTTTTCCTTCTCAGTCTCTTTCTCCTCCCTAATTGCTCAAGTCTGAAATCCCTAATCATCCTTCTATTCCGAAAATTTCAAATAATAGAACTGATGTAGATCGTAATGTAAGTATCGAAAATATCGATATTTGAAAAGTCAATATCGAAATATCGATATTTACAATAATATCGATATTTCGATTATCGTATCGAATATCGCCCAACACTAGTAGGATTGGTGATGGTCTGATGGATTGGTGTGAACATTAGTAATTTTATTTTAGTCTTCTCAGGACTGTAAAGCATCGCTTCTAGAAAAGGTATGGACTTAAGTTATTTAGCTGGCAAAAATGTACTGAATGAGTTATTATGTTTTGTTTTTAAATTGTGCTCTCTAGTCTCGACACAAAATTTAGCTCATATCATTTTCTCGTATAGTTGCGAAAAACAGTTGACTGTAAATTTTTCCAAATTTACATTTGCTGATTATAAGAAATCCAAAACGTCCCCATTTGTGATAATAACTTATTATTCTTGGTCAAAATGTATATGATTATCTCGGGTGGTTTATCTATGCTATTATAATGTCATTATCTATGCTGTTATTAGTCTGTTATTTCATCATCGTTTTTTTTTTCAATATCAAATTTTTTCATCATTCAAATTTGAATTTTAGGCATAGATGGCGAAATGTACTCAAAGATTTATTCTGTTATGTTTTAAGTTGTATTCACTACACAAAATTTAGTTCATACCATTTTCTCGGATAGTTGCGAAAAACAATAAATTCTAGTCTTACACTAATAACTGATTACTGGAAATGATACGTACACGCACACTCAGGATCTGCCAGAGAGATTAAATGATTATTTGTGGATGAAAAAAAAAAGGGTGAGTTGTTCTTCTCACTTCTCCAGCGACGGATATCATAACTGACTTTCTAAGCCTAGAGTAAAACATTTGGTAGTACGTCCCTTCTTTTCTTTAATTTGAACTTTCAGTCCAAATTGCTGTCGGTCCTTTTCTGCCTTTATTTTTGTCTTCCAAATTCTCCCCTTCTTTATTCTTGGTATAATCCTCGAAAATCAGCAGTGTTTGAAAATTCCCGCCTTTTCTGACTGCATCATCACTTTTGCTCTGGAGGTAACACCTAATGCTGCAAGAGGCAACACGCGAAGCCCCACCCAGGTTCCACCCCCGGTTTTTTAGAATCGGGTGGAAAGGAAACTAGGTTGAGTCGAGTCTTCTCAATTCTCTCCCTTATTTATTCTTGGTATATCGGATAATCAGGTTCATCGTACACATCCGGTTTTGACCAGGTTCCGACCTCCCGAGGTGACAATATATAGAAATACCAAAACGGAAAATTCGATAGAAGTAAAAGTTTGTTTCAGTGTTGTTTCAGCTAATCGCAGCATCGATATTGGGGTAAGAATACATGCTGAATCAAATAAGAACTTCATTTTCTCGCCGGACAAGTAGTGTGACCGGAATCCGGCCGAAACGGAAAGTTGATAGAAGTAAAAACAGAATCTGATGTCGGTAAATTGGTTCAAGAAGGTTGGTATCCGAAAAAGACATCGATGTCGTCTCGGATGGATAGTTAGGTTGGAATCTGGTCAAAACCGGATGTTGCGGGTGAACTACTTATCCAGTGAGACTCGTATTTTATGGACTCAGGATGTATTATTGCCCCTGTTTGGATGTTCCGATCGACTTCAGAATACACTTTTACTTTACCGGTTTTCGCCGGACTCTGGTCGTTCTACTTGTCCAGGGGGGAAATAAAGTTCAGATATGGGGTCAGGATGTATTCTTACCTCAACATCGACACTCTAATCGACTAACGTCAAACCTCTAATCAACTCCAGAAATTTGCTTTCTTCTACCAACTTTCCAGTTTTGGCCGGATTCCGGGCGAACTACTTGTCCGGAAAGACGTTCAGGTGTGAATTCAGCATGTCTCCTAGCCGTGAAATCGACTGTCTCGTTAGCTTTAAACAATATTTTGTTTCGCCTCTTAATTCGAAACCTCGTCCCCCCCTAAATTTAGTTTTATTCTGTTTTCTAGGAAGATGATGTTGGCGCACCATTTATTTTCAAAGTTTGGGATGTTGAGAAGAATAGCCCAGCAAGGAAACCTGTTTGTGTTCACTCAACAAGGCTGCCCATTGGTCATCCTGCTGTCATGTGCTTAAGGGATGACCTGTCAGTGGCTGCTGTTGGGTTTACAGATGGATCAGTTGCTTTGCTGACCGGTAAGTTGACCCGAACATACAGCACCCGCAAATTGTTTCTTCCCTAGTCATCGATTTACTTAATCAATCAGTTTATTCAGCAAAACAGCTCACAGCTAGAGAAAGCAGTGGGGAACACAAAATTAAATAATAGGCTACAACCTCCGAGAAACGCCCCAAAATAAATGCTAAGAATTACAAGAAACTATCTGAAAACAAGCTATACGAGTGCGCAGGATACGGCGAAAGGCGATTGCCAGCGTTCCTCTCAGACAGAACCACAGACGACGGGAGGGGAGGAGGGAAGAAACTTTTCTTTCCTTATCCACACAGGGCCGGTCTGACACATTTCTACACCCTAGGCCAAGAACATAATTCCCCCCCCCCCCCACATCCGCCCTATTCTGTCTGCACTCCCTGGTCGTCAAGAGAGGAATTTCGACTCCTTGTTCCACAGCACGCCGGAACAAAATCCAACGCTTGGCGGGATCATGATCCGCACAATCGCAGTTAGTAGATGATTCGCACTATCGCAATGAAGAAAAGCGGTTCGGTCTGGGGTATGGATGAAATCCGTTTACCGGCAACAGCATTTTATATGGCTTTTATAATATATTTTCCTAGCACCCCGATTTCAGCTTATCCGTTTACCGGCAACAGCATTTTATATGGCATTTATAATATATTTTCCTAGCACCCCGATTTCAGCTTATTACTAGAAAGTGGTAAGGGTCTAACCTGTGCGGTTTTTACGGAAAGTGTGGACCTTAGGCCGGATTGATGAATATGACATTACATTTCGGAAAGCTCCTAAGAACTCTTGCCTGGGGCCAAAAAGGATGGTTTTTGCTTGTAATTGAGCCTTTGAGTGGTAAATAGAAAAATTTGCAGAAACAAAAAAGTGAGATTTTCCCACGGGTCCGAAAGTGCTGCCATCTATTGTTTCTGTCCATTTCTGTTCGTGAGTTCTGCTCACTTTGTCATTCCATTTCTTACACTTGGGATTGAGGAAGGGAATTGGTATTGGTAGAGCTTTGTCCTTTGCTCCTTTCTAAGTGGTGATATTAGAAAGTTGGCCTACGGCAAAAAAGTCAACTTTTGAACTAATACAGATAATACGGCAATCGATAGACCTTGATGAGCTGATCAAAGTATATGACATCCGTTTTTTGGTACAAAAATTCCTTCATGAGATACAACAGTTTGAAAGTATAGAGGGGTTGACAACTTCAGCCGTAGGGTACACACTGAAACCAAAAATGGGACGATCCCAATTGTGAGACATGTAGGGGACTTGTAAGCAACAACAGGCTGTTAGACCATAATGATCTTCGGCAATGAGGGGTTAGCAATTTTGGCTACTTGGTGTAAGGTACAATTTTATTGACAACTTTAGTATAACTGCAATAACATAAAAGCGACAAACATGCCAGTGGCATACAAAATGACGCTTCGTTAATTCAACTGATTTGTGAAAAAAATACTAAAACGCTAGCCTAAATAAAACGAAACAAACAACTAACAACATCAGCTCGAATTTTTTTTTAGACAAGGTAATTAACAACTAAAACAATCACAAATACGAATACGACCAATACGAGAATTTTAGGACAATAGACGTAGAACGAAAGAAAGAAATTTTGTGTGTATCAGCAGTCTTAACTTTCTCGAATAACAAAAATCAATCAGAAAAATCACTCAACTGAAGAAGTATAACTGCTAAATAACATATACTTTTTGAGGGTTCTTTTAAAAACTTTCCTGTCTTCACACACTATAATATTGTCGGGCAGTGAGTTCCATATTTTTATGGCACTTGCCCTTCGGCCAAGTGCCATATAGCGATCGCAATTTCTGTCGGTCTGTCTGTCTGTCGGTCGGTCGGTCGGTCGGTCTGTCTGTCCGGGTTTTGCTAGTTCGGGCACTTCCACATAGGCTAGGACGATGAAACTTGGCAGGCATATCAGGGACCCCAATTGATTCAGTTGGAGATAGTCACTTTCCCGATCCGAACATCGTGGGGGGAGGGAGGGGAGCCGGAATCCGGAAATTAGTGGCATGCATAACTTTCGAACGGGTGATCAGATCTTCATGAAACTTGATATTTGGAAATACGTCATGCTTCAGATGTCCCGTATCAAGTCCGATCCGAATCCGATGAATTTGGGGGGGGGGGGGGTCGGAGGGGGAACCGGAAATCATGTTAAACGCTTAGAGTGGAGCGATCGGGATGAAACTTGGTGGGAGGAACAAGCACAACCCCTAGGTACATCATTGACAGAACTGGACCGGATTCGTGCACTGTGGGGGGAGTTGTAGGGAGGTTCCGGAATTCCGGTCATACGGAGTTAAGATACTTCCAGGTGGGCTAGGACAAAGAAACTTGGCAGGCAAATCAGGGACGCGACCAGATTAACCTGGAAATAGTCAGCTTCCCGATCCGACCATCGTGGAGGGAGTGGAGGGAGGGGGAATCCGGAATCTTGAGGTATGTATAGCTTCCGAACGGGTGATCGGATCATAATGAAACTTGATATGTAGAAAGATCACATGTCTCGGATGTCCCATTTCAAGTCCGGACCGGATCCGATGAAGCTGGGGGGGGGTCGGAGGGGGGTCCGGAAACCTTGTGACATGCTTGGAGTGGAGTGATCGGAATGAAACTTGGTGGGAAGAACAAGCACAAGCCCTATGTAGATCAGTGACAGAACCGGACCGGATTCGGGCATTGTGGGGGAGTTAGGGGGGTCCGGAATTCCGGTTATGATCGCAAGTTAAGGTACTTCCAGACATGCTAGGACGATGAAACTTGGCTTGAAAATTAGACTCTGGACATGATTGGTTTAGAAATAGTTAGTTCCCAGATCCGATCATCCCTTAAAGTACTAATGCTAACCCAAAGTACAAACAATATTTTTAAGCAAAATATACATTTTCGTTTCGTTCGTTCATTTTCGTTCGTTCATTTCGAGCCCATGATCATTTTTGCCTCAAGGGTTTTGCTTACAACTGAATTCCTTAAAGTACAAACGATACTTTTGAATAAAATATACATTTTCGTGCTCCTGGTGATCATCTTTTTTGCTTCAAGAGTTTTGATTACAGATGATTTTCTAGCTCCCTTAAAGTGCGCACAGCCAAATGCATTGCCAAACGATACAGTCTCGTGATTTCCAAGGACCCGTGATCATTCTTATCTCAAGGGTTTTGCTTACAAATGATCAAAACAAACCCACGAATTGACGAATTCCTACTTTCATCCTCTGACCCAGCCTTGCAAGTGCCATATGAGCTTCCAGCTCTTGTTATACCTGTATGATGAATGGAAAAACTAGATCTTGTGCAAGGATATCTATTGGTGGAGAGATTAGACCGCCGTATTGTGTTATAATCGTGAAATTGCATGTTCATTTTAAAGAGATTATTAAAATCAGCAGGTAGTGAATCTTCTAGAAGATAACGGTAAACAAAAGTTGCAATATTCCAGTCTCTCATTTGACGGACATTTAAAATAAAAAGACGAGGCAGAATTTGAGAAACTGATGAAGAAAACGGAAGTCCATAAATAGCTCTGATTGATTTGTTTTGTAGGATTTGAATGCGGTTGATATTTGTTGCAAAAGTAGAAGCCCAAGCTGAAGTACAGTAAGAAAGGTAGGAATGAACCAGGGAGAAATATATCAATCGAAGTATGAATTTTGGAAGAAAATGTTTTAGGCAGGATAGCATACCAACGTTACGGCTCAGCTTAAGAGCCAAAGCATCGATGTGCTGCTTGAAAGAAAGATTCTCATCTAAGATAAGGCCAAGATATTTAAAGCTGGACGATCTCTGAAGCTCAGCACCAGAAAGAAAAAGTTTACCAGAAACTGAAACTGAACCAGACCGGGAGAAAAGCATGTAGCGACATTTTTCCGCGTTTAAAGCTAGTAAACTAGATGTAAACCAGTCAGAAGCAATCGAAAGAGCTGAATTAAGGACAGTGAACAACTGAACCAAATCTGAGTGCGAACCGAAAATCACAGTGTCGTCCGCAAACATGATAACTTTGACAAAAGGCATATATTCTGGAAGGTCATTAATGTAAAGTAGGAACAAAGTGGGTCCAAGGACAGACCCCTGTGGTACTCCAAATTCTATAGGAAATTCTTCTGAAAGCTCACCAACTTGCCTACAAGTGAGACTTCTCTTAGATAGGTAAGAAGCAAAAAAATCAAGTGTATTTTCTTCAATGCCATACTGTTTCAGTTTATCAAGCAAAATCCCATGGTCAATTGAGTCGAATGCTTTAGAAATATCAAGAAAAACTGCACAAGCGTGTTGACTAGTGTCAAGAGCATCGTTAATCGACAAAAGAAGATTATGGATAGCAAGCTCAGTTGACCGATCTTTCTGGAATCCAAACTGATTATCATGGATTATTGAATGGTTTACTAAGTAAGAAGTCAACTGCTTGTGAACAACTTTTTCTAATAATTTACTAAAAACAGAAAGAATCGAAATCCCTCTATAATTATTCAAAATATCTCTTGCACCACCTTTGTGAAGAGGGATTACGCGAGCTTTTATTAAGAATATCAGGGAAAACACCTTGATCAAGACAAAGATTAATTAAAAAAGTTAAAACTTCAGACAGGTGCTTACTAATGCTAAGAATAAATTTAGAAGAAAATCCAAATTCGTCTAAAGAATCGCTCGTATTAATCTCTTTGAAAATTTTCAATATATCATCCTGGGAAATATTTTGGAAAGAAAAAGACGAATTTGGACGGTTACTTGTGTTTGGTCCAAAATAACGACTATCTGGCTTGGCGTTTGCTTTAACCCCATCAGCAATATTTTTTCCGCAAGAACCAAAATGCTTCGCCAATTCGTCTACAATACGCTTAGGGTCAGAAACGGATTCACCGCCTAGTTTCAGTGAATTTATTGGATTCTTGGATTTAAGATTGGGTCGAATAATACTATTAATTGTCTCCCAGGTTTTCCTAGCATTGTCTTTGAACTTCATAAAACGATCAGATAAATATTTACGTTTAGAATCACGAATCAACGAGTTTAACTTGTTTCTGTAAGCACGATACATTTCAAAACTTTTGTCACTAGGTTTTTTTAAATAATCTAAACGAAGGACACTTTTCCGTTTCAAGGAAGCTAGAATCCCAGTTGTAATCCAGGGATCATGCTTTTGAGTAAACTTTCCTGATGAGGATTTAGTGCATCGACAATCATCGCATAGAGCTCTAAGACGGGTAAGAAAAATAGGGAATGCAAGATTGGCGTCCTGACAATCAAACACATTTGACCAAACCTCAGAAGCTAACGCTGACCGAAGCTTTTCCATGTCAACTGGGTGAAACTCGTTTCTTTCTTTTACTTTTGGATCATTAGAAGGGCGGTTAAGGGGTAACGAAAACTGAGTTAAAACCGGGAAATGGTCGGACGTATCGAAAGAAATTACTGCTGAATATTCAGCTTGAAGGGAACCACCAGAGTAGAAAATATTATCAATACGTGTAGCGGATGATCGAGCAAAACGAGACGGTAAAGATATAGTTGGAAGAAAATTGGAAGCAAGCATATTAGTCAAGAAATTCAAATTAGCAGAATTAGATAGATCAAGCAAGTCATAATTAAAATCACCCGTGACGATAGTGCGATTCCGAGAAGCAGAAAGCCCTGCACATAACACAGAAAGTGATGATTCGAAATCAGAATTTGAACATGATGGAGGTCGGTAAACACAACCAAATGTCACAGTAAAGTTATGGCATATAGTGACATCGAGGAACAAGGATTCCAGGGTACCTTCCTTCCACAGCGAAACATCATGTCGGATAATATAAGAAAATGAACTTCTCATGTAAATTGCTAGACCACCTTTAGATTTAGCCGAACGATTTTTACAAACACACGTATACCCAGGAATATCAAGAAGGCTCACTGGAGAAGAGTTTGACAGAAATGATTCACAAACAGCAATTAAGTCCACATCATTTCTCTGAACAAGGATTTTCAGTTCGTTAAAAGCGGAGAAAAGACCTTGAGCATTCAAGTGCAGAACCTTGAGATTCGCCGATTGGGAAGGAAATGAAGATGCAACCGAATCAAAATCTAAGAAAGTACACTCAGGAAGATTTTTTGCCAACGGCACGTCAGAATCATTTGGTGAACCAAGAGAAAGGTTCAAAATTTCATCAAGCTTAAGCCTAGCTTCAAAAAACTGATCAAAAGAGTCCGTAAACAGAAAAATACGAAATCATTTCATGGGAAGCTCTTAATATTACTGGATAGGGCTAGAAACAGGATCAGGTAGGTTTAAAACGTCCTTCACTGAGCAAGCCTGAAAAACTCGGTCACCCAGTCTAATTTTGATAACACCTCTAGAAACCCAAACTTCTCTATTACTGTTCCCAAACCTATCTCTTGCCAACTTCCGTGCTTCTTGACGCACTCTCGTCAAAGCTTCATTCACAAATATTTTCGAGCCTCGAAGGGCAGCACGACGGCGCAACACTTCTTCAGCAACATTCACAGAGGAAAAGGTGACTTGCAACACAGGGTTATCACCGAGTCTAGGGCCCAGACGCCTGACCTCACGAAACGATTCAGGTGGTAAGCTCAGTTCCATTTTCTCGTGTAGCAGATGGGAGACCTTGGAGGGCAATGATGAAATGTCCCGAACAGTAGACTGGAAACCATGAATAACTACAGTCGTGGCTAGATTCTTTTGCGCGAAATCGTCAATTGCAGATTCTAATTTGTCTATTCGGACACTTTCAGCTCCTAGCTGGGACTGAACGCAGCTGATTAGTTTTTCCATCTTTGACAGTCTGGTTGAAAACTCAAGTTCAATAGCTTTGTAAACGGATTGAGAAATCTGGTCTTGTAAATCACTCGGAAGGCTGGCGTCACCTAGAGCTACTCGTCGAAGTTCCTCATCAACGGCAGATCTTATGTCCGATTGCAAGTTAGCTCTGAAGTTCGAGACTTCTGACTGAACTGTAGTAAGTGTCGACGTAATAGCATTCAAGTCCGGGGATCCAGAAAGGACCGGTGCGTCATCTAGTTGGTCATTATCGCAATCTCTAAGCGCATTTTGTACATTCTTCCGTTTATCACTGCGAGCGTCATTTATGTGCTCATCAAACACAAAAAGGTCAGAGGATTTCACCACATTAGTTGTTTTGGTGCCATAACAGACAACTTCGTACTGTAAACCTTTCTTGGTCTTGATCGTTTTGATGACCTTGACAGGCCATAACTTGTAATGGGGAAAACTCGCCAACGCCTTTTGCCCCGGTTGTATCATTTGGAGGATGGACGAACAGAATCAATCAGTAGGAGTGACAAAACAAACGAAACACAACGATGGCTAGCACACGTGCTGAAAAAAGTCCAAGGACCAGAACTTTTTGGCGCCAATAGCCACCGATGAAAACTTAGGAGAGTCGCTTGTCAACGGTCACAACGTTCCAAAGGTGCAACATTGAAGCCAGAACTCAACGGACGAACGTTTAGAAGAAATTTAACTATCGGTTGAAGGTTAGTTGAACTTAGGTCCGTTGAACTTAGGAGAGTAACTTGTCAACGGTCACAGCATTCCAAAGGCAACAGTTGAAGCCAGAACTCAACGGACGAACTTTTAGAACAAATTTAACGGTCCGTTGAAGGTCACACAGTCACTAATGCTTTTAATGTTTGGAAACTGAACAGATTTTTGCGACTGCACTCGACGAGTGACGGTTGAAGATTGACCTACAATTACCTACAATTTGTTTCCTGTGTTTTATATAGTACGAACAATTATTATTTGGTACCACGTCTATCACGGGGAGATGGACTTGTAAGTAAGAATCGGTTGCTAGAGCCTTTGGATATGAGGGGTTGGCAGCTTTTGCTAGTTGGTATACCTATTATTTTTTGCCAGTGTATTTCATGGTAAGAACGATACGGTACTATGTCTATCACAGGGAAATGGACTTGTAAGTAAGAATCAGTTGCTAGAAGGGTTTTACGAGGGGCTAGAAACTTTTGCAAATCAACGCACATTTTATTTGATCTCAATAAATTTGAGGGTAAGAAAGCTGGTCTCTGGTCTATCATTGTACCTTAGAATCTCTATATATAACCGGGAATTAAATGTTTACGCAATGAATACAAATGATATATTTACAATGATCTGTAAAGTGGCATCTGTGGTATTTTGATCAGGAACAGCTTTATGATAACAACTAGGTATCATAAAACAATAATATAATGTTGCATGTTTTCTTTAGTCCCAAAGTTAACGATTGAAAAGGATAACGTTCAACTGGCTGCAATGTCAATTTAGTCCCCACTTCCGATTTTATGTTTTCTCTTTAATCACTGAGGTATGGCAACAATGACACAGTTCTGCAGTAATTAGTAAAGTGCCGCCTATGGCAATATGGTCCTGAAATGTTACGGACAGCTTTATAATACCAAATAGGTTATATAAGATAATGTCCCAAGTTTTCAGCAGTCCTGATGTCGACGATTGAAAAGGATAAATTTCAACTGTCTGCAAAGTCAACTTAGTCCCTACTTCCGATATTTTGTATTTTTTTAAAACCCGAGGTAGCCTACAGCCATGTGATTACGGATTTTGTCATCAGTTCGGCAAAAAAAAAAATCTTTTTAGAACATACCATTTTCAAAACTTAGATGGTTGACAACTTCAGCACTTAACAGATAGCGAAGAAACAAAATCAAAGTGTTGCTCTCGCAACACTTTAGTCGGCGAAGCCGAGCAAAGGTTGCTGCAACACATCACGTTGCCCGGGCAACGTAGGTCTAGTTGTGTTGCGAGAGCAACACTTTGGTTTTGTCCTAGTTTTTTTTGATTTTTTTTTTTTTCCTATGCCGCCGATTTCAGCTTATTCCTGGCAACTGGTAAGGGTCTAACCTGTGCGGTTTTTACGGAAAGTGTGGACCTCAGGCCGGATTGATGAATATGACATTACATTTTGGAAAGCTCCGTAGAACTCTTGCCTGGGGCCAAAAAGGATGGTTTTTGCTTGTCCTCGAGCCAGAGCCTATGGTGTGCGAAGTGAAGTGGAGTTGTATAGCCTATGTCAGAGAGGAGTATCTGAAGTTGTGCAGCCAAGCTTTCGTTTCATCAAACCATGTTTCTGCTTTCGAGTGGAAAGCTCCGTTCTAGCAGGCAAGCAGGCAGGCACCAGTTTCAAATTGAAGATGGACTAAAATCTATAAGTGCTAAATATGTGCGGCAGTTCCCCGGCCCCATAGCCAATATATCTTCTTTGAGTGATAAACAGAAAAATTTACAGAAACAAAAAAGTGGCATTTTCCCACGGGTCCGAAAGTGCTGCCATCTATTGTTTCTAGCCATTTCTGTTCCTGATTTCTGCTGACTTTATCATTCCATTTCTTACACTTGGGATTGAGGAAGAGAATTGGTATCACACATGCCTCTTAAACTTTAAAAGTTCTCTCATTGCTAAAGATATTAGAGCTTAACCTTTCCTCCTTTCTAAGTGATGCTATTAGAAAGTTGCCCTACGGCAAAAAAGTCAACTTTTGAACTAATACAGATAGAATTTTTTTTTTTCAACACTAATCGATAGACCTTGATGAGCTGATCAAAGTATATGACATCTGTTTTTTGGTACAAAAATTCCTTCATGAGATACAACAGTTTGAAAGTTTTCAGGGGTTGACAACTTCAGTAGTAAGGTACACACTGAAACCAAAACTAGGCCGATCCCAATTGTGAGACATTTAGGGGACTTGTAAGCAACGATAGGCTGTTAGAGCATAATCATCTTCGGCAATGAGGGGTTAGCCATTTTGGCTATTTGGTGTACCTACAATTTGTTTCCTATGTTTTGTATGTTTAGAACACTTTGGTACCACGTCTATCACAGGGAGATGGACTTGTAAGTAAGAATCGGTTGCTAGAATCTTTGGTGATGAGGGGTTGGCAGCTTTTGCTAGTTGGTATACCTATTATTTTTTATCAGTACGTGTATTTCATGGTAAGAACGATACGGTACCATGTCTATCACGGGGAGATGGACTTGTCAGTGAGAATCGGGGGGGGGGGGGTCACGAGGGGCTAGAAACTTGTGCAAATCAATGCAGGTTTTATTTGATATCTATAAATCTGAGGGTAAGAAAGCTGTTTTTTGTTGTCTATCCCTGTACCTTAGAATCTCTACATGTAACCTTGATATAACCGAGAATTAAGTATTTACGTAACGAATACAAATAACATTTTGAAACAACGACTCAGTTTTACAATGATCTGTAAAGAGGCATGTATGGTATTTTGATCGAGAAAAGCTACGGATAGCTTTATGATACCGACTAGGTTATATAAGATAATGTCCCAAGTTTTCACCAGTCCCGATGTCTACGATTGAAAAGGATAAAGTTCAACTATCTGCAAAGTCATTTAGTCCCTACTTACGATATTCTGTATTTCTTTAAAACCCGAGGTAGCCTATAGCCATGTGATTACGGATTATAAATTGGTGCACATTTTATTTGATGGTCTATCACTGTAACTTAGAAGTACGTCTTGAGGGGTTGACAACTTTAGTGGTAGGATTCACATTCAAACAAAGAATAGGTGGAATCCAGTGGGGAGAAAAGTCAGGGACTTGGAAGTAACAACCGGATGTTACACCATAATCATCTTCGGCGGTGAGGGGTTTCCGATGTTTCCTACTTTGTGTACCTATTTTGTTTCCGGTGTTTTTTATTATAAGAAAAGTTTGGTTTATGTCATCGCTCAAGAATCGGTTGCTAAATCATTGTCATTTTCATGAGATGCTACAATGGTCTATGATGATGGTCTATCACTATAACCTAGAATTAAGTGTTAACACAACGGATACGAAATGATTATGAAAAACAACGACATAGTTTCGCAATAATTAGTATAGTGGCATCTATGGTATTTTGGTCCTGAAAAGTTACGGATAGCTTTGTAATACCAACTAGGTTATATAGGGTAATGTTTCAAGTTTTCCCCAGTCACGATATCTACGATTGAAAAGGATAAAGTTCAACTGGCTGGAAAGTCGATTTAGTCCTTACTTCCGGTATTCTGTTTTTTTTTTTTTTTTTTTACGCTGAGGGAGCCATTACATGTTCATCAGTTCAGAAAAAGATTCTTCTTGGATTGGAACATACCATTTTGAAAACCTCGATGGGTTGACAATCAGCATTTAACCGTTAGCGAAGAAACAAAACCAAAGTGTTGCTATCGCAACACTTTAGTCGGCGAAGCCGAACAAAGTTTGCTGCAACACTTCACGTTGCCCTGGCAACGTAGGTCTAGTTTCTTTTGATTTACGCCCCCTTATCTGCTGCGCCGTGGCCTAGTTTGACCTTATCGGAAATCCAAATCTTGCTTCCACACACATTATATTGCCTATTTTAAACGTGATTGAGAAATGGTACTGAAATCGCGTATGTAGGAGGGCTTTAGAAAAATCCACATGATAGGCTACAACTGGACGAAAAGTCCCAATATTCCAAATACGGGTCTTAGACCAGTAGTCCCGATACCCTGTTTAAAAAAGGACTATTATTTTTTAGTTATAAGGTTAGCTTTTCTTATGTCCGACCTGAAGAAGATCCTTAATGCACACCTCTCAATATTTACTGTTTCCGTTCCACTATTCTAAAATCATTAAACACACTCAAACCAAGCTCTGCTTTTAACAAATTCTCCACGACTTTTGCTGTTTTAACCTTTCTCCTGACCCATTAACTTCAAGAGCATGTTCCACCCCTCTAGCAATAGTAACTGTTAGTTACTATTTCCGTTCCAGCCTCGCGAAAAGTTACTACGTCGACCGAAATAGTAACTAATAGTAACTATTAGCTTACCATGCTCGGGAGCGTAGTTCAGCGTGGTAACTAAGGATCTCTGCAACGTGATTGTTCTTCTAGACGTTGAAAACGGTGTTTGCAACTCTTGTATGTTAATTGAAAACGGTCCAGCTCTTCGGTGAGCAACGCTTCAGAGTCCAGCGTAGCTGTTTCTAGTACTTCTAAACAAATCCTTTACACTTGCTGGAGTTATGCAACACTCATTGTTACGGTATAACCTGAGATGAGTGAACGTTGATTTTCTTTGTGAACAGAATACTTCGCGCATATGGTTTTTTGGCGTTGGAACTTCGGGTCTGATCATGGTTCCAAAAGGTAAAAAGTAAGGTGATATGTAGCTATTTGGTTTTAGTGAAAAATGTCTTATTCTCTTTGCAGGAGACTTCACGAGGAACCGTCCGGCCAAGTTAAAAGTAATATATGAAGGCAAATCTCCAGTGACTGGTCTGGCATGGAAGGAAGCAAGAAATCCGTGTTTGTTTATAACTACCCAAAATGAAGTGTATTGCTACCGACTTGGTGGAAAAGAGAAAGACAAGTTGGTAAGGAAGGAAACAAATAATCTGGATACTTGCAAGTGTCCTGTGTCATTCCAGGCTCACATAAATTCCGTCCATCCTGTCGAGAACGGCTAACAAAAATACAAGCTATTATAATTCTAGCAAAAATGATATATCTTTGCATTTCCTTTCTTTGATCGTCAGTTGGTAGCTTTAGATCAGTTCAATTTAATGTTTAAAAGTACTAATTACAGCATCGCCACTTTACGCGGGACCGGACGTTCCTATAAATGAAATTTAAAGACGAACGTTTGATCCAGTCCGGCATGAAACTTAAATGCTTTATCTGTAGACAATCGTTTGCTGTGACCGGACGTTCCTGTTAATGAAAGTTAAATACGAACGCGTGATCCAGTCCGGCATGAAACTTAAATACAGCTTTCTCTGTAGACAGTCGTTTGTTGTTCATGCCTCTTCAGGTTTTCACTGGCACTCAAGCAAATGGTGGCAGGCACTAGCATAGCATCGTCAGCGAGCGAAGCATCAATTTCGGCCACGGTAGGCCAGTATAGTATGGGGGGGGGGGCATGTTTTTGTCTAGGCAAGTCCGTAACCAGTCATCCGGTCGACTAGACCGTCGATATAGCTACTAAACTTGACCTCCGTTTTACTACGTCTGGAAATTTCAGTATTATATCGCCCATAGGCGTTTTCTTCTTTATGTTCCCCTTCAGTTTAGAAATGAAATTGCCAGTATATTATGAGGGGTGGGGGAGCATGTTTTTGTCTAGGCAAGTCCGTAACCAGTCATCCGGTCGACTAGACCGTCGATATAGCTACTAAACTTGACCTCCGTTTTACTACGTCTGGAAATTTCAGTATTATATCGCCCATAGGCGTTTTCTTCTTTATGCTCCCCCCTCAGTTTCGAAAATGAGACGATTGTTACGACAAAAAAATGGTACTGTTCTGACGAAGTGTGTTAAGGCTATTCACATACCTTAGGATTCATAAACTTTTACGCCTAATTAGATTATTCATTTTAGGTGCTGTGTGATTCGATTGGGGCCAACTTGAAATGCAGCGTATTAGCGGATCTCAGAAACGACCCGACTCTCTACATAGCCAGAGATGATGTAAGTTTTGCCCATTCTTGCATTTGCGGATGAAATATTAAGCTGTAGTCATTGAGTTAATGTATTTCTGTGCAGTTCACTGAGCTCCAGCCTCAGTTATCCCTCTGCTTTTTACGGCTGGGCTTGAAAGTTCAGTATTTCATTTCTCCATCCGAGTTCTGACAGTGGAATTGAGTCTATTGGTATGACGCGGAATTAACGGTTGAACGATACATAATTTTAAATAGGAGTTGTAAATTGAAGCTTGACAGTCATTCTGCGAATCTTCGGAGCCACCCAAGCGAATTGAGGTCACACTCCACTTAATGAGGAAAAGGGTGGAACCTACAGAAAGACACTACTGTTTATTGCGGCTTAAAATACGTGTCGGAATCTGACAGGTTGCATGTGTAATCACTTAAAAAAAACCTAACAAAGATAACTTTTTTTTTTAGTTTTTACTTCGGTATAATATCTACGACTTTTCACTGCTTAGAATCGACCGCGACTTAGAGCCGGCACAGAGTGCGGCCGTTCTTCATTTAAGGCGGCAAAGAGCGTGATCCACCCTTCTAACAATAGTAACTATTAATTACTAATTCCGTTTCAACCTTACGAAAAGTTACTACGCTGACCGTTCCAACCTTATCGACATTGTAACTATTTGCTTACTATGATCGGGAGCGTAGTAAGCGTGGTAACTACGGATCTGTGTAACGTGAGTGGCCGGATTACCCCGGGGAGCAGCCGTCGAGAGATATTTACCGAAAATTTAAAAATGCGTTCAGCCTTGACGTCAAGAAACCGAATTTCGTGACGTCATGCGTAGTAACTATGGTAAGTAGGGTGGAACACGCTCAAAGTCATTTGCCAGGCTTCGGAATTCTAAACAGTATTATTGCGTGGCGAGTCGAAGCGTTATTTCTGTCAAACGAGCGCCGCCGCCCTCTTTGCCGGCTCCAAGTCGCGCTCGATTCTTCGTAGTGAAAAGTCGTAACTATATTATTCCAAAGCAAAAATTTTAAAATGTCTCTTATGTTATTTTAATTTCTGCATTTTCTCTTTTTCTGAATTTTGCAAATGTTTTCTGGACTTTTCGTTACAGAATTGCCGCCACGTTCTTAAGGCGAGTGATTCGGCCGTAATAAGTCGTTCGACTAAGACACCGCCATGTCAAATGGTCCGTACTTTGTCAGGGATGGACCGTGTTTCGTTTTTTAGCGATACCGACATTGTGCGTATATCATAATCGTATACTGGTGCTAATGGTCTGGTACCGTAGTTTTACGTGCAATTCGACTTTAAACACTCACTGGCACCGACCAACTCGCTTATAAACTAACCGTTCTATATTTGACGAAAAAACACTGCCCGACCCCAATGTATATACGCCTGAGTTTCTGGATACAACGGTAAAGGACCCTTCGCTCTATTTGTTGTTTATTTCCCGGAATTTAAAAATAGCGGAATACTTTGAATCAGACTTGGCGTTCAACACATTACCCACGGCTTTCACTGTTTCCGGTCCCGTTGACTCCGAGCAAAGCAGGGAAAAATTTACATAACCGTTTGTTCTGATGCATCAATTCTCGCAGACAAACGTCGATAGCATGATACTCATTGAAGGTAGCGAAACAAGGCAAGTGAGGAAATCAGTGAGGTGTCGTTAGGGGGGTTAGAATGTACCCTATGAAATTCGTGTCTCCGGGCTTAAGAATGTATGGAGCGATTAAGTACGTAGGTTGCATTAGTATTATAGGTAATGTTCTTTAAGTCCTTTAATTCATGACAGATCGACCTTTAAGGATTCGTGACAGATCGGCTGCCCCGTAGTGAACTAATACATGTCTCCGGTTCGATTCGCTGTGAACAGAAACTAGAGCAAGAGAATGGAAAGAAAGAAACCCAAATTCATTAGAATCCTTAACTTGAATGTCCACACCCAAATGATGCCCGTGTTTTTATGGCACTTGCCTACCGGCCAAGTGCCATATACCGATCACTTTTCCGTCGGTCTGTCGGTCAGTCCGCTGTTTGCGAGTTAGGGTACTTCCAGATGTGCTAGGACGATGAAACTTGGCAGGCATATTAGGGAAATAGGGACCCGACCAAACTAATTTGGAAATAGTCACTTGCTCGATCCGACCATCGTGGGGGAGGGAGGGGAGCCGGAATCCGGAATTTAGTGGCATGCATAACTTTCGAACGGGTGATCGGATCTAAATGAAACTTGATATTTGGAAAGACGTCATGCTTCAGATGTCCCATATCAAGTTCGGACCGAATCCGATGTATGTGGGGGGGGGGGGGAGTCGGAGGGGGGAACCGGAAATCATATTAGACGCTTAGAGTGGAGTGATCGGGATGAAAGTTGGATGGAGGAACAAGCACAACCCCTACGTACCTCATTGCCAGAACCGGACTGAATTCGTGCACTGGGGGGGGGGAGTTGGAGTGGGGTTCCGGAATTCCGGTGGTACGGAGTTAAGTTACTTCCAGGTGGGCTAGGACAATGAAACTCGGCAGGTAAATCAGGGACGCGACCAGATTAACCTGGAAATAGTCAACTTCCCGATCCGATCATCGTGGGGGGAGTGGAGGGAGGGGGGACCCTGAATCTTGAGGTATGTATAACTTCCGAAGGGGTGATCGGATCATAATGAAACTTGATACGTAGAAAGACAACGTGTCTCAGATGTCCCATTTCAAGTCCGGACTGGATCCGATGAAGCTGGGGGGGTCGGAGGGGGGAACCGGAAATCATGTTAAACGCTTAGAGTGGAGCGATCGGGATGAAACTTGGTGGGAGGAACAAGCACAACCCCTAGGTACATCACTGACAGAACCGGACCGGATTCGTGCACTGTGGGGGGAGTTTGAGTGGGGTTCCGGAATTCCGGTGATACGGAGTTAAGTTACTTCCAGGTGGACTAGGACAATGAAACTCGGCAGGTAAATCAGAGACGCGACCAGATTAACCTGGAAATAGTCAGCTTCCCGATCCGACCATCGTGGGGGGAGTGGAGGGAGGGGGAATCCTGAATCTTGAGGTATGTATGACTTCCGAACGGGTGATCGGATCATAACGAAACTTGATATGTAGAAATACAACGTTTCTCGGATGTCCCATTTCAAGTCCGGACCGGATCCGATGAGGCTGGGGGCCGGGGGGGGGGGGCTCGGAGGGGGGGGGGGGGGTCCGGAAACCTTTTGACGTGCTTGGAGTGGAGCGATCGGAATGAAACTTGATGGGAAGAACAAGCGCAAGCCCCATGTAGATCAGTGACAGAACCGGACCGGATTCGGGCATTGTGGGGGAGTTAGAGGGGGGGTCCGGAATTCCGGTGATCGCAAGTTAAGGTACTTCGTAGATCAGTGACAGAACCGGACCGGATTCGGGCATTGTGGGGGATTATAGGGGGGGGGGGGGGGTCCGGAATTCCGGCGATCGCAAGTTAAGGTACTTCCAGACATGCTAGGACGATGAAACTTGGCTTGAAAATTAAAGACTTGACATGATTGGCTTAGAAATAGCTAGTTCCCAGATCCGACCATCCCTTAAAGTACTAATGCTAACCGCAAAGTGCAAAAAAATACTTTTAAGGAAATATACATTTTCGTGATCCCTATGAGCCCATGATCATTTTTGCCTCAAGGGGTTTGCTTACAATAAAATTCCTTACAGTAAAAACAATAGTTTTGAGCAAAATACATTTTCGTGCTCCTGATGATCATCTTTTTTGCTTCAGGAGTTTTGATTACAGATGATTTTCTATAACTTGGAAATAGTCACTTGCCCGATCCGACCATCGTGGGGGGAGGGAGGGGAGCACTACTTGAATACAAGCTAAAAAGCTTGCAAGTGCCATATGAGCTTTCAGCTCTTGTTAACCATGTTGACTGACGCCTGAAGTCAGTCGGCCCACATATAACTCTGTTTTTAATTTATAGGCAATCTATAGTTATTCTGGCGGGGCTGATACGCGGGGGACCTGCTACGCGTTTGACGGAGAAAAGAAGCTTCTTTACTGGTATCGGGGATACTTGATACTTGTTCTGAAGGAGGAAACATCATCTGGACTTGCTGTGAGGTATGCATAAGAGACTTAAAGGCGAGATAGACCAGATGAAAATCTGGGTTCTTGTCGGTAGTTGTCGGACTATCCTTTTAGGAAAGAGCTTATTCTGGACAACGCACAACAAGAGGCATGGGGAGAAAAACAGAGATTAATCCGCTGAACTGGAAACTTATGTTATGTCCTTAGATTAAAGGACTTCAAGAGGATTAGTTTCAGTGACTTTCAGTGCAGTGAAAGGTAGTTTTTATGAACATATCCCTATAGTGGTAGCGGTACTAGGTTTCTTTCTTTAACCCGAACCGCGAAGTGTTTCTTTCTTTAACCCGAACGATTTTTTGGGAAATCTTACGTTTAAGCGCTTCGTCACTTGCTGTAATTCTGTTTCTAGAATGATTACCAGATGTTTTTCTGTAGAATGCAAAATAACAAGAGCTGAAAGCTCATATGGCACCCACAAGAGTAGTTTGCATGTATAGAGTAGTTGCTAAAGTGGATTGTCAGAACAGAAGGTCTTTCACCAAATTTTGACCTTTTTTTTATCCGAGCTAATAATTCGGTATGACGCCGTTGCCTCCCCTAAGTTTTCGCGAAATGACGCCTCTGTCCTCCTACTCCCCTGTAGTTGCCGGATTCCATCCGGTTTGTAAATTGCACGCGTTTATGTTATTGACCCATTATGGAGAATCTCGCCGACCAGGTTTTGATACCCTCCCCGTAACTTCCCTGTCGCCGGATCCGGTCTGTATCTGTAAATGACCCATCGAGGGCTTATAATATGCTGCTTGCAAAACTTTAAGCGTGCGACATAATTCCCGGGACTTTTCCGAGGCCGGGACCTTAAGCCTGTCACAAGGTTTCCGGCCCCCCTCCAACTCCCCCACAGTACAGATACGCGCCGGTTCTATACCCTCCAACTTCCCCATTGCACGGTTGTCGGATTCAGTCCGGACTTGAAGCGGGACGTTTGGGATATGTGCTCTTGCCATCTCTCGAGTTTCGTCACTCGTTCGGGAGTTGTGCGACTTACAGACCGACGGAAAAGCGATCGGTACATGGCACTTTAGGTGAAGGCGGCAAGTGCCGTCAGAACAAATCAGAATACCCTGCATTGCACCACCTGCCAAGGGCTATGGTATCAGCTGACCTGCAGTTTGCTCTTTCGTTTCTTCCTACATGAGATGTAGTGAGTTAAGATTGATATGTGACAATCTCATTCATTTTCTCATTCCGTTTCAGCGAGCAAGTTGAAAAGCATGTCATTTACGTTGTCGATGTCTCTACACGTTCCATAGTTTTTTCAACGTCGACGTCTCCGGTTTTAAGTGTGTTTCAAATGTGGGGTAGTTTGTACGTGTACACCTCTGATGACCGAATGCTTGAGCTAAGAGAGAAAGATCTGAAGACAAAACTGGACATGTTGTTTAAGAAGAGTCTTTACGACGTCGCTATCAGGTAACTTTCATTTGATTTTTAACGACCACCTGCTACTGCTAGTTCTGGTCAGGTGTGTAAATGGATAGATATTGTAATACACCAAAAACAAAAGAGTGGACCATCTGCAATAAACATAAAAACAATCACTTAAAGTCAAAAACACAACAAGGATCAAAATATAGGCCTACCTCCATGGTTTCATGTACTAGATCCCTTTACACCAGTTTTTGCTCCTTGCCCAAAGGCCAGCTTCCGGAACTTTGCAAAGTCATTCACATCTAAAAAAAAGTTTTTTACTTCGACCCATTCCCTCTCTCGAATTTCACCAACTATTTCTACTTTCAATACGTTATTCTTATATTTATTTCGCTATTCTATTTACTCCGCTATCACCTCGTGTACTTTTCGGGTTAAAAATAAAACATATAATAAAATATATAATCCCGACAATCCCCTACATTCATACATCCGGTGGTGTAGATTTTCATTCGCCCCGCCACAAATATAGGGCAGAAAAAAGTAGCGAATTTCCAACTTTCCGACCCTTTTGTTTTCTACTTATATGCGAGCCGACAGCATATGAACCGACCGATGTGGTATAATCGCAGAAGAATTTTAAGAAGACACTTAATTAAGCCAATGGACCACAGAATGCCTCCTGAAGATTTCCTAACGAGGGGATCTCGAATGATCTCGTCTGAGACTTATCCCAGCGATATTTCGGCCCTTCTTGGCTTGGGTCCTGGTCAGACTGTATCAGGCGAATTGTAGGATTTCAGATTTATTCTTCTAGCCTTGGCATGAAAAGGAACCTTGCCAAGAGGGGCCGACATATCGCTGGAATAAGTCTCAGATGACGGCTGACCAGTTTTGATACCATGAACTTTTCCAGCATTGCCAAGTCTCATCAATACGACCCAGACAGTTTAGCTTTGCTGTTTCGACAGTACGGGGACCATCTGTATGCAAAAGGAGATCACTCAAATGCGATGCAGCAGTACGTCAAGACAATCGGGCGGCTTGAACCTTCCTACGTCATCCGAAAGGTAATATTATGACCTTACTAATTTACTGTACTCATATGATATGATATTTATTGCAGACAAATTCTAAAATATAACTTATAACAAATAGTATGATATAGTTGCACCAAAAAGGCTTTCGCCTCCATACATTTCTCACGACACTATGTACACTAAAATAAATGTCACCCAGGTGACGATCCGCACCTGCTTTAAACTGATTAATATTTTCGGCATTTATGACACTTTCAGGGAGACGATTCCAGTATTCAATTATCCGGTTTCTGAAGCTCCACTTTCCAGTGTCTTTTCGAAATTTTTCGCCACGCAGTTTCCAGCTTGTCCTCTGAGACCGTTGTGGTTGAAGATCTTACGTCATCGTCAGGTCTCATGTTGTCGTAGTAATTATGAAAAATCACGAAAGCTTCGATCAGATATATATATACTATATATTTTGATTAGATTATAGATGACACTTAAGTTAGATCCTCCAGATGCTTTGCTGCTAACGAGACAAATTTCTAGCTACTGTAAAGCACTTACCTCCAATCCCTTTTGTGAACTCTTCCTTCCCCAAAACACTCATCCAAAATATTTCTTCCCTTAATCCTTCCACTTCGCAACATTCGCACAGAAAATGTAAAAGATTTTCATCATTTACGCAACAAATAGAGAGTATCCCTCAAAACTAAGAAGTTGGTTCGTTCACGCGAGTTTACCGCTTGTCGTAAAATATTCCGGCAGAGAGTTTCCACGTTTAATGGTCGGTCTTAAACCCCTTCTAGGTTCGTTCTGTTAGGAGCATTACTTCTGGGTTCTAGGTCTTTCGAGGTTAACACTGTCAGAAGTTTCATAACGTCTAACACAAGGATGCGCTATTTCAACAAATAACAGACAACATCTTATCATGTTACAGAAAAGCTGTGTTGAGCATTTAGTGTCACCTTACTGTAAACATAACACCAAAAGATAACATAACATTTAAAAGATCACAGCGAAATATTATGTAAAACTTGTAGATAACCTGAGATGTTCTGAGAAATGACGTGGGAATTCCGTTTCCGGTCGGAAACATAAATTCGGCTGAAAAATTCGTCGATCTTACCTTTTTTCCCAAAAGATGAGCACACTGCTGTGTAGGTGTGTAGGTAGGTTTGGTTAAACTTGCATGACCTCTGTTTCCTAATTAAAATTGATGTTTAGCAAATCGGCATGTAGAGTCAAGCAGATGGTGTTATATTCTGGCCTGGAACAAGCAGTATAGTTGACCCATATCATGTGAAAAACCGCAAATTTGAGAAAGAATTAATTTTTTTAATCAGAAACGTTAAAGTTTACAAACTTATCATTGGTAAAAGACCATGTTGAAACAGAAAATACTGCGACCATCAGTCTCGGACGAAACAGTCGAAAAACAGGACATCCATGAACGAATAAAGTATAAGACTACGACTGGTTGTCGATAGATGGAACCGGAAGTTGTGATCTAAGCCTGTGTGTCTCTTAGGTGCCTCAATGGTTGAAACATTTTCTTTCATTCCTGGAATTTCAGGTGAGGGGGGGGATAATGATGCTTCTGTTGATGTCCATGTTGTAAAAAGTGATCCGAACAAGAGCGAGCTCTTGAGTAAAAGGCTTAGCATATAACCGGTTGTTCGAGGGCGCATTGCCATTCGTTTCCGGGAGTGAGCCCTGAAACCATGATATAGCTTTGTCAACCCAGTTGTTCCGCCGCCCATTCTCATTCTTTTCTGGTAAGCGGACTTCGAAACTGCCAGAGCTTTCACAGATGATAGAATTTGGGTAGGCTGGTTAGTTTGGGCATGGCACATAGAGACATTTTTTTGTAAGGTGAGTTAGGAAGAAAGGGGTGTGTATTGGATTATAATTTTTGAAATTTATTTGTTGGATTAATTTGGAATCTATTATTGAAGTTAGTTTTTCTTTTTTTTCTTTTTTTTGTATTTGTATTAACCATGGCTCTTTAGGGCTTTCAGTGTTAATAAATATCTATCTATCTATCTAACTATCTATTATGCAAATTTTTCATTCTAATACAGTTTGTCAAGTTCGTGTTAATCTTGAGTGCTGCCGTGCCTAATAGCTTCTTTTTTTTTCTAGTATTTGGACTCGCCTCGCATTCAGAGCCTGACGTTCTATTTGGAAGCTTTACACAAAGAACGGCTGGCATCAGAGGACCACACAACGCTGCTGATTAATTGCTATGCCAAACTTCGGGATTCAGTAAAACTGAACGCATTTCTGTCGGTAAGACATTTTCAATATGTTTAATGTTTAACCGAAAAGGGCTAGGATAGGACAATCTAGTTACCCATCACTTATTCACTTAAATTGGCTTGAAGACCCGCTGAAAATGAGTTACTTCGTTGTTCCGCTATTCACGAATAATCGGATTTTCAAATAGTGGAATTTTTGTGTGATAATGCGCTTGTATTTTTGTTGTATGCCTTTCGAGAAAGATTTATCATTTTTTTTTTCAGGCACTAAGTGATCTTCACCAATCTCACCACTGCCCACTGAAAAGCTGCATTTTTTTTTAGATTAAAATTTCCCGCGTCATAGTAGAATTCACGCTGTGAGGACGGCCGGAGATATTCTGAGCCTCATAACTAGAGCAGATAGTGGAAAATCAAAAAATCCTTTTGTAGAATCCAAATAATTCAGTGTATCCAATTAAATGACACACAAATAGGTTGGGTTTTCAGTTAAACTTTAAGTAAGACTCCAGTGCAGAGGTGATAGTATACCAGTCCTGATGTCTTGCGTTAGTAGTATCGTTGGCCGCGTATTCAAGGTTTGTCAAGGAGGCACACTCGTGCCTCTTTAAAGAGGCGAACCACGACAATGTTAAGCGATCTTCGGTTCCAGTGGTCGCAGAGGGATGGGGAGGGATGCATTTCGTAGCCCGAGCTCCAACTAAGAAACCTGCCAAATTTCATCCCCCTCCGACTTTTCCTTCATGGGGAAAATCTGGCCGAAAGTTTCGACCCCCCAACCCCACCCCCCCTTTAACGTTGTCCGATCGGGCTGAAATTCACAAGTTAAGGTCCCCTAGGGCCCAGGAGCTTATCCGCGAAATTTCAGCTCGATCCGATAACTCCTTCCCTGTTTTCCAGAAACCACGCATAGCCACTTAATGTTCATGTTCTCCTTTTGTTTTTTTTCTGCCACGCCTACAGGTCACAGCCGACATCGGATCTGGGTGTACGAAGACTCATTCGACGCGGAATTCCCCGAGTAATTTTGCTTGAAAGTTTCGTCGGAAAATCTTAACCCCCCGATTTTCTAGCTTAGAAAAACCCCATTTCCCCATAAGAGCCCATGTTAAGTTTTTTGTTGTTAAAAGTTACGAATTTCAACATTCAAGTACATCAAAATGATCAGCTCGACATGGTGAGACTGACTGCAAGCTTCAAAAAATTCTGTCTTAATCCGTAAAATTTTTATTTGAGAAAAATGACAGAAACCCTTTTTTTTTTTTCTGCCACGCCTACAGGTCACAGCCGACATCGGATCTGGGTGTACGAAGACTCATTCGACGCGGAATTCTCCGAGTAATTTTCCTGGAAAGTTTCGTCGGAAAATCTTAACCCCCCGATTTTCTAGCTTAGAAAAACCCCATTTCCCCATAAGAGCCCATGTTAATTTTTGAAATTCTTAAAAGTTACGAATTTCAACATTCAAGTACATCAAAATGATCAGCTCGACATGGTGAGACTGACTGCAAGCTTCAAAAAATTCTGTCTTAATCCGTAAAATTTTTATTTGAGAAAAATGACCTTAAATTTTTCCGAAGCCAAGAGCGGGGGGTTAGGGGGGCGGCAGCCCCCCACAACAAAAAACCTGTACAAAAGAGTCTTTAAAAGTGGGAGGGTTGGGGGGCGGCAGCCACCCAACTTCCTCTCCTAATTCCTGTACGAGTAGTAGTACATCCACCATGGATTGTAGAAAAACGTACAGAAATAATATGAAAAAAACTTCGTTTTCTTAAAGAGTTAAAGAGGCTGCGTCCCAAAGTCGAACCTTAAAACGTACAGGAATTAGGAGAGGCATTTGGGGGGCTGCCGCCCCCCAAACCCCCCGCTTTTAAAGACTCTTTTGTACAGGTTTTTGTTTGCTACCCTACCCCCACCCCCAGCTCTTAGCTTGTGTGCTCTGTGTCTGGGAAACAGCTTCAATAATTATGTTAAAATGTAAATGGAGTGGTCAACTTCATTGTTACTAATTACTAGTTTCGGCGCAATGGTTCTCCTGTCCTCTTGTGTTTAACATTTTTCGAAGTTATTCCATTATTCATTCATTTCAGTTTTTTGTTAATTAAAAGAGGGCCTTTCCGAAGCCAAGAGCGGGGGGTTAGGGGGGCGGCAGCCCCCCACAACAAAAAACCTGTACAAAAGAGTCTTTAAAAGCGGGGGGTTTGGGGGGCGGCAGCCCCCCAAATGCCTCTCCTAATTCCTGTACGTTTTAAGGTTCGACTTTGGGACGCAGCCTCTTTAACTCTTTAAGAAAACGAAGTTTTTTTCATATTATTTGATTAAAGAACAGCACAAAGTGGTACTGTCCTAGAAATTAGTCTTTAACGTCAAGCTATGTGTACCAACACTTTAAATTCCGTTCAAGCACACCTCACACTATTTGATGTTTGCGTTCCACTATTCTAAAATATTTGACTAGTATAAAACAAGGCTCTGCTTGTAACAAAATTTTCTGTTTTAAGCCGACATGTAACAAAACCATGAAAATTCTCCTGCGAAGCGAGCTTCTCGAAAGTAATTGTCAAGAGCGTGTTACATAGCGAAAAAAACGTTCTGAAACTTCTGACTACAAGCATTAACGCCCAGAAATGCTTGTTAGGGCTATAGAATGTTTCTATTGACAGGTGTTTTTAATGCATCACGAGTCTCTGCCTCCTGATCTAAAATACAAAAACGTGACATCGTTGGTATCGTCACTGAACGGTCCAGACAAAGAGATGGATGAAAAGTGGATAAGCTGCTTTAAATACGTGTCCAGGTTAGGTCACATTTAGTCTGTAGTTAGTGCTTTTTCAACAATAAATTTTGTTTCCAGAAAGATATTCGGTTGGCCTACGACGTTGAAACAGCTATCAAGATTTGTCGACAAGGAGGCTATATCGATGAAGCTCTTGCTGTTTCTCGCTCAAATGGAAGATACGATGCAGCCCTTAAAATTCTGATCGAAGATCGGTGTGATTATTCTGGAGCTGTCGACTATCTCGCGACTCTGAACATGGAACAGGTATTTTCTAGTCTACACTCAAATAAGATTTGGGGCGTTTGAATACCCCTTTTGGTTCGATGGACAGGATCAGTTATCTTCGTAGTCATTTACCCACTCTAAGGGTCGGAAAGGGGAACAATATGATCGGGATCTTCACTTTGTGAAGACTGAATGGTCTTCCCTGCTCTTTCGTTTTGTTCGATTTACTCGAGCAGAATTTACCTGGGCGAGAACGCCACTTATGTCTTAACGATGGCTAAGAATATTAGAAAGTTCAGTAAAATTTCCTGCACGACTCGAAGAAGGTTAACGATACACTATACAAATTGGGAAAGACGAATCCATGATCCGGCTCTAGATACCCCCATTTTCCGGATGTAACACGTAACTTTAAAGGACACCTGAACAATGAAACCATACTTGAACACACCATGGAGAATGCATTTACAGACATGGCCACGGAGAGCATTCTTCTCCTGAGCGTGACGTTTTCAAAATAGGAATGTTTGTTTCTGGAGGTTTGCACATGCAGACTCCAAGACAAAAAGCGCAATTCATTCAAATCTTGTACAGTGCTGGCCGGATCGTATTGGAATTTCTTCTAGATCTACGTTTGGGCTTAACTGGTTAAAAAATATTCCAGAAGAAGGGTTGATTGGAGACATTTGTTCATTTCCAAAATTGTTCGGTACTGAAATAAGGACAGATGCAAAATGGAGCAAAAATCATAGGTTGGAAACACTATTTCGTATTTGGATTGGGTTTTCTGCAGGTAATGTTAACGGAAGTCATACTGATAGGGATGATACTTGGTACTCTTCATTCAGGTGTTCTAAAGGCTGACCGAATACATAAATTCCTGGAGACAGTTTTTAGGCGACATGTCAGACCTCGAGTCCAGCGTGCTAAGGACTTTTCCAAGACCTGCCTTTTTTGTATTATTTTTGGGGGGTTGGGGGGTGAGGGTTCAGCCCCCACGATATACAGAGTCGTACATACAGAGTCATACAGAGTCACGATATACAGAGAGGTTTTTGGTAGAAATAGCGTAGGCTATCTTTAAAAGCAGAGATCAGCTGAAGTGCTGTTCCCTGTAAAAAAAAAAAACAAAAAAAAGGGACCGTTGAAACTGGTCGAGGCTGTTTGGGGGGGGGGGGGAACAATAATGTATAACAACAATCCAATACAAAAGCCAAGCCGCCCCTGAAAAACGAGGAAGGGCAGGATCCCTGTTCTTGTAGTTTTCGTCTTCTTCTTCCTTAAGACAGGACCCCTGTTCCGAGGCAGGAGCCCTTGATTAGGGCAGGAGCCCTAGATTAGGGCAGGAGCACTGTCTTGAATGACAATGAAATCCTGTTCGAGCAACATTAGCCTCATTGACGAACAAGGTGCCGACTAGTAAAACTTGCTTATGGTAATACTGTTAACGAACCAGTCTCCGACTTCTATCAGTATTAACATCGTCAACGAGTAAGACTCCGACTTTAGACTGTAAAGTTTTTTGGCCTACAGATTGTCGTCACAGTAATTCTTGAAATCATGGATAGAATCTCTCATTGCTACTTCAGATGGAAGGGCGTTCCATCGCCCATCACTCTGTTTTAGAAAGGGTTCGTGCAGTTCAAAGTAGCAAATGGCCTCCGTTTGTAACCGATTTGTTTGCAGGTAGAGTCTGCATTGCGTCAGTATGGTTCAACGCTATTGGCCCAGCTTCCAGACGTCACGACAAGCTTAGTCACAGATCTCTGCTTGAGGTTCCAGACCACAGGAGATGAAGCTCTGGTAAGATCATCTCAGTAATATTCCTTCAGTCCAATCTGATGCTACGTTTACACTGCGCAAGTCCGAGCGTATTTTGAAATGCGAGCATATTTTACGCACGTATTTGAGCTTGAAAAGAGCTCTAGCAATACGGACGTATTTGAGAAATCGCTGCTAGAAATCTTTTCAAGCTTATGCTGCGTTTACACACTGCGTAAATCTGAGCGTATTTTACGCACGTATTCGGGCTTGAAAAGAGCTCTAGCAATACGGACGTATTTGAGAAATCGCTGCTAGAAATCTTTTCAAGCTTATGCTGCGTTTACACACTGCTTAAATCCGAGCGTATTTTACGCACGTATTCGGGCTTTAAAAGATCTCTAGCTATACGGACGTATTTGAGAAATCGGTCCGTTTTGTATATAAACAGGTCCGTATTGCTAGAAATCTTTTCCAGCTCAAATGCGTGCGTAAAATACGCTAGTATTTCAAAATACGCTCGGATTTCACGCAGTGTGTAAACCCACCATGACTGCGAACCATAATTGACTGCGCTAAACGGATAAGTCAGGGGATATTTCACTAGCCATATTTCGGCCCTTCTTGGCAAGGATCCTCTTCAGGCTCTAGCTAGAAAAATTTAACAGAGGTAAAGTGAATGAAGACTCTAGCGACTTTTATTACATTCGTTGAAATAATGAAAGATTCTAGCAGTAGTTTATTTTATCACAGTTAGATTTGCCTGGTTATAAAGTAAGTGTTCTAGAATGTGCCAAGAGGGAGATGAGGGTCTTATTCATTTTATGTGGGGTTTTGATGAATTGAAAAATGTAAGGGAGAAAATTTTTAAGCGAGGAAGTCGTGGGAGGTACTGGTTGGTGAAAAAGGTAGAGCAGGTCTTTCCTTAGTTTGAGAAACCTCGCGACATTCGTTGAGAGTGGCTAGGAGTATACACAGGGAAAAGTGTTTGAGTGGTAGTTTCATGTACTAGTGTGTTAATTTCTTTCTGCATTTACATTTATTAATTTTGTTTGTTTGCTATGCAAAAAAAAAAAGCAAACGTTCGCATGCAAACCGGTTAAGGTTCGCGTAGCGCAGGTACCGATCTCCTGATTCTCCGCCCTCGGCCGGGGTGCAATGCGTTGTTGGGGGCAAATCATCCGACACTTTCCCGTGCTTTTCCCTAGGTTTCTCTAGGTACCCATTCGAAGCTGGGTGGACTTTTGGCTTATCTTACGGGGAAACGCCACTGACCCTCGCCCTAAACCAAACGGTCGGCACAACCGAGACTCGAACCAGCGACCCTTCGCTCGTGAGTTCGGCGCGATAACCATTCGGCCACGGACGGACGGTTGCTATGGCCTTTCGGCTTCTAATGCAGATAAATGTTATATTTGTGTCACATGATATAGAAACATAAACAGTAAATAGTGCATCGGGTCCTTTAAGAAATTAGCGGAGGCAGATTTTTTTCGTCGAAAACGAATCCGGAAACTGGGACATGGGATTTTCGCGTTCGTGAGATCTTTCCCGTCCTTTCCCCATTTTGAGGTTGATTGAGATTACGTTTGTTTTCTAAGACTTATACTTCAGATTCCCTTTTAGGGCATTTTATTCGTGGAAGACTTCTTGCCAATCTTCGCTGCTCGCCCAGACAAGCTGTCAGAGTTTCTTGAGGAGGTTTTAAAGGTAATAGTATATTCGTTTTGCATGGATACTTGTCAAACTATAAAACTTTGTTTTACGCTCACCAACTGTAATGCCCCCCCCCCCTTGTTTGGTGACTGTTGGTGAATGAAGAAGGCGCTGATTGGTAAGAAAACTGTACCGGTACTGTTGAGCAAAGTTAGCCTTCTTGTAGTTTAGAACGACACTGAAAAATACGTGCAAAACAGATTTTTCGACACCAGCAATCTGCTTGCGTTGCAAAGGTTCGACTTGTTGTAACTGTTTGTGTTAGGGAGGATGCTGATTTGTAGGAAAGTGATCGACATTTAGTGGTCTCGGATTTTTTTATTTTTTTTTTACGACCAGAACGTACCAGAAAAACGCTCCTAAAGCCTATGGCCTTGAATGTGGCCTAGGAAGTGTTTATATGTTTCTTCTCTGCTCATTAGTCCATGCGTCCCCCCCCCCTTTTAAGTGGCACATTCACGGCGAACCTTTTTACGAGTTTTCGCCCTAATCCAGTTCGCCAGGTTGAGGCTGGAACTGTGGGCTCCTCCAACTGCATATCAGGTTATGTTTACGGATCTTAGGGCTTTCACTTTCACTCATCGTCTGGACCGATAGCCGCTATCTAATCTCTAATCTAATTTAAGCACCTTAAATTTGTTTGTTGACCGTTGGTGGAGTGACTGTTGGGAAAGTTGGCCGTTAGATTAGAGGTCGTGACCCATTTTGAAGAAGTTCCATTGTAGAAAAGCTTTAGTAATGTTTTTTTTTTTCATTTCAAGTGAAGTATTATAACTAACTTCAAACTGCAAAATTATTCAGCCTGTTTGCGAAGCACTAATGTTGACTAGAATTACGTTCTGGTGACCCCAAGATTTTGTAGAGGCTTGACGAAGATTCCTAATATTTTTGTACATGGCTTGCGAAGACATCCTAAACGTGCATTTGACATTGACGTTTGTAATCAGTGTTTTTGGTAGCTATGATGTTGAATGTGCTTTTGTTTTCTTTGGTGATTATCAAGGTAAGTGCATGTCTGGTAATCAGTGTTTTTGGTAGCTATGATGTTGAATGTGCTTTTGTTTTTTTTTGTGATTATCAAGGTAAGTGCATGTCAGAGCAAAATAACGCTAGGGAGTAGCGCCAAAACTTGAAAAAAGTGACACACTGTCGAATAGCAGCGACACTAGCACCACTAGCGCTACTGAACGTCCCTACTCAAACTCAATCAGTAGTACACCAGCGCTGGCTCCAATAACTTCATATTCTGAACACAGCAAAATAAAGATACAACCTCCCCGGTTTCCAAGATGTGTGCAGAACGCGTCTTAGCTTTACTATAAATTTCTAAATCCGCAAGTTTGTCTCGCTTTAAATTCCGCAAGCGTAATAGGCGGCGCCACGACTATGGCCCGTTTGCGAAGCATGGAAAGGATAGGTCTTGGCGCTACTCGCTAGTGTTATTTTGCTCTGGTAATCAGTGTTTTTGGTAGCTATGATGGTGAATGTGCTTTTGTTTTTTGTGTGATTAGCAAGGTAAGTGCATGTCAGAGCAAAATAACGTTAGGGAGTAGCGCCAAAACTTGGAAAAAGTGACACACACTTGAACAGCAGCGATACTAGCACCACTAGCGACAGTGAACGTCTCTACTGAAACTCAATCTGCCGTGCACCAGCTCTGGCTCCAATAACTTCGTATTCTGAACATAGCAAAAAAAAGATAAAACTTCCAGTTTTCTCGATGTGTGCACTGTGCAGACCGCACATCTTAACTTTACTACAAATTTCTAAACCCACAAGTTTATCACGCTTTAAATGCCGCAAGCGTAGTGGGCAGTGCTGTGAGTATGGTCCGTCTGCGAAGCATGGAAAGGTTAGGTCTTGGCACTACTCCCTAGTGTTATTTTGCTCTGGTGCATGTGTTGTCATTCTAACTATGAAAGTGATGTTGTCGGTACTTGTCGTAACAAAAGTACAATAACCGCTGAATCTGCCAATGTAGGTGCCCTCGTACAGATATTTAATATTACAGGTTTTCGGTGCGGCTTTTTGTGGCACTTGCAGGCTTGCAGCTCAAGTGCTATGTGACGATCGCAATGTCTGTCGGTCTGACCCTCAGTCCCGGTTTCTCTAGTTTGGAAATTTGCTCGGAATCATGTAGGGCTAGCTTTTTTCGCTGTTTTATAGGTTTGGATTTCGTATGTGGCTACTTCAGTTTTCAGTTCTATTGTGGAGATTTGCTCGGAATAATCTAGGGCTAGCATTCTTTGCTGGAAAACGCGGTTTTAAGGTTCGGGGTTTTGGTTAGCTACTTCAGTTCTGTTAAGAAGATTTGCTCGGAATTATCAACAATTAGCGATCTGGGCTAGAATTTGGCTTGGCTACCTCAGTTTTCCGTTATGTTGCGGAGATTTGCTCGGAATTATCGAAGGATATCATTCTGCACTGGAATAACGCGCTTCTAGGTTTTGATTTTGTATGTGGCTACTTCAGTTTTCAGTTTTGTTGCGGAGATTTGCCAGCAAAAACGCGGTTTTTGGGATCCCAAAACGTAAGTGGCGGGATACCTATGACATCGCAAAAGTTGTCCGTCTGTCTGTCCGTCCGTCTGTCTGTCCGTCTGTTAGCACGATAACTCTCGAAGGATTGAGATATTTTGATGAAACTTGGTGGGAGGATCCTTCGGGTCAAAGTACAAGTCAGGTTCGAAGATGGGCTCTGTAGCCCTATATTTGAGGGTGGGAGAGGGGTTTCAAATTAAGGGGCAAAATTTTTTTTTTAAAGCTGATTAGATAGTTGATTTAGGGGTAAGGAGACACGCTGAATCCGAATATGAAAGTTATTTTCTCGCCGGACAAGTAGTTCGCCCGGAATCCGGCCAAAACCGGAAAGTTTGTTAAAAGTAAAAGTTTTATTTGAAGTTGATTAGATATTTGATTTAGGGGTAAGAAGACATGCTGAATACGATGGTGAAAACCATTTTCTTGCCTGGCAAGTAGTTCGCCCGGAATCCGGCGCAAACCGGAAAATTTGATAAAAGCAAAATTTGTATTTGAAGTTGATTAGATGTTCGACTTAGGGGTAAGAAAACGTGCTGAACACGATGGTGAAAACCATTTTCTTGCCGGACAAATAGTTCGTCCGGAATCCGGCCAAAACGGGAAAATTTGTTAAAAGCAAAATTTATATTTGAAGTAGATTAGATGATAGATTTAAGGGTAAGAAAAAACGCTGAATCTATATATGACAATCATTCTTTAACCGGACATATAGTTCGTCCGGAATCCGGTTGAAACCGGATTTTTTTTTTTAGAAGTTAAAGTTTTATTTGAAGTTGATTAGATGTTCTTTATAGGGATAAGGAGATACGCTGAATTCGTTTCTGAACTATCTTTTGTTTTTGCTGGGCAAGTAGTTTGCTCGGAATTTGGCCGAAACCGGAAATTTGGCAGAAGAAAACCAGGAAGTTTCGATCAGTATTGTCTATATATGGCTTATACAGGTATATCTGAACTTGGTTTTCTCAGATGGTCCGTCTGTAGTGATCAATATGCCATCTGTTGTCAATTTAGTTTTGCCAAGTCTAATCAGTACGGAGCGCTGCTCTTATGGAGTATGTTCCACCTTTCTGCCAATAGTAACTTTAGTTACTATTTTCGTTAATACAGTAAAATCTTCAAGAAGTCTAGCGGACACTAGATCTCGCGAAGATAAAACCTATTTGTCTGGATCAAATATTAAATTTTTGGGATCCCATCGGAACCTTTGGTCTTGTTGGTTTGGATTTGGTGTGTGGCTGCTTCAGTTTCCAGTTCTGTTGCGAAGATTTGCTCGTGATTATTTGGGGCCAGCGGTTCTGGGCTGGAAAACACGGCTTTAGGTTTGGATTTGGTAGATAGCTCAGTTTTCAGTTCTGTTGCGGAGCTTTGATCGGAACTATCTACGGCTATCATTCTGGGCAGGAAAACGCGGTTGTTGGTTTGGATTTGACATGTTGCTACTTCAGTTTCCAGTTCTGTCGCGGAGATTTGCTCGGATCTATCTAAAGCCATCATTCTGGGAAGGAAAACGTGGTTTAAGGTTTGGATTTGGTATGTGGCTACTTCAGTTTCCCGTTCTGTTGCAGAGATTTGCTCGGAACTATCTACGGCTATCATTCTGGGTAGGAAAACGTGGTTTTAGGTTTAGATTTGGTAAGTGGCTATTTCAATTTCCAGTTCTGTTGCGGAGATTTGCTCGGAACTATCTCAGGCTGTCATTCTGGGCAGGAAAAAGCGGCTTTATATGTGGATCTGGTATGTGGCTACTTCAGTTTACAGTTCTGAGATTTGCTCGGAACTCTAAGGCTATCATTCCGGGCAAGAAAACGCGGTTGTAGGTTTGGATTTGGTATGTGGCTACTTCAGTTTCCAGTTCTATTGCGGAGATTTGCTCGAGATTGTTTTGGGGCTAGCGGTTCTCAGCTGGAAAACGCGGTTTTAGGTTTTGAGTTGGTATGTGGCTACTTCATTTTCCAGATCTGTTGCGTAGTTTTGCTTGGAACTATCTAAGGTTATCGTTCTGGACTGTAAAACGCGGTTTTAGCCACATACCAAATGTGCTGGCTACTTCATTTTCCAGTTCTGTTGCGGAGATTTGCTCGGAACTATCTCAGGCTGTCATTCTGGGCAGGAAAAAGCGGCTTTATATGTGGATTTGGTATGTGGCTACTTCAGTTTACAGTTCTGAGATTTGCTCGGAACTCTAAGGCTATCATTGTGGGCAAGAAAACGCGGTTGTAGGTTTGGATTTGGTATGTGGCTACTTCAGTTTCCAGTTCTATTGCGGAGATTTGCTCGAGATTGTTTTGGGGCTAGCGGTTTTCAGCTGGAAAACGCGGTTTTAGGTTTTGAGTTGGTATGTGACTACTTCATTTTCCAGATCTGTTGCGTAGTTTTGCTTGGAACTATCTAAGGTTATCGTTCTGGACTGTAAAATGCGGTTTTAGCCACATACCAAATGTGCTGGCTACTTCATTTTCCAGTTCTGTTGCGGAGATTTGCTCGGAACTATCTAAGGTTATCGTTCTGGACTGGAAAACGCGGTTTTAGGTTGGGTTTGGTAAGTGGCTACTTCAGTTTCCAGTTCTGTTGTGGAGATTTGCTTGGGATCATTTGGGGCTAACGGTTCTCGGCTGCACTGTCAGAAGTTTCATAACAGATAGCGCATAACACTTTCAAGAATAACACCTTTTCACTTATAAATAAAGTGTTATGACCAATTGAGTTTACACTATTTCGTGCCTAGATCTCTAACAACACCTTCAATTGGTAAAAATACTAACGGGAAGGAAAGAAACATAACAGATAACATCCCAAAGTGTTATCTGTTGAAACCGGGCATCCTTCTGTTTTCGTTATGTAACTTCTGACAGTGTAGTGTTTATACCAATTGAAGGTGTTGTTGGAGATCTAGGCACGATATAGTGGTCATAACACTTTATTTATAAGTGAAAAGGTGTTATTCTTGAAAGTGTTATACGCGATCTGTTATGAAACTTCTGACAGTGTGGAAAACGCGGTTTTAGGTTTGGATTTGGCATGTTGCTACTTCAGTTTCCAGTTCTGTTGCGGAGATTTGCTCGAGATTAGTTGGGGCTAGCGGTTCTCAGCTGGAAAACACGGTTTTAGGTTTGGAGTTGCACTGTTAAAAGTTTCGTAACAGATTGCGCATAACACTTTCAAGAATAACATCTTTTCACTTAGAATTTAAATGTTATGACCAATTAAGTTTACATTATTTCGTGCCTCGATCTCCAACAACACCTTCAACTTCTTCAGTTTCCAGTTCTGTTGCGGAGATTTGCTCAGAACTATCTAAGGCTATGATTCTAGTCACGAAACGCGGTTTTATGGCACTTGCAGCTTCGCTCAAGTGCCATATACCGATCACTTTTCCGTCGGTCGGTCTGTCGGTCGGTCGGTCGGTCGGTCGGTCGGTCGGTCGGTCGGTCGGTCCGGTGATCGCGAGTTAGGGTACTTGCAGATGTGCTAGGACGATGAAACTTGGCAGGCATATCAGGGACCCGACCAAACTAACTTGCAAATAATCACTTCCCCGATCCGACCACCGTGGAGGGAGTAGAGGGCGGGGGAATCCGGAAAATTTAGTAGTTTTTGTAAAACCCCTACCCCTTTCTTTACACTAGTAGGTCTGCGCGCGGCGTGACGTCACTCTTTGCATTGGATCACTCTGTGCACGTACAGAAGGAGGAAGGAGTGTAAAGGTCACGGGATATTAAAAATTACTAATATTGACAATAGCAGCCCTATTTCGAGTACAGCATAGGGACATATTCGGGGAGTATGTCCTCGTATTTAGGTAGGGAAGAACTACAACTGAGATGTTGTTTCCGATTGTTACGTTCAGTAGATTGCCTTACACACTTCTGAGGACAAGGGGATACTCCCAAAAATTTTTACCGCACTAAGTTAAAACTGATTAGTTTACAAATAGACCATCCAATGCTTTTTTCTTTTTTTCAAAACATAGTATAAAAAGTATCTTCATTTTCATTATGGGAACAAAATCACCGCTTCTGTTGTTGTGTCCCTAATGTGTCCGTCAAGTTTAATCGTCGTAGCACATCTGAAAGTACCTTAACTCGCGATAACCCTAATTCCGGGACCCACCTCTAATCTAGAGCGAAGGCTTGTTGTTCCCAGGAATTCACTTGGATCCCTCCAATCCAAGCGTGTCACGAAATTCCCAGTCCCCTCGCGAACTCCCCCCCCCCCGACATTTGTCGCATTTTGTCTGCACCACCAAATAGAGCACATGTGACACGCCTTCTGATTGCCAGTTATCAAGTTTTATTCGGATCCGACCACCAGTTCGAAAGTTGTGCATGACACAAGATTCTGAATTTCCTTTTCCTTCACTCCCCCCCAAGATTTTCGGATCGGGGAGATGATTATATCGGTCCTTTATTCGGCCGCCAAGTATCATCGTCCTAGCACATCTGGAAGTAGCCTAAAGGCGTTTTTCCGTGACACAATTGTGGGCCACACACTTCTGAGTGTTTTTCGCGGAAACACGAATGTGTGCCACACAGTCGAGGCTCGACCGTCGAGCCACAAGTTGAAACTCGCGGAAACGCCATTTTGTCTATTTTTTTCGGCGGTAAATTCAAATGTCTGAATATAAAAATAAAAATCATGCAAAATCTCAATAAACAGAATTCCAGGCTTTCGTCCTTACCATTCCGTGCAAAAAGGATCTTCAGTTTTATGTCCACATACTTGAGAAAGTTTATAATTTTATTTTTTTGACGTTGTTTTTCTGCTAAATTTGAATTTCCCGCCAAAATCGAGCCACAAAATCGACAATCACCACGGCAGTTGTTTGTCGAATTTGAGCCACAAAGCGGGCCACGGAAATCTTGTTGGTCGCGGAAACTTGTGGGCCGCACAAAAGGCCGCGGAAACACTCTTTTCGAGCCACAATCAACCCACAAACTCTTTGTGGGAGCACGGAAAAACGCCTTAACTCGCGATCACCGGAATTCCGGGAACCTTCTTCACCTCTTCCCACACTGCACTGAACCGGTCATGTTCTGTCAGTAATATGTCCAGGAGCTATGCAAGTTCCATCCCGACGGTTTTGATTTAGTTAGAGTGCGTTCAGTTACTTGGTGTAGCACTCCTGTACTGGAGATGAGGCCTCAGTCTTTTACTTCTATTTTTGCTCAGAACGTTCGCAATTATCGAAATCTCGGCATGATACTGTACACAAACCTCATCTAACATTTATTTTTATGGCACTTGCAGCCTCTGGCTCAAGTGCCATATACCGATCGCAATTCCGTCCGTCGGTCGGTCTGTCGGTCGGTCTGTCCGAATTTTTTTGTCCCACATGTTCGAGTTAGGGTACTTCCAGATGTGCTAGGACGATGAAACTTGGCAGGAAAATCAGGGACCCGACCAAAGTAACCTAGAAGTAATCAGTTTCCCGATCCGACCATCTGGGGGGGAGTGGTGGGCCGGGGAAATTCTGAAAATTAAGGAGTTTTGTCACACTTTTTCGAGTTGGAGTACTTCCAGATGTGCTAGGACGATGAAACTTGGCAGGAGCATCATGGACCCGATCGGACTAACTTGGAAACATTCAGTTTCCCAATCCGACCACCCGGGGGGGGGGGGGGGGAGTGGAGGGCTGGGGAATCCGGAAAATTGGAGTAGTGTGTAACTTTAGAACAGGTGATCGGATTGGAATGAAACTTAATAACTGAATAAATGACATACTTCTGATGTCCCGTTTGAAGTCCGGACCGGATGCGAGAGCTATGGGGGAGTTGGGGGGGGGAGACCGGAAATTTCCTGAAATGGTTAGAATACAGGGATCGGAGTGAAACTTGCTAGGAAGAACAAGCATGTGCTCCAGATAAATTGTTTATACATTTGGACTGGATCCGACCACCCGGGGGGGGGGGTGGAGGGCTTGGGAATCCGGAAAATTGGAGTAGTGTGTAACTTTCGAACGGGTGATCGGATTGGAATGAAACTTAATAACTGAATAAATGGCACACTACTGATGTCCCGTTTGAAGTCCGGACCGGATTCGAATGCTCTGGGGAGTTGGGGGGGGAGACCGGAAATTTCGAGAAACGGTTAGAATAGAGGGATCGGAGTGAAACTTGCTGGGAGGAACAAGCATCTGCTCCAGATAAATCGTTTCTACATTTGGACTGGATCCGGACACTAGAGGGGTGGAGGGGTGGAGGGCTGGGGAATCCGGAAAATTGGAGTACTGTGTAACTTTCGAGCGGGTGGTCGGATTGGAATGAAACTTAATAACTGAATAAATGACATACCTCTGATGTCCCATTTGAAGTCCGGACCGGATTAAACAGCTATGGGGGAGTTGGGGGGGTGACCGGAAATATCGGGAAACGGTTAGAATGGAGGGATCGGAGTGAAACTTGCTGGGAAGAACAAGCATCTGCTCCAGATAAATCGTTTATACATTTGGGATGGATCATGACATTAGGGGGGGGTGGAGGGGAGTTTCCCAGAATTCCGGTTATGGCGGTTTTGGAGATTTTCACGACGAATCTTGGGAGGCGAATCAGGGACCCGATCAAACTGACTTATAAAGAAAGATTTACATGATCTGATAGCCGTGGGGGGAGTAACGGGAGGGGGACGCCTTAGGTCTATAGTCTTATCCCAAGCAATACGAGTGTCACTTTTACTTGTTTTGTTCTGGGGGAAAAATACGGATAAAGTACATTACTTATTATTTACAGCCTCAAGCGGGTCCTTATCCCCATGTTCTGGCGTAATATTCCCTTCATAAAATTCATTCCAGAGTAGTTAATTTTTGCGAGCATAAAGTAAACAATTATGACACGTTACTTCTTGGTGTACGTTTAACCAGGTTTCTTTTGCTATTTTCAATTCCTCTTTTTCCTGGATATGTTTGAAACTGTTTGAAATACCTCTGCCTCTATGTCTGCTCTGCCTAACTCTGTTCATTTCAGTGCTGGCTGACTTTTCCACGGGGCTAATGCGCGACTCCGTATGAATCGAAAGCCTAATCGCCTATTCCCCTTCAGATTATATTTCTTCTGTCTGATTTTATTTGATTCATTTTTGGGATCCCAAAACGCAAGTGGAGGATACCTATGACATCGCAAAAGTTGTCCGTCTGTCCGCACGATAACTCCCAAAGGGATTGAGATATTTTGATGAAACTTGGTGGGAGGATTCTTTGGGTCAAAATACAGGTCAAGTTCGAAGATGGGCTCTGGAATTACCTAAGGCTATCATTCTGGGCAGGAAAGAGCGATTTTTAAGATTTATTTGGTATTTGGCCACTTCAGTTTCCAGTTCTGTTGCACAGATTTGCTCGAGATTAGTTGGGGCTAGCAGTTCTCGTCTGGAAAACGAGGTTTTGGGTTTGGATTTGGTATGTGGCTACTTCATTTTCCAGTTCTGTTGCGGAGATTTGCTCGGAACTATATAAGGCTGTCATTCTGGGCAGGAAAAAGCGGCTGTATGTGTGGATTTGGTATGTGGCTACTTCAGTTTATTGTTCTGAGATTTGCTCGGAACTGTCTAAGGCTATCATTCTGGGCAAGAAAACGCGGTTGTAGGTTTGGATTTGGTATGTGGCTACTTCAGTTTCCAGTTCTATTGTGGAGATTTGCTTGCCAGTTCTTAGGCTAAGGCTATCATTCTGGGCAGGAAAAAGCGGTTTTAGGTTTGAATTTGGTATGTGGCTACTCATGAGTAGTTTCCAATTCTATTGCGGAGATTTGCTCGGGATTATCTCGGGCTAGCAGTTTTCGGCTGGGAAACGCGGTTTTATTTTTTGATCTTGTATAATAACTTCAGTTTTCAGTTTTGTTGCTGAGATTTGCTCGGAATAATCCAGGGCTAGCATTTTTTGGGGAAACGTGGTTTTAAGGTTCGGATTTTTGCTTAGCTACTTCAGTTTTCTGTTATATTGCGGAGGCTCAGAATTATCTAAGAATATCATTCTGGACTGGAAAACGCGGTTTTAAGGTTCGGATTTTTGCTTAGCTACTTCAGTTTTCCGTCATGTTGCGGAGATTTGCTCGGAACTATCTAAGGATATCATTCTGGACGGGAAAACGCGGTTTTAGGTTTGGATTTGGCATGTGGCTACTTCAGTTTCCAGTTCTGTTGGGGAGATTTGCCCGGAAAGCTATCTAAGCCTATCATTCTGGGCAGGAAGACGCGGTTTTAGGTTTGGACTCGGTATGTGGCTAATTCAGTTTCCAGTTCTGTTGCGGAGATTTCCTCGAGATTATTTGGGGCTAGCGGTTCTCGGCTGGAAAACGCGGTTTTAAGTTTGGATTTGGTAGATAGTTCAGTTTCCAGTTCTGTTGCGGAGCTTTGCTCGAAACTATCTACGGCTATCATTCTGGGCAGGAAAACGTGGTTTTAGGTTTAGAATTGGTAAGTGGCTACTTCAATTTCCAGTTCTGTTGCGGAGATTTGCTCGGAACTATCTAAGGCTATCATTCTGGGCAAGAAAACGCGGTTGTAGGTTTGGATTTGGTATGTGGCTACTTCAGTTTCCAGTTCTATTGCGGAGATTTGCTCGAGATTGTTTGGGGCTAGCGGCTCTCGGCTGGAAAACCCGGTTTTAGATTTTGACTGTGACTTCAGTTTCCAGTTCTGTTGTGTTGTTTTGCTCGGAATTATCCAAGGCTATTATCATTCTGGGCAGGAAACGCGGTTTTTGGGATCCCAAAACGGAAGTGAGGGATACCTATGATATCGCAAAAGTTGTCCGTCTGTCCGTCTGTGATCACGATAACTCTCGAAGGGAATGAGTTAATTTGATGAAACTTGGTGTGAGGATTCTTTGGGTCAAGAGTAAGGTCGAGTTCATAGATGGGCTCTGTAGCCCCACATTTAGGGGTGGGGGAGGGGGTTTAAATTAAGTTGCAAACAAAATATTTTGAAACAGCTAATGTGATAGTCGATTATGGGGTAAAAAGACATGCTGAACACGATGGTGAAAACCATTTGCTCGCCGGACAAGTAGTTCACCCGGAATCCGGCCAAAACCGGAAATTTGGAAGAAGTAAAGCAGGAAGTTTCGATCGGTATCGTCATAATGGATATGGCTTATACAGGTATATCTGAACTTGGTTTTCTCCGATGATTAGCCTGGCGAAGACAAGACCTAGTTGTTAAAGTTAAAGTTTTATTTGAAGTTGATCAGATGTTCATTATAGGGATAAGGAGATACGCTGAATTCGTTTCTGAACTTTCTTTTTTTTTTGCTGGACAAGTAGTTCGCTCGGAATTCGGCCGAAACCGGAAATTTGGAAGAAGTAAAGCAGGAAGTTTCGATCGGTATCGTCATAATGGATATGGCTTATACAGGTATATCTGAACTTGGTTTTCTCCGATGATTAGCCTGGCGAAGACAAGACCTAGTTGTCTGGATTAAATATTAAATTTTTAGGATCCCACTGAAACCTTTGGTCTTGTTTGTTTGGATTTGGTATGTGGCTACTTCATTTTCTAGTTCTGTTGCGGAGATTTGCTCGGAACTATCTAAGGCTATCATTCTGGGCAGGAAACGTGGTTTTTGGTTTGGATTTGGTGTGTGGCTACTTCAGTTCCAGTTCTGTTGCGGAGATTTGCTCGAGATTATTTGGGGCTAGCGGTTCTCGGCTGGAAAACGCGGTTTAAGTTTAGATTTGGTATGTGGCTACTTCAGTTTCCAGATCTGTTGCGTAGTTTTTGCCCGGAACTATCTAAGGCTATCTTTCTAGGCAGGAAACGCGGTTTTTGGTTTGGATTTGGTATGGCTACTTTAGTTTCCAGTTCTGTTGCGGAGATTTGCTCGAAATTATCTGGAGCTAGCGGTTCTCGGTTGGAAAACGCGGTGCGGTCTCAGGTTTGGATTTGGTATGTGGCTACTTCAGTTTCCAGTTCTGTTGCGGAGATTTGCTCGGAACTATCCAAGGCTACCATTCTGGGCAGGAAACGCGGTTTTTGGGATCCCAAAACGTAAGTGGGGGGATCCCATACCTATGGGGGAAGTCATACCTATGACTTCGCAAAAGTTGTCCGTCTGTGCGTCCGTCCGTCTGTGCGTCCGTCCGTCTGTAAGCACGATAACTCTCGAAGGGAATGAGGTATTTTCATGAAACTTGTTGGGAGGACCCTCTGGGTCAAGGGAAAGGTCGAGTTCGTAGATGGGCTCTGTAGCCCTACATTCAGGGGTGGGTTTTACAGTAAGTAAGTAAGTAAGTAATTTATTTATGACCCGCCATTTGAAAAGCGGAGTATGCAACATAAAATAAAAGAATTAAATAAAACACAACAAATACAATATACAATTGTTCATCCATCGGCCAGAAAAGAATGCAGACTGTCATGTGCTGGCTGGTCCCTGTTGTCCATAATTTATGGTAGAGCCGACGAAATTTCCAGAAGTGTGACGCTTGCATCTTTAACTTGGAAACGCTCCGTTAGCATGTGGCTATGATAAAAATTTGGCAAATAAAGCAGGTGCTTCGCACACTTGAAATAGCATCTTCTCATCTTCTGTAACTCCCTCTTCCGTAGAACATGTACCAGAGCGAAATAAAATGGATGAAGCACAAAAAGAGCTGTACAAATTTCCTAAAGCTTTCCGACTGTAGTGCCCACGGTTCGGGACGATGCGTCCATACGCGGAACGAATAGATGTGCACACGTCTTTAACAACCGAAGAGCAAGTTTTTGAAAGTGTGGAGTTGAAAGTAATGCCAAGCCATCGTAGAGAGTCGGTTGAGCTGATGATAAATGAGCCAAGAGAGATTGAAGCATTGGATGTATTTGAACAATTTGACGAAGGGTTGAACTGCATATATTCGCATTTTGAGGGGTTGACTTCAAGGCCTATTTTGAGGAGTTCGGATGACAGCTTGCTGATATTTTTGGTTAATGTGGATCGACTGCGGCTTACTAAGAGCAAGTCATCCGCGTAAGCGATGTAGCTCAGGGAATGGTATTTGTAAAAGTAAGCAGGAAGTAAAGAATCAAGAACCGAAGAAATAGCCGATTTGAAAATGTAGGGAGACAAAACACCACCTTGGCGAACGCCAGTTAGGACAGGAATAATCTCTGATAAGTGACCTTGCCATTTGAACCTTACTGATGAATGACCGTACCAAAATTTCAAGAGATTGACAACAGACACATTAACACCGGATGTTATAAGAGAATACAGGGCCTGAGAATGGTCGATGTTGTCAAAAGCACCAGCTATATCTATAGAACGAAGATGAATAGCCGATTTGTCGCGGGTAGCCTGTTTCATCATTTTCGTCAGGATATGATGAGCATGTGCACAACTAGCTCCCGAACGAAATCCGAATTGCATTGAGCCGAAATGACATTTTTCAAGTAATTCTGGAAGGAGAACGTATTCAAAGATTTTGCTGATTGTACAGGAAACAGTGATTGGCCTATAGCTATTGCAAAGCTCTGCGTCTTTCCCGCGCTTCATCACTGATGTTACAGTACCCATCAGAAAACTATTTGGAACCAATCCCTGGCATAAACAAATTTGAAAAAGAAGCTAAAGATGTTGTGTTAAGGCTGGACACTCGATCTTGAAATAGTCGGCACTCAGGCCATCAGAATCTGTAGAACCAGTTTCTCTTAATTTTCGGAAAGCCATTTCGATGGAAAAACAGGTCACAGGAAGAACAGAAGGTTGACATATTTTTCTTGGCAAGTATTTGTTTTGTACAAGTATTAGTTTTAAAATTAAGGGACAGGCAAAATATTGTTAAACAGCTAATGACTGTCGATTATGGGGCAAAACGACATGCTGAACACGATGATGAAACTAATTGTCTCGCCGGACAAGTAGTTCGCCCCGAATCCGGTCAAAACCGGAAAGTTTGTTAAAAGTAAAAGTTATATTTGAAGTTTATTAGACGTTCGATTTAAGGGTAAGAAGAGATGCTGAATCCGTATATGACATTCAGTTTTAGCCGGAAACATAGTTCGTCCGGAATCCGGCTGAAACCATAAAACTTGTTGTAAGTTAAATTTTCATTTGAAGTTGATTAGATGTTGGATATAGGGGTAAGGAGACACGCTGAATTCGTTTTTGAGCTTTATTTTTTCGTCGAACAAGTAGTTCCGGAATTTCGCCGAAACCGGAAAATTGGCAGAAGTAAGGCAGGATCGTTTCGATAGGTTTCGTCAAAATAGATATAACTTATAGGGGTAAACACACATGCTGAATCCATATCTGAACTTGGTTTTCTCAGATGATTAGCTATTTGTCTTTCTGTTTCTAAATTTTAAGAGTAAAAAACTTCAGGGAGTCTGGCGAAGACAAAACCTAATTTTCTGGATCAAATATTGAATTTTTGGGATCCATCGAAACCTTTGTTCTTGTTGGTTTGGATTTGGTATGTGGCTACTTCAGTTTCCAGTTCTGTTGCTACTTCATTTTCAAGTTCTTTTGCGGAGATTTGCTCGGAACTATCTAAGGCTATCATTCTGGGAGGAAACGCGATTTTGGTTTGGATTTGGTATGTGGCTACTTCACTTTCGCGACAAATAAAAACGCGGGGACTCCTCAAGTGAAGTCCTCGGGGAACGGCGAGAATACGCCCTTAAGGCTATCATTCTGGGCTGGAAAACGCGGTTTTTGGTTTGGATTTTGCATGTGGCTACTTCAGTTTCCAGAGATTTGCTCGGAACTATCTAAGGCTATCATTCTGGGCTGGAAAACGCGGTTTTAGGTTTGAGTTTTTGCTTGGCTTCTTCAGTTTCTCAGTTCTGTTGCGGAGATTTGCTCGGGATTATCTAGGGCCCGCATTTCGGCTGGAAAACGCGGTTTTTGGTTTGGAAATTAGTATTGATTTTCATACCTGATGAGGTTTGGCCTCAGGGAAAAGGCATTATTAGCATATTTCAGAACCAGTAAGACCAAATTTCGAATAGGCCTGTCCGGTTTGCCACAGTGCACTTACATTCGACCAGAGTGACCGAATCGAAAGTATACAGAGACGTGCATGCCAAATAGTTTTGGGTAATGAGTTTTGACCACACGGTAAGCCTTGAAGTTATAAAGCTACAAACGCTAAGAGAAAGGCGTCACGAACTAAGTCGTGGATTTCGGGATAAAGTCAATAAGTTCAGATGATCACCAGAGTAAGACCAGATGATAAATCCTGCAAAGTTTGACGGAAGATACACATGAACGGACAACTTGCTAACAAACCTCGGCTGAAACCCCATCAAGCACCATAACCGTATTTTATTCGTCGCTGTATTTTGTTCATCATTCCAACTGCGCTTGACAAGTTTGTGTTTGACAAGGATTTTGTATATGATGATATTGTATCTAAATTGTACTGAACATTATTTGACATTTTCTATGCTTTTGTACAAATAAAGTGAATTTGAATTTGATGGGGATGGGGGCTCACTGTACAATGATTTAAGCGCCCTCCGCCCTGTTCAGATTTGAAATTCCTATACAAGCATATATTTTTAGAATTCTGCATCTGCTCCGATCAGCCTCTACCACACACTGTTGGAAAACTACCTCCTTGCACTTACTAGTCATGACGACCTACCAATCAACAAGACAATTGAAGAGAAAGCTTTACACCTTCTCAGTGATCCCAGCGTGAAACTGCGAGATGACCAAGCTCTTATTGCCTGCCAGAGCACGCATTTTACGAAGGGGGTACTCTTACTTTACGAGAAGGCGAAAATGTAAGTAGATATTGCCCTCTTTCTTATTCGGGCTTCAAATATCTCGCACGAGGTACCATCAAGGTTGAGGGAATTTTTGGGATCCCAAAACGTTAGTGACGGATACCTATGACATCGCAAAAGTTGTCCGTCTGTCCGTCCGTCCGTCTGTCTGTAAGCACGATAACTCTCGAAGGGAATGAGATATTTTGATGAAACTTGGTATGAGGATTCTTTGGGTCAAGAGTAAGGTCAAGTTCGTAGATGGGCACTGTAGCCCTACATTTAGGGGTGGGGGAGGGGGTTTAAATTAAGGGGCAAACAAAATATTATGAAACGGCTAATGTGATAGTCGATTATAGGGTAAGAAGACATGCTGAACACGATGGTGAAAACCATTTTCTCGCCGGACAAGTAGTTCGCCCGGAATCCGGCCATCACCGGAAAGTTTGTTAAAAGTAAAAGTTTTTTGAAGTTAGTTAGATGTTCGATTTAGGGGTAAGAAGACATGCTGAACACGATGGTGAAAACCATTTTCTCGACGGGCTAGTAGTTAGCCCGGAATCAGGCCGAAACCGGAAAATTTGTTAAAAGCTGAAGTTTTATTTGAAGTTGATTAGATGTTCGATTTAGGTGTAAGAAGACATGCTGAACACGATGGTGAAAACCATTTTCTCGCCGGGCAAGTAGTTCGCCCGGAATCCGGCCAAAGCCGGAAAATTTGTTAAAAGTAAAATTTGTATTTGAAGCTGATTAGATGATAGATTTTAAGGTAAGAAGAGACGCTGAATCTGTATATGACAATCGTTTTTTACCCGGACATATAGTTCGTCAGGAATCCGGTTGAAATCGGATTTTTTTATAAGTTGAAGTTTTATTTGAAGTTGATTAGATGTTTTTTTTTTGGCTGGACAAGTAGTTCGCTCGGAATTCGGCCGAAACCGGAAATTTGGCTGAAGTAAAGCAGAAAGTTTCGATCGGTTTCGTCAAAATAAATATGGCTTATACAGGTATATCTGAACTTGATTTTCTCAGATGATTAGCCTGGCGAAGACTGGATCTGGCGTAGACAAGACGTAGTTGTCTGGGTCAAATATTAAATTTTTGGAATCCCATCGAAACCTTTGGTCTTGTTGTTATGGGTTTGGGGTTAAATTATTTGAATTTCTTCTTATAAAATATACCCACTCAAACCCGAGTACACCAGAAACACAACCGTTTTGGATTCGAGGCACTTCACGAAGAATTCAGTCATTCACATCCCACACAACTAGTCACACAAACAATCAGTAGCAAGTTTTTGGATCTCGAACGTTAATGAGGGATACCCGTGAAATCGTATATTTGTCCGTCCGTCTTCGCAATCCCGAAGGGATGAGATGTTTTAATTGTAAGTCTTATGAGAATTCTTCAGGAGAATGCCCAGTTCGTAGATGTGCTCCGTACCTCAACACAACGAAAGGGGCGTAGAATCAAGAGGCGGACTAAGTTCTTCGATTCAGTTGATTTGATGGTTGGTATAGAAGTAAAAGGACATGCTGAATTCAGAAAATCTTATTACTTTCATGGATATTCGGCCAGAATCCGGTTGAAACTGGAAATATGAAACTTAATTGTTTGAAGAGGTTGATTTCGGTGTCGTTTAAGGTGCGTGAACACATAATCCGATTTTCACAGTCGGATGGGAATTTCCTTCTTCGCTCAGAAATTTTTACGTGCGATTTTCTCATATGAAGTCTTATCGGACTGTGTGTGAACGTCACTGTTGTATGCGTTCACGCGATTACATCAGAGAAATTTGAATCATGTTTTATTCCGAACTTGTTAGTGATCTAAAGATTTAAAAAGTAAAAAAAGATGTTGAGCCTGGACATGCGGTTAGTTCGGAAGTTAACCTGGGAGTTATAGAACGTATATTAATTTTTTTTTCCCACCGAACGGAAATCGTACCGTCTTAGCGTTAGGCTACATTCTCAAGGGTGTGGATGAGGAGATTTCGCATTAAAAATTTACCCTTGTTCTCTTGCTACGACGCAAAGTTTGTAAGGTGGACGAAAATTTCTCTTAGTGGGAATCTATTTATCTACAGTTTTGCTGTTAGAAATGCGAATAGAGATGTTAGGGAAAGAAAAGATGGAGGAAGAGGATTTGGTCAGGATTATGGGGAAGAAAAATTTTGGGGACCTTCGTCGGCTTGGGAGGTTCCTTAAGCAGTCTATGGAGCATCAGGAGCGTTTTTTGGGGTAAGGCGTTCTATCTTCTTGGTGTATATATTGAGTTTTCGTGTTTATTTTGTTTTCCCGCCATGGCCCCACGGGCTTTTTTGGGATTAAATTCATTCATTCTTTTGTCAAGGCATTTCCTTTTTTCAGGTATGGACAAATACTAGGTCACCATCTGAAGTCAGGAAGTTGGGAAAAAGCATTGTCAACCTGCCGAAGATTTGGCGCCGTTGATCCTTCTCTTTGGGTTAAGCTTCTTAGAGAGTGTGTTCACAATAAGGAGTCTCCTAGCTACTGCATGGCAGAGTCGTTGAATGCCGTTGGTAAGTAGTGAGTTGAAACTTTTACGTGCTTAAGAGAGATTTAGTATGTTCTTGGGACGGAATTTCAGATGGCAATTACTTTAACTCGCTCTGATTTCTGTCCCCTTTGTGTGTTCATAGTTTGGTTGGAGGTTCCAGTTCTAGCAGGATTTGCTGGCGCCAGTTGTTCTCTTGAAGCTAATGGGCCATACAAGGTGGTTTCCGGTGCACCTGCGAGGTTCTCCACTCGACAAGTTGTCCCGGCATTGTCTGCCAGTATTTCCGTTGCGCAATCCGGTAGTGATGCGAATGCCACCGTCTGTGGAAATTTAGTTTTTGTACACGCATCGAGACAATCATCGACTCATTTAACTCTCGCTTTAAAAAAAAAAATGATCGAGTGTGCCAAACGAGTTACTTGGTGTCGGTCGGTCGATTGATTCGTTTTTGCAGTCGCGGATTTTCAGTCGAATCCCATCGCGGTTTTTGCAGTGCGCGATTTTCTTTTTTTCTTTTGCGGTAGCGGTTGTGCGTTCCTGTTTTTGCTTTGGACGGTGCAGAAAAGAAGTATGATAAAAACGAGGGATCGTGCCCCTCGCTTTAAAGCACGCAGAAATGACCTCACTAGAAAACTCGGGCCCGGTCATCTTTTTCTATTGCATCTTTCCTCTTTCTAGTATGTTTGCCTCCTGGTGCAGCTTTCCTTTTTTGTTAGCCTTTCCTCTTTTTGGGACCCTTTCCTTCTGGTGCATTTCCTTCTTTCAGTCGATCCGAAGATCGATGGTCTAGGATTAGGTCAGAAGACTGGCTTCTTGTTGGCTTACTCCTTGTGCTCTTTGTCCATAAGGAAATCTGATCGGTGAAAGCGAAAAAATACAGGGGATAGTAAGCGATCGGGAAAACGACATGAAGGCCATATATAAGAAAGGAATTTTGTTGGCGTATCATAGCATTTTATCTGATCGTGGCCTATCTGTAAATTTCAGAGAAAGGCCAGTTGATGTCTCCTTTGCTGATCATCGAACTACTCTGCAAATCGCCAAACGTGGATCTTGGTCGAACGCGTGAATTTATCCTGCGGATGCTCGTATCAGAAGAAAACTCGAGAGAAGAGGATGAGAAGATCATTGAAGAACTCAGGGAAGATGCGAGGAAGATAAGGTCTGAAATCAAGGAACTACAGGAGACGTAAGTTCATCTGTTTGGAAAACACCTTTCGTAACTTGGGTTGCCGCTGGCTCAGTGACAGACTTTCTTACGTAAACTAAAGATCACTCGCGCAAGACATTCGGATTTGAGCTCTTATTGGCTCAAAGCGGGGAATTACAAAGAGTAATTAATTTTCGGTTGGCTTATTATTCTATTGCGGATATAAGTTGAATATGGCATGTGTAAGAATCAGATTGTACTCAGACAGTCATCCAAAGTAAAAAAAAATTCTTGGATCTCAAAAATAGTTTCAGTCAGAGTTAAAGCACGAACATGTCAGAAGTTTAATAACAGATAATACATGGTTGTGCATCCTTGAGTAGGATGCCGAGGATATTTCTTTTATGACTCTTTTACGTGTTATGTTCGAGACAAATTTCTGTTGTGACCCCTTAAAGGGGCCATAACAGAAAAAACATAATGTATAAAGACCCGTTTATATATTATGTTTTGCGAAAAGAAAATAGTTAAAAGTGTCGTAGCTTCATATTTTTTAACGTTTAACACAAGGATGCGCAAACATGTTTTATCTGTTAACAAATTTTTGACCGTGTAATCTCGGTTTTTAGTAGTAATTTAGGAACTAGGAATTTAGGACAGTAGGTTAAATATTCCCCCCCCCCCCTCTGGACGAGACGGAATGTGTTTGAAACTGGCAAATTCAGACCAAGGACTAAATAAATAGTATAGAAGAAAATAAAATAGTTATGATTGATTTCTGGACCATAACGGAATATTGTTAAACAGTAGACAAAAAGAAAAGTACGCTTAAAGAAATTACTTTTATATAGGCCGCGGAGAAATTTCTTGTAAAGTGATTGTGAAAACGCTGCTGCCACCTATCAGCAGGCACGTTGTCGGTTCTATCGAGCGAGTTGCTAGTGAATCGCGACCACCAGCGTATCAGATTAATAACTGGCGCGTAAACCGCGACGAAAAAAGATGCTCGGAAGGTTTTCGTCAGAAAAGAAACAGCCGCAAACAGTTCGCAGTTCTTTTATAGATTACAACACGATGACTAGCGCAATGACACTCAGTGAACAGTGCACGGGGGCTGATAAAAACAAGAGCTGAAAAATCGTGTGTAAAACCAGTGCTTGTAAAGGAAGGGGGAGATGGGCATAGTGAGGATTGAGGGGGACTTTTCATGGATCAGGCTAACATATCCTGCTTGAAAAAGAGTCTTTTGACCAAGCAGAAGTTTATACCAATTGGTGAAGTGGATCGGATTTGTCAGGAAACAGCACTGTCAGAAGTTCGATTACATTTAACAAAGGACGCGCATTCAAGTGTTAAATGTTATCCAGCTTCTGACAGTGCGAAAATGAGTGATCCAGTCAGGCGAAAATCATCTCAAGTGAGGCTTCCCCCTATTTCAGGGCCATCGTGTTTCAAGGATCCAAGTGCAGCGTATGCTCCCAACCCCTGGATATGCCGAGTGTTCATTTTCTTTGCCAACATTCCTTTCACCAAAGGTAGGTAAATCGATCCCCCATTATTGATTCCCAGATCATACGTTACCGTTACTCATACATTGATCGATTTTACACGGAGGTCAAACGACGTGGGGGGAGGAAGTTTATTTTAAAGCAAATTTTGGTAGGGAGGAAGGTTCAAGGTTATCTTTATTTACAACAAAAGTATCTTTTACACTTTCCGCTGCTGAGAGCAGAGCTCGAGCGCACACGAAAACAAATAAAACCAAAAATAACTTCAATAGGACGAATCATACCCAATAATATCACATCCGCTAAAAAATTATACATCTAACCGAAAGCAAGGCCAAGGCACAGTCACAATTAAACAAAAATAACTATATAAAGATTAAATAAAATATAGATGGGAATATCAATAGAAAAAAAATATAAATAACAAAATAAGAGAAAGCCGGAAAATTGGAATCACTTACCTAACTTCTATAATTCTCGATCAGCATTCTTCTAAGCCGTGATTTTATAGCACCTATAGCAGAACGGCAGTGGGTGGTTTCTGTGATGGTTTCTTTGGGGAAATTTAGAAAGCAAGGTGGTCCTTACTACTGTCGGATGTGTGGAGGAGAAAAAGTCTTTTCCACTTTGTGTGTGAGTGTAAGAAATTGTGTGACTTCAGGAGGGGTCTTTAATGTAGTTTAATATGGAGAGGATTTGGTGGATCAGATAATGAGGACATACGTTTTTGGGGGTATAAGGGGATTAAGGAGGTTCCTGAAGATAGTTATGTAACATCGAGATATTCTTATTGAATTTGGTTGATTTTAAATGTATTGGTTGTTGGGTTGTTTGGGTGGTGATACTTTCATCTTTCGTCGTCTTTAATTTAGTTTAATATGGAGAGGATTTGGTGGTTCAGATAATGAGGACATAAGTTTTTTGGGGTATAAGGGGATTAAGGAGGTTCCTTGATTTTAAATGTATTGGTTGTTAGGTTGTTTTGTGGTGATACTTTTGTTCCGCTATGACCCGATGGACTTTATTTTGGAATTATAGCATATCATATCATCATTAGGGCCCTGTATAATCGCTGGGTCATGGGTAAAACTGGTAGCGCATGATAATAACAATCAACAAATAGCACTCGGGCCCCTATGTTCGTCTGAAACAGTGTTCACTATACAGTCTTTTGGCATAGGCATGTAAATCTGAGGGAATGTTGACACTTATTTACCGTATAAATTTGGGACGTAAATCAGGATAATGTTAGTAAGGGTCTACCCTAACTGTTGCTACTTGCTGCACCGAGAAAGATTTCCGTATCCCAAAATAATGCAAACCCCCAACAACTGTATTAATACGCGAGAAACCGAGAAACACCAATGTTTATCTTTCAAGAGAGAGCACTGAATAAAATAATAATATGACTGATAGTAATATTTAGTGACTTGAGAATTAAAGCTTACTTTTAACTGTACGATTGATTTAACTTAATCCTTTAAAGTTTAACCGAAAAGGACTGGGATAGGACAATCTAGTTACCCATCACTTATTCACTTAAATTGGCTTGAAGACCCGCTGAAAATGCGTTACTTGGTTGTTCCGCTATTCAGGAATAATTGATTTTCAAATAGTGGAATTTCCGTGTGATTTGTGGTACCTCTAATTTGTTGTATGCCTTACAAGAAAGATTTATGACTTTTTTTTTGTTCAGGCACTAAGCAATCTTCACCAATATCGCCACTGCCCACTGAAAAGCCTTGTTTGTGTTTAGATAAAAATTTCCCGTGTCATAGTAAAATTTTCGCTGTGGGGACAGCCGCAGATATTCTGAACGTCATAACTAGAGCAGATAGTGGAAAACAAAAAAATCCCTTTGCAGAATTCAAATAATCCAGTGTATTCAACTAAATGACACAAAAATAAGTTGGCTTTTCAGTTAAACTTTAACTATGTATCCTCCCCTTACTTATTCTGCCTTTATATTATCATTAGTTCCCATTTGGAACTATAAGCTTCAGAAATCCCTGCCCTTAGCCATTGTTTCGTTTTGCATCTACAAATTGTCGGTGTCGTGCAAAAACAAAAACAGCGAAAGCAAAAACAGCAATAGGCAATAACAGTGACGTCTAAACAGCAACGTGGTAAAAACCGCGATGGTCGAAACCGCAAAAGTCATAGGTACAAAAGGAAACAACGCGAAGGGAGGGGATTTCTGAAGTTTGTAATTCCATTGGGAGCTAATAATAATCTAGGATAGGTACGAGGGGCCTAGCTTTTCAACAAGTATAACGGAAGATTCTTAGCGCGGGGCCTACAAAATCCAATCCCAAGTTGTCCTAATTTAAGTTCAGTGAATCACTTTGTCTACCTCCAAAACTATCTCATTCTACGCCTCTTGTTTGCGGTTATTTTCCATTTTTTTGTCCTAGATTAGACATTTGATCTTTATAGGTGTTTCGACAGTTATGCGGAGAGTGATGAGTGCACTGTGTGTCTTCCAGCGAATAAACGGATTAGAGAGCAGTTGAAAGCCCTGGTGAGTTCTTGAACCTTTCTTAATTGGACATAGTTTGAAAACCAGTCATACAGCGTGGAGCTCGAAATCGCGGTTCTCCATTTGTGTCGGTCACAAGAAAGCACAAATGTGCCGAAGCTCTCGATTGTTTTTGGGGGTGGAATTGAGCAGGGTTGAGCTGTCAAAGAATATCTATCACCAAAGTACGGAACTTTCAAATCGCCCATACATGCCGCCGACAAGTATCCATTTTAGCTGGAAAGAAGAAGAAGAGACATGCGACTCCAAAACCAAAATGCAGAAGAATCTCTACCCTTTCGACGACCCAATGGAACAGCAAAAACAGCAGCCCTGTCCAAAATGAAATCACAGCACCAGCTTTAACTCCAACCAATTTTCAGAGAAGAATTTCACAAAATCAGATATTTAAGGAAGGATCCTCAACTGTTTTTCCGCAAGTTCATTTTCCAGCTGGAGCCTGAAGAGGACCCTTGCCAAGAAGGGCCGAAATATAGCTCTAATAAATGTAGCTGACTTATCCGTTTTGCATCGTCAAATATGTCCTTATATTGTTTTCAGGCATAAAAAATGAAATCTGGCCCGACAAAATTCTGCCAGATTTTGTTTTTTCCACTTCAGCTGAAGATCAAGAATAGGTTTAAGTTCAAGTTCGTTTTATTGATGCACTAAATCAGTACATAGATGGCTAGGCCTATAGAGAGGAATACTCGAAGATACTAGGTCTAACCAGGTTGTTCCGTTCCATTCGCTCCTTCTGTTGCTTCTTCTGTACCGTCAAAGAATAGTATAATTCAACAGTATTTTCTAGGAACCGTCCCCGAACGTTGACGCATTCTTTGCAAAGCAGTTATCAGAAGCAGATAACTGTTTCAGTGTCGTAGCTGAATACTTTGGGAAGGGGCTCTTTGCCCCGTCGATTTCTTCCGATTCAGTCATGGGAGCTCAGCCAGTTAAGCAAGGTATTTTTTAAATCTATCTTTTTTTTTCACAGAGCAAGATCGGGAATTCGTTTTTCCTGTTTTACAACTAAGATATGGTTATCCTGGCGTACGGAAAATCATTCATGTAGTGAGCGCAATTTGTTAGTGTTTCCGGATACCCTTTTGTATCTTGTCGGTCCGTATGTCATCCTACTGTGTTTTGAGAAGTGCCCGTATGTAGAGGAGTTGCTAGGGAGTTGAAAACGTAGAATAAGCTCAAACTTTCAACCACATTGCAATGCGAAATGTAAAAAAAAAATAGGTTATCATGTCAAGAAAGCAAAAAAAAACGCGGTGGTCAGACCCGTGAAAGTCATTACCCTGACGACGGTGAAATACGTACCGCGACAGGCTAAGGACTTCAATTACAACTAGTAGCCATGTCGATTTGATGAGACAGCTAGCTATAGGAGAGCGTTCGGTCCCGATCCGATTTTTCATCCAAAATTCAATTTCTGAATGTTATTCCCAATCTTTGATTGCGATTTCAGGCAATTCCCATATCGGAGTACATATTCTCCCATACTGTCTCTGAAACACCTGAATAAAACACAAAGTCGTTTTCTGTATTTTATCTGCCTCTCTTGGACGTGTTGACGAAGGCCAAAAAAAGGTATCCAGAATTGGGCTACGTCCTGAGCTGAGCAAAATAACACTAGGGAGTAGCGCCAAGACTTGAAAGAAGTGACACACACTCGAATAGCAGTGAGATTAGCACCACTAGCGATACTGAACGTCCCTACTCAAACTCAATCAGTCGTGCACCAGCGCTGGCTCCAATAACTTCATATTCTGAACACAGCAAAAAGAAAGATACCCCCCCCCCCCCCCCCCCCCCCCCGGTTTCCAAGATGTGTGCAGACCGCGTTTTAGCTTTACTATAAATTTCTGAATCCGCAAGTTTGTCTCGCTTTAAATTCCGCAAGTGTAATGGGCGGCGCTACGACTATGGCCCGTTTGCGAATCATGGGAAGGATAGGTCTTGGCGCTACTCCCTAGTGTTATGTTGCTCTGGTCCTGAGCTGAGCCGATGCAGAATGGGACCGACTGGGCGATTAACAACTCACTAGTTCGGCTGGAGATTTAGCACGGTTTTTGGAAATAGCGAAACGATATTTAGGCTTTCAGCTTTACGTTAAGGTGTAGTTGATTATTTTTCTTGGCAGCTAAATCCGACATTTGGGCCGAAGGTAGTGTCAGCGAAGCTCGGTTGCGGATCCAGGACAGACAGGCCGCCACCGTAAACCGAAGCGCAAGAGAACTACCGGAAGGAAAGACAAGGCTGGGGGAAACTACGTCAGCTATGCCAGCGCAGAAATCGGAGGGAAGGATGAGACTGGAGAAGACGACGACCACGCTGCCATCACCGGTCGAGTCTGAAGGTGAGATTCTTTGTTTCATCCCCTGTCTCAATCTAAGCCTGTCGTGAGCATCGAGTCCAAACCAGGCCCTTTTCTTGGTGAGGTTTTGTCGTTCGACGACCGTAGGCTGCTACACTGTCATAAGTTTCATAACAGATAGCGCATAACACTTTCAAGAATAACACATTTTCAATTAGAAATAAAGTGTATGACCAAATAAGTTTACACTTTTTCGTGCTTTTTCGTTCGTGCCTAGGTCTCCAACAACACCTTCAATTGGTAAAAATACTAACGGGAACGAAATAAACATAAACAGATAACGTCCCAAAGTGTTATCTGTTGAAACCGGGCATCCCAAAGTGTTATCTGTTGAAAACGGGCATCCTTCTGTTGTCGTTATGTAACTTCTGACAGTGTAGTATTTTTACCGATTGAAGGTGTTGTTGGAGATCTAGGTACGAAATAGTGTAAACTTAACTGGTCATAACACTTTATTTCTAAGTGAAAAGGTGTTATTCTTGAAAGTGTTATGCGCAATCTGTTATGAAACTTCTGACAGTGTAGCGCCGCTAAGTTTCTCGCCGTAGGTCGGTATTTCGTTTACAGGTTCCACTCTCGCGAAGGGCTCGCATGTAATACAACTGAGATGTGTTCTAGCAATATTTCGATCCGTCTTGGCCTCTTATCCGTTAGAGAAATAGAGCCATCAGATATGAATCGCAGTCACCTTGATATAAAGTAGTACTTAGGTTGATTTTGATTGTAGTTCATGTTTCATAGGATTCGCGTGTCTTCCCTTGTCTTTTCTTCATACCACTCCAGTTGTGCCTTATGTAGATCAGTGGGTCAATAAAATTATCATCATGATAAAAAAAATTAAAAAAAATACAGATTCATTTACTATAGTTTGGGCTTTCAAAACACGTTTTCTGTTGCTACCAGGTATGGCGTCAAAGGAGCAGTCCAATAATATGAAAAGAGCAGTTAAGATTTTCTTTGGCCCAGCGTACCTTAGTTATGAAGATAGTCTCACGAGTATCGGGCTCCTTTCCCCTGAGCAACGTAGACACGATTTAATAATAAATTTTGGCCCTAAGGTCTGAACTTGGAACTTCACATATCAGTGTTTTCCGCGTATGCTTAGCAAAAAACAACTGGCCAGACACTCTTGCCGAACCAAGTCAAAGTAACTATCCAGTAGATTCATCATTTTCGCCGTACATTTGTTTCGCCGTGCACTTGTTTAATAGTTCTTATTTTTTCCATTTGGTATTGTTTTCTATTGACCATTTTCGGCATCCTGTTTTTGTGGTACTTGCCCTTCGGCCAAATGCCATAGACCGATCGCAATTTCGTCGGTCTGTCGGTCGGTCCTACGGTTTCGAGATAGGGTACTTTCAGATGTGCTAGTGCTAGGACGATGAAACTTGGCAGGCATATTGGGTACTCGACCAGATTAACTTTGAAATAGGGACAAGTTCATTTTGCAGCTTGAGCGGCTTGAGCCTGAAGAGGACCCTTGCCAAGAAGGGCCGAAATATAGCTCTAATAAAATTTAGCTGCCGATTCCGTTTTGCATTATCAATTCCGGTGATCCGGAGTTAAGGTGTACCTCCAGATGGACTGGGACGATGAAACTTGGCATGCGTATCAGGGACCCGACCAGATTAACTTGGAAATAGTCAGTTCCCCGATCCGACCTCCTTAAAGTGCATATTATAACCGCAAAGGGCAAAAAATAGTTTTGAGCAAACGATACATTTTCGTGATCCCCAAGGGCCCAAGATCATTTCTGCCTCAGGGATTTTTCGTACAAATGAATTTCTAGCGCCCTTAAAGTGCGCATCCTAACCGTAAAGTCAAAGAAGTAATTCTGATCAAAAGATACATTTTCATTGTCTCAAAGGGTCCATGATCATTTGTGCCTCAAGGGTTTTGCTCACAAGTAAATTCTTAGCCCTCTTAAAGTGCGCATCATCACAGCAAAGTGCAAAAAAAAATACCTTTGTCCAAACGGTAGGGGAGACCGGGGCTATTCCGGACGTTTTTCAGATTTTCGGTTGTGTCATTTTCCGTACTGGACCGATCACTGTGTTTATACTTCCTTTTGGAAGGTAAACTATTTGGCAATCCACACCAACAACTTCATTGTCCTATCTACAACCACATTTTCAGAAATGAGATTTTCCCAAGTTTGGTCATGCTGGCCGAAAATGCCCCATGGCGGGGCATTTTCGGACACCCCCGGGGCATGTTCGGACATGCCCCACCTCTCAAGAAAAAGTACTGCACAACAAACTTCGTATATTTGTGTAAAAGTAAGAAAAGTAATTAAAAGCACTGGTACTTAACCATCACTTTATATTAAAGGCTGAGAAATCACGTGAAAACACATGTCCAGCAATGGATCTTACTGTCCCACCTGAGGAACTAGGATCTGGTAAGACTAGGACAATATCCTTTATGTCGACCGTTGCTTTGTCTTCAATCTCTGGGAATACGAACTTCGGGCCAATCTTTCTCAAAAACTTGACGTCAGCAACATCGTTATCGATGGACTCGACTAGCCCAACGTAATACACACACGAGGACTTGCTTTTTCCTAATTCAAACTTGACGAGAACGGACTTTCAGATTTGGATGGGAGAAACCGGTCTATCGCTCGCCACAACATCATCCTCTCCCAAATCAAGTGACATGTCCGACTCATCGTCACAAATGTCATCTGGCAGTTCGGGTTCTGATGAACTGGTCTCCGAAACTGAAAGCTTGATGAAAGCTGATGGCTTTCGCTTATTTCCCACCTTGGTCTGTCGACGACCGACCATTTTCTTGGTCTTAGTGATTTTCTTTTGTGGCGTTCAAACTCTGGTAAGAGTTTCAACACTTTACTTTGAACTTCACATGATGAGGGCATGTTCGGACAGGCAAGAAATAATGTCCGTACATGCCCCGTAATCTGTGTCCGGAAATGCCCCACAGTGACCTTTAATAACAAGACCAAAGGTTTCGATGGGATCCCAAAAATTTAAGGTTTGATCCAGACAATCGGGTCTTGTCTTCGCCAGATCCAGTCTTCGCCAGGCTAATCATCTGAGAAAACCAAGTTATAAGCCATATCTGTTTTGACGATACTGATCGAAACTTCCTGCTTTACTTCTGCCAAATTTCCGGTTTTGGCCGGATTCCGGGCGAACAAGTTGTCCGGGTAGAAAATGTGTTCTTCTTATCCCTAAATCGAACGTCTAATCAACTTCCAATAAAACTGTTACTTTTAACAAACTTTCCGGTTTTGACCGGATTCCGGACGAACTACTCGCCCGGCAAGAAAATGGTTTTCACCATCGTGTTCAGCATGTCTTCTTACCCCTAAGTCAAACCTCTAATCAACTTCAAACAAAACTTTTATTTTTAACAAACTTTCCGGTTTTGGCCGGATTCCGGGCGAACTACTTGTCTGGCGAGAAAATGGTTTTCACCATCGTGTTCGGCATGTCATCTTACCCCTAAATCGAACATCTAATCAACTTCAAATAAAACTTTTACTTTTAACAGACTTTCCGGTTTTGGCCGGATTCCGGGCGAACTAATCGTCCGGTGAGAAAATGGTTTTCACCGTCGTGTTCAGCATGTCTTCTTACCTCATAATCGACTATCACATTAGCTGTTTAAAAATCTTTTGTTTTCCCCTTAATTTAACCCCCCCCCCCCACCCCTAAATATAGGGCTACAGAGCCCATCTACAAACTTGACCTTACTCTTGACCCAAAGAATCCTCACACCAAGTTTCATCAAAATATCTCATTCCCTTCGAAAGTTACGGACCGTACAGACGGACAGACGGACAACTTTTTGCGATGTCATAGGTATCCGTCACTAACGTTTTGGGATCCCAAAAAGATGGCTGCCAAAAAAAAAAATGCAATTATTTACATTACTTTATAATTAGAAAGTAGCCAACAGATCACTCTCTTACCTGCCGAAACTGCTTTCCCCTAAAGCTTGCAGAACGCCAGAAAAACGACAAGGAACATACAGCTAGAAATTTAAATTTACCTCCAAATTTACATCTGACCCTCTCAAAGGAAAATTTATTACTGAATTCTAGTCAGGATTTGATCGAACGTGCGTTATATGCTCGCCATCTACTGACATTTTTGTCAAATTTTTGTATCGATATCTGAACGAGCAATATCGTTTGTCCGATCATGCCCCCGTCCGAAAAAGCCCCTGTCTCCCCTACATTTCATGATCGTGATCATTCGTGCCTCAAGGGTTTTGCTTACAAAGGATTACAGTAAACCTACGAAATGACCAATTCCACTTCATTCTCCGACACACCTTCCAAGTGCCATATGAGCCTTTAGCTCTTGTTTGAAATTTTTTAGGTGGACTTGCCTTTGCTAGTTATTTTTTTTATTTTATTTGAATAAACGATATATGTAACCTATATTATCGTGGTGGCGATGGGTAGATTAAACTAAACCATCCCTGTAAAACAAGACCAAAGGTTTCGATGGAATCCCAAAAATGTAATATTTGACCAGACAACTAGGTCTTGTCTTCGCCAGATCCAGTCTTCGCCAGGCTAATCATCTGAGAAAACCAAGTTCAGATATACCTGTATAAGCCATATCTATTTTGACGATACTGATCGAGACTTCCTGGTTTACTTCTGCCAAATTTCCGGTTTCGGCATGAATTCCGAGCAAACTACTTGCCCAGCAAAAACAAAAGATAGTTCAGAAACAAATTCAGCGTACCTCCTTATCCCTATAAAGAACATCTAATCAACTTCAAATAAAACTTTAACTTCTAAAAAAAAAAATCCGGTTTCAATCGGATTCCGGACGAACTATATGTCCGTGTAAAAAATGATTGTCATACACAGATTCAGCGTCTTATTCTGACCCTTAAATCTATCATCTAATCAACTTCAAATAAAAATTTTGCTTTTAACAAAATTCCCGGTTTTGGCCGGATTCCGGAAGAACTACTTGTCAGGCTAGAAAATGGTTTTCACCGTCGTGTTCAGCATGTCTTCTTACCCCTAAATCGAATCGAATTTTGCTTTTATCAAATTTTCCGGTTTTGGCCGGATTTCGGGCGAACTACTTGTCCGGCGAGAAAGTAACTTTCATATTCGGATTCAGCGTGTCTCCTTACCCCCTAAATCAAACATCTAATCAACTTAATGTCTGCCATTTGGCCTCGAGCCTTCTCTCTGCCAAATTGGCTTTTTATATTGAAATAATATGAAAAAAACTTCGTTTTCTTAAAGAGTTAAAGAGGCTGCGTCCCAAAGTCGAACCTTAAAACGTACAGGAATTAGGAGAGGCATTTGGGGGGCTGCCGCCCCCCAAACCCCCCGCTTTTAAAGACTCTTTTGTACAGGTTTTTTGTTGTGGGGGGCTGCCGCCCCCCTAACCCCCCGCTCTTGGCTTCGGAAAGGCCCTCTTTTAATTAACAAAAAACTGAAATGAATGAATAATGGAATAACTTCGAAAAATGTTAAACACAAGAGGACAGGAGAACCATTGCGCCGAAACTAGTAATTAGTAACAATGAAGTTGACCACTCCATTTACATTTTAACATAATTATTGAAGCTGTTTCCCAGACACAGAGCACACAAGCTAAGAGCAGGGGGTGGGGGTAGGGTAGCAAACAAAAACCTCTACAAAAGAGTCTTTAAAAGCGGGGGGTTTGGGGGGCGGCAGCCCCCCAAATGCCTCTCCTAATTCCTGTACGTTTTAAGGTTCGACTTTGGGACGCAGCCTCTTTAACTCTTTAAGAAAACGAAGTTTTTTTCATATTATTTCTGTACGTTTTTCTACAATCCATGGTGGATGTACTACTACTCGTACAGGAATTAGGAGAGGAAGTTGGGTGGCTGCCGCCCCCCAACCCTCCCACTTTTAAAGACTCTTTTGTACAGGTTTTTTGTTGTGGGGGGCTGCCGCCCCCCTAACCCCCCGCTCTTGGCTTCGGAAAAATTTAAGGTCATTTTTCTCAAATAAAAATTTTACGGATTAAGACAGAATTTTTTGAAGCTTGCAGTCAGTCTCACCATGTCGAGCTGATCATTTTGATGTACTTGAATGTTGAAATTCGTAACTTTTAAGAATTTCAAAAATTAACATGGGCTCTTATGGGGAAATGGGGTTTTTCTAAGCTAGAAAATCGGGGGGTTAAGATTTTCCGACGAAACTTTCCAGGAAAATTACTCGGAGAATTCCGCGTCGAATGAGTCTTCGTACACCCAGATCCGATGTCGGCTGTGACCTGTAGGCGTGGCAGAAAAAAAAAAAGGGTTTCTGTCATTTTTCTCAAATAAAAATTTTACGGATTAAGACAGAATTTTTTGAAGCTTGCAGTCAGTCTCACCATGTCGAGCTGATCATTTTGATGTACTTGAATGTTGAAATTCGTAACTTTTAACAACAAAAAACTTAACATGGGCTCTTATGGGGAAATGGGGTTTTTCTAAGCTAGAAAATCGGGGGGTTAAGATTTTCCGACGAAACTTTCAAGCAAAATTACTCGGGGAATTCCGCGTCGAATGAGTCTTCGTACACCCAGATCCGATGTCGGCTGTGACCTGTAGGCGTGGCAGAAAAAAAACAAAAGGAGAACATGAACATTAAGTGGCTATGCGTGGTTTCTGGAAAACAGGGAAGGAGTTATCGGATCGAGCTGAAATTTCGCGGATAAGCTCCTGGGCCCTAGGGGACCTTAACTTGTGAATTTCAGCCCGATCGGACAACGTTAAAGGGGGGGTGGGGTTGGGGGGTCGAAACTTTCGGCCAGATTTTCCCCATGAAGGAAAAGTCGGAGGGGGATGAAATTTGGCAGGTTTCTTAGTTGGAGCTCGGGCTACGAAATGCATCCCTCCCCATCCCTCTGCGACCACTGGAACCGAAGATCGCTTAACATTGTCGTGGTTCGCCTCTTTAAAGAGGCACGAGTGTGCCTCCTTGATTATATAGCAATAAACAGAACTTGAACTTGAACTTCAAATAAAACTTTTACTTACCCCTAAATCAACTATCTAAATAGCTTTCAAAAAATATTTTTTTTGCCCCGTAATTTGAAACCCCTCCCCCACCCTCAAATATAGGGCGAGCCCATCATCGAACTTGACTTGTACTTTGACCCGAAGGATCCCCCCCCCCACCAAGTTTCATCAAAATACCTCAATCCCTTCGAGAGTTATCGTGCTAACAGACGGACGGACAACTTTTACGATGTCATAGGTATCCCAAAAATCTGATAATTGGTATAGACTTCCCGTTTCACACCTTGGGATCCTTTTTTGTAATTTGTTCTCATTCCAGCACGAATGCGTCTTCAAGACAGAAAAGGTCTCGCGTTCGGAAGGACAGAAAAAAAGACGATACCTGGGGCCAGTGTCCAATCGGACTACACCAGCCAGGTCTCGGGGTCTTATGGAAAGACCAGCTCTAGTCCCTATCGCCGCTTGGACGATACGAGAACTGGAATAAATCGAAACGATGCCAGGACTCTCTCAGGCAGCCTTCCGTCAAAATCAGGTAAGTTTGTCTGTTTTTTATCATCTTGACAATGGCCTAAAATAGGAGTGACCTGTAGTAGAGATGGAAGAGGAATTATAAGATCTTGATTCGTTTGCGGTAGAGGTATGGTTACTTCGGACGGTGCAGTTTTTGCTAGAGTGCTACAAGCTCACATGGTAAGATAAAATAAATGAGAACGTCGCAGAACACCCCCTTCCAACTCCCCCACCGTCGCCGGATGGGGTTCGAACCTAGAAATGGGAAATCAGGGCATCTGCTCGTGCCACCCATCAAGTTTCCCTTGATCTGAGCATTTGCGAGAAATTTCCCTCTCCAACTTCCCCCCACCAAGGTAAGAATTCGGACGAGACCCCAACAAATATCTCCAGGGCACATGACCTTTGTACTTTCCCAGTTTCATCCCTGTCGCTCTACTCATTTGATCCCTAAGTTTCATCCCAGTCGCTCTACTCATTTGATCCCTAAGCGTGCCCAAACATTTCGGGACCCCCCCCCCCCCCTCCCCCCTCGAACTGCCCCCAACGTGGTCAAATCTAGTTCGGAAGCCTATCGAAGTTCCTATTCTTCCACCTTGGCGACAAGCCTCGGTGATCGGTTTCAACTTTCAAGAGAGCCGATTTTAGGATGCCGCAAATCAACTGCTTGTCTTTTTCAGCGAGTATTTCCTGTAGAACGTGAACATTATTATCCGCGAATAGACGTGGACTAGAACTACCAACTCCGTCGAATCGCTTTTATTTTATTTTTTGGTATTTTCCAGCCGTAAGCTCTACCGCCACCGCAGTTCAGAGTCCCATATCTCCAACGAATCCGTTTGCGAATGATGACGATGATGGGATTGACGACACGAATCCATTCGCTGATAGTGATGATATCGCCCTTGAAGATTCTAATAATCCGTTCGAGTCGGAGGAGAACAAGGGAGATGCTATTGACTATAAGAATCCTTTTGAAGAATAGTGCACCTATATTTCCTTTCGTTTTTCACGCTTTGTTACGTTTTTGTCATTCGTTTTATTTTCTTGTTGATTGCCGAATAAATTAAATTCTTAATAAATCGGCTACTATCAGCCGTTCATTCCGTTCCCGTGCTTGGGTCCTTTTCTACAGTTGGTTTTCTCACAAAATACTTCCTAGAAGGTGGTTGTAGTATGCCTATTTATTTACATTTTCCAAACTTTTCATATTTTGTGTTCACAGGAATTTAGTAATTCTGTTCGATGCCAGTAGGCTAAGTAAGTAAGTAATGGATCTATTATCCGTATTTTTCACTCAGAACAAAAAGGAGTAAAAGAGTTAAAGATATGTTTAAAGATTTCAATCAATCAATCAATCAGATTTAATTCTAAATAGCTTTAAGTTAGAAGAGGTCAACATGCGAAATAGTTACGAAATACAATAAAACGACAACAGGTTAATTTAATACACTTTACAAGATACGACCTGAAATAAATGCTGACAGGGGCGTCCCGACACCTTCTTGATAGGGGGGGGGGGGCTTCAGAATTTTACCGGATTTTGTCGAAGTTTTACCAGAATTTTTCGAGGTTTTTCCCAGAAATTCTCCGTAATGACCATTTCTGTACAAAATCTAGAATACCGTTGTGTTGTGATTTCGATTATGCGTTACAAACAGCAACAGAATAAGCTAGTTAAAGTTTAACTGAAAAGGCAGCTTGTTTTTAAAGTTTAACTGAAAAGCCAACTTATTTGTGTGTCATTTAACTGGATACACTGAACTATTTGGATCCTGCAAAGGGATTTTTTTATTTTCCACTATCTGCTCTAGTTATGGGGCTCAGAATATCTCCGGCCGTTTCCACAGCGTAAATTCTACTATGACGCGGGAAATTTTAATCTCAACACAAATACGGCTTTTCAGTGGGCAGTGGTGAGACTGGTGACGATTGCTTATTGCCTGAATCAGCAAAAAATATAAATCTTTCTTGTAAGGCATACAACAAAAATACAAGCGCATAGAGGCACCACAAATCACACGAAAATTCCACTATTTGAAAATCGATTATTCGTGAATAGCGGAAGAACGAAGTAACTCATTTTCAGCCGGTCTTCAAGCCAATTTAAGTGAATGAGTGATGGGTAACTAGGTTGTCCTATCCTAGCCCTTTTCGGTTCAACTTTAAATCTGATATTTGAATTCAATGAATTATTTTGACACATCTGAGTGATTTTGTATTTTTCCACCGGGGCTCTGGGAGGCTAATAATGTTCAGACTGTGCGCTGCTTGCGCGACAAACCAAAATTCATCCAGACGCAGAGAATTCGAATCTGAACAAAATCCTGAATTTTCAGGGCTAAAGATGCGACATCCGAGAAGTTACGCCAGTAGGAAAGTGATTTTAGGATAATGTCTTGCAATGAATCTGATAGTTTTATTAATTTTTTTCAGCAATGACTTACATTTCTAGTTGGTAAAAATTTCCAAGCGTAGAGGGACAAGCACATAGAGATACTACAAAACCCGAAAGAATAATAGGTTAATTCTACGAAATCGATTATCATGGATAACGAAGAAACGAAGTGACGCATTTTTATCGGGTTTCAGGAATATTTAAGTGAATAAGTGATATGTTACTAGAATGTGGATCTCAGCCGTATTTGGTTAAACTTTAAGATTGTCAGTTAAAGCTAAAACGTCTTCGACCGTCAACCCACCCTACACATTTATTCGTCGGAGCCCGGTTCGTTGACTGAAATTACAGCCCTATTCGGTTAAACTTTAAGATTGTCGGTTAAAACTAGAACCTTCAACCCACCCTACACATTTATTCGTCGGAGCCGGGTTCATTGCTGAAAAAAAAACATTTTTACCAAACGATACATTCTCGTGATTTCCAAGGGTCCGTCGTCAATCTTGTTTCATGGGTTTTGCTTACAAATGATCACAACAAACCCACGAACCGACCAGTCCCTACTTTCTTCTTTTTACCAAGCCTTGCAAGTGCCATATGAGCTTACAGCTCTTGTTATTTTGGTCATGTTTTTTTGTGTGTAAGTAATAACAATCAAAAGTTAGGTAGAAACAATCGGAATTAACAAAACAGAAAAAAAGTGGGTCCAATTAACCTGAGCTATATTTTTTGAACAAAATTTATTTTGGAAGCATTCCCCGTCTTCTCGCTGTTTTCCGTCTATAGAGTCCGCGTGGAGTGACTCCCTCTATTCTCGCCGTTCCCCTCGATTCCCCAAGGCGTCCTCGGGGGGGGGGCGGCGAAAATACGCCTTAGGGTAGGGTCTTTCCCTCGATCCTAGCAAAATTTAAGGCGTAATCTCGCCGAGAAACACGCCGTTCCCCGAAGACTCCCGAGTCCCTGCGTTTTTGTCTGTCCCAGGCCAGGGACTCAGATTCGGAGAGGAATTAATATTTGCTGGTGTTGGTGCAAGGTAAAATTAATTAAAAACCGTCAGAATAAATAAAAACCAAAAACAAAGTAGATCCAGAATAATCTTCAGCCGCATATTTTATTTTCGAACAAAACTCATTTTGGAAGCATTTTCCGTGTAGCCTACTCGTTGTTTTCCATACGCGGAGTCCTTGTTGATATAATCGAACTTTTGCTAAAGAGTTTTCTTTTTGGTGAAAGTTTGAAGACTTCAAAGTTTGTAAAGGTCGGGCTTCACTACCCAGATTTTTCGCCCGTATTCTGGGTTCCGTTTTCTTCGATACCGGTATGGGTAGTGAAGACAGGTCTGAAACTGTCTGAAAGTACCCCGGACGCATCTGGGAATCTGGTAGAAAAATCTACCAGATTCCCGGATTCCGGGTGAAAAAAAGCGGGAATCTGAAAGTAGTTTTCATTTGACTTTTATAAATTTTTGTGCTTAGGTGGTAAAATCTGAGAAAATGACAGAAGTGCTGGAAAATGCCCAAAAGTGGACTGTTGAAGAAAATTTGATTTGATTTCTGTTTGGGACCGTCTTCACATAATCCGGACCCCAGATTCTGGGGCGTCTGGGTAGTGAAGCCCGACTTTAAGTAAACACGGAGTCTCGCGTCCTATTGGTCGGGTATGACGCGAACTTGAAAACACGCCGTTAACTGACCAAAAGGACGAGACTCCGTCTTTGTCTACAAACTTTGAGACCTTCAAACTCTCATAAAAAAGAACACTCATTTACAAAAGTTATATTATTCCAACAAGAAGGAGTCATATTAACGCTTCCAGCAATTCGCTGGCTCACAGTGGCTATCAAGGGCCGGTAATTTAGTCTGTGTCGAAAGTCCTATACTTCCTAAAGTAATTTTTTTTTCGATCCCGTCCCGTCCGTTTTCGTCAGGTACGGTGCAATCTCTCTATACATCTTTAGTATCTCTGTGTCTACGACTTTGACGCGAATTTTGAATGTTCTAAAATGTGACAGTTTGGGTTTGATTTTTGTAATAATGAACAAACTGGTAGAAATTTCGCGACAGCTAAGCCAGTTGACATCCAAAATTTCTGCTGGAGGTCAGGAAGATTCAGATTTGAAGAATGCTAAGAATTTGATATTGGATGCCAGTAGTATCATCAAGCAAGGGAAGCTTTCTTCTAATGAATCTGGTGAGTCATGGGCTACTTTCAGGGGGCATTACTAGCCAAAATGCTTGGTGGGCAATGTATTTACCAACTGGCTGATTTAAAAAAATAAATGTTAGACAAAAAAATTGGCTGATTTTCTGGAAACCTTCTAACTTCTGTAAAGGAGACCCGAATTTCCTATGCTAGGCTACTTCCTGAATGTGCTAATGATAACTCACTGATCTTAGCACTTGCTGCTATTCACTAGTTTCCATGCCCATTATGCTCCCCAGGCATGTTTGTGTCTTATTTATGCGTAAAACCATTAATCTGAATTTTGCCGAGATTTTTCTAGAAGTCAATGTGCCTGGAAAAGGCTCATTCAATTTCAATCAGTGTTTATTTCCTTAATATTTATGTTTTCAAAAAAATAGTGTAGGATTGTCAACAAATTTATACACTCAATTATATATACAGCTAAATGATACATTTACAAAATGTCACTGCAGCTGATTATAAAATTTCACGAAGTATGGCACAAATGATTTAAGGTATCGGCCGAATGGGTGAGTTGGTGGGGAAATTAATTTTTGTTTCCCTGTGTTTTTTCTTTATGTCCGGGTAGCTGGTTGGCCAGTTCTTGGAGTAACGAAAGCAGGTAGAATATCGCGGTGCTGCTCACTTGCTAGGCACTTCATCCCGAAGTTCATTACTAACTGGTGGCGTCTTTCAGACAAGGCGACCAACTGAAGTGTTGTGAGGCTATTTTTGTAGTCGATGTAGTTGGATCCAAGGATTATTTTGCAGGCTCTCTTTTGAAACACTTCAAGTCGGTCGCTTTGTTCTTGAGTGATCCCAGCATTCCATACCGGGTATACATATTCAAGCAGTGGACGGACATATGTCAGGTAGCATACAAGAAGGTTTTTCCTGTGAAATCCGAACCGTCTAAGGAGAGTGAACGACCGAAGTGCTTGATTAGCAATTTTATAAAGATAGGCGATATGTGTAGTCCATGGCATGTCGTTGTCAAAGCCCTGGCTTATAACAGCCAGGGCTGTGGATAATTTGTAAAACACAGAGCCTAGCTTACAGTATTCAGATTGTTCTGAAGGTGTGCCTTAAGAAAATATTACTGTTTTTGACAAAAATTGCTGTTTTGAAGAGAAATTGACTTATTTTCAGAAAAAAGGACTGCTATTAAAGGACCCCTCTTGCTTATTCTGCTTTTTATGATATATCTAGCTCCCATACAGAATTATAAGCTTCTAAAATCCCCACCTTTCCAGTCTACCACAGATCCCTGATTTTGGGAAAGCCTATGCCAAACGCTGGGTATATCTAGCGTTTGGTATACCCTATGCCAAACGCTGGATACACTATGCCAAATGCTGGATACTGAGGCCCAATCAAATATTGATGATTTGAGTGAAGCTCAAAAATTAACCAATCAGAATTCAACTGTAGTGAGGTAGGTCAGGGTTAAGCTATCTGGCGTTTGGCATAGGGTGTCCAGGGTTAAGCATAGGCTATGCCAAACGCTGTGCATATCCAGCGTTTGGGATAGGGTATCCAAAAATCAGGGATTTGTGGTTGACTGCACCTTTCTCCATTGTTTCGTTTTGTGCCTACGAAATTTTACCGCTTTTATGGCCTTGCCGAGTTTTGCCCGTCACACAACAAAACGTTTGCCGGGATCATAAACGTATGCTGACAACTCTTTCACACATAAGGATCTGAGAAGCTTCTGTTTATTACTTCTTTTATTTGCTTAGTTTTCACACTTTTGAACCACTGCGCGATCAGTTTTCAAATGTTTTGCGCCCAGCCGCCGCATCGGAGAGCAGGAAGGCTGGACATAGTCGACAGGCGCTAACAAGAAAATCGCTAATTTCAGATGGAAAGTAATGGTATTTTCGAAAAGTTTTTTTCTGATCCATTTCATAGGGAAAATATTATTTCTAGTAAGAGTTGTGCTTTAAGGAAAAATCTACTATTTGTTATAAAAATTGACTGTTCCAAAGAAAAATCTGCTGTTTCCAAGAAAAAAATGACTGTTTTGTGAAAAATCGCTGTGCTAGTGACTGGCTGACAACATAGGAGGTGGAGGTCCCCTCCCTTTCCCCATTTGTGACATGCCTGGCTACAGTATATTCATATAAACGGAATCGGATTCGTCAGCTGTGACGAATCCGTTTGTATACTATATCACAGCTGACGAATCCGTTTTTATACTATATGAATATATGTACTTAAGTCAGCTTGGGCTCAAGGAATATTTACCTGGCTACAGTGGAAATTTATGATACAGAAAAGGTTTCTTTGGAGTTGGACTTGGCCAAGAAATATGATGAAAATCATATTTGACGAATGCTAAGGATTTAGTATTGGATGCCAGCAGTGTTATCAATCTAACTTACTTACTTAAAGTTGTTCAGTACCATCCGGCAGTTGGCCTGCCTGTTCGATGCCCTCTGTTTCTTTCGTCGATTTGTAGTTGGTTGATCAGGAAGCGTTCTTTTAAATTAATCTTTTGCTGCTACAGTGAGGCTATGGGCTACAGTGCAAATTTATAATATAGGAGAGGTTACTTTGGACTTTGATTTGGGCGAGGAATATGCTGGGAAAATCATGAAAATTAAACCTAGTAAATATTTTTACACATTATCAAGCAAAAACATTGCAGTTAGTCTACTGGTTATACAGTAGAGGTACCCAACCTTGCCTAGGTAGGCCTACTAGGTCGTTAGATTTGAAGCCTCAACAATTAGGACCTACCGTTAAAGTGGTATAGCCATCTTATGATGTTTGCAACAAAGATAATGTCAAGTCATCAAATGGATTTGAATTCATGCATAGTAGGGAACTTACCTAAGAATTAGTATGAGATATAAGTTTCTGGATTGATGGTAATAAAAGCAAAGGCTATGTGTTGGGCCCCTTTCAAAGAAGTGCTGGCTCCATTTTATGGAACTTGCAGCTCCGCTCAAGTGCCATATGGGGGGATCCTGTCTATCTATCTGTACCAATCACTTTTCGGTCTGTCGGTCGGTCAGTCTGTCAGTCAGGCCACTGTTCTCGAGTTAGAGTACTTCCAGATGCGCTAGGACGATGAAACTTGGCACGAACATGAGGGACCCAACATGGAAATAGTCATTTGCCCGATCTGACCATCGTGGGGGGAGGGGGAGACGGCAGAATCCGGAATTTAAGGGCATGCATAACTTTTGAATAGGCGATCGGATCTTAATGAAACTTGATATCTGGAAAGACGTCAAGTCTCAGATGTTCCATTTCAAGTCCGGACCGAATCTGATGGATGTGTGGGGGGGGGGGGGGGAGTCGGAGGGGGGAGCCAGAAATCTTATGTCACGCTTAGACTGGAGCGATCGGGATGAAACTTCGTGGGAAGAACAAGCACAAGCCCTAGGTACATCATTGACAAAACAAGATTGGATTCGTCCACTGTGGGGGGAGTTGGGTGGGGGGTCCGGGATTCCGGTGATCCGGAGTTAAGTTACTTCCAGGTGGGCTACGACAATGAAACAAACTTGGTAGGCAAATCAGGGACCCGACCAGATTAACCTGGAAATAGTCAACTTCCCGATCCGACCATCGTGGGGGGAGTGGAGGGAGAGCGAATCCGGGATATTGGGAAATGTATAACTTCCGAACGGGTGATCGGATCGTAATGAAATTTGGTATTTAGAAAGACCACATGTCTGTCTCGGATGTCTCTTTTCAAGCCCGGACCGGATCCAGTGAATGTGGGGGGGGGGGGTTCGGAGGGGGAAACCGAACCCTTGTGACACGCTTGGATTAAAGCGATCGGAATTAGACTTGGTGGGAAGAACAGGCACAAGCCCTATGTACATTGTGACAGAACCGGACCGGATTCGGGCACTGTGGGGGAGTTAGAGGGGGGGGGTCCGGAATTCCGGTGATCGCAAGTTAAGGTAAGGCACACGCCCTATATATGTACATTGTGACAGAACCGGACCGGATTCGGGCATTGTGGGGGAGTTAGAGGAGGGGGGGGGGGTGTCCGGAATTCCGGTGATCGCAAGTTAAGGTACTTCCAGACATGCTAGAAACTTGGCTTGAACTTTTGCTGGCTTTGAGACTTGACATGATTGGCCTAAAAATGGTCAGGTCCCTGATCCGACCACCGTGAGGTGGAGTGGAGGGAGGGAGAATCCTGTATCTTGAGGCATGTATAACTTTTGAACGGGTGATCGGGTCTTAATGAAATCTGACTTTTGGAAATACCTCGCGTCTCAAATGTCCTATCTATTGTCCGGATGTAATCCGATGAATGTTGAGGTGGGTTGGGGTGGAGGGGAGAACTGGAAATCGTGTGACACGCGTAGAGTAGAGCGATTGGGGTGAAACTTTGTTGAAAGAACAAGCACAAGCCCTAGATTCATCAGTGACAGAACCGGACCGGGTTCGGGCACTGTTGTGGGAGTTTTAGGGGGATCTTGAATGCCGGTGATCGCGAATTAAGGTACTTCCAGATGTGCTAGGACGATGAAACATGGTTTGGAATTTAGACACTTGACAAGATTGGCTTAGAAATCGTCGGTTCCAAAATCCGACTATCCCTTAAAGTGCTAATCCTAACCGCAAAGTACAAAAAATACTTTTAAGCAGAATTGGCTATACATTTTCGTGATCCCTATGAGCCCATGATAGTTTTTGCCTTGAGGGTTTGTTTACAACTCGATTCCTTAAAGTACAAACAATACTTTTGAGTAAAATGTACATTTTCGTGCTCCCGATGAGCTCGTCATCATTTTTGTTATCGTGATTTCCAAGGACCCATGGTAATTTTTATCTCAAGGGTTTTGCTTACCAGTGATCACAACAAACCCCAGAATTGACGAATTCCTACTTTCATCTTCTGACCCAGCCTTGCAAGTGCAATATGAGCTTCCATCTCTTATTTTTTCTAGATGTTGCACTTGCGAATTTGCTTGGAGACGAAGGAGTGATTAAGTTCCTGGAGGTCACAGCAAAATTCAGAAAAGAATTCGAAGAACAAAAAAGGGATGCATGTGAGTTTCTACAGCTGACAGTAAATAAATATCCCAGGACAGCCAAAAAGTATGGTGTAGCTATTAAGGTATGTCTTTTTTATTTCAGTGGCATCGGTTCTGCAAAACCTTTCACCTGAGTTTTGGGGGCTCCTGGTTCCAAAGAGAATAAAGGGCTTTTCACTTGAATAGTTAAGGTCTATCTTATTTCGGACAAATATTATAACTGCGATGGACTGTGGATGCAAAGGTGGTCCACATACTTGCTGGCCTATTGGTGGGATTTGTTCCACGTCAATCGGCATTTACGTTAGTGCCTTATTTCCGTACTATGGCTGTGTTCTCCCGATGAAAATATCCGAGAATTAGTCGTATGGAGTAGTACGAAAAAGTAGCACGCAGTAGTAACTGTTGCTACTACTTGCTACTACTAGCAAACTGGATGCTATCGAATCTACATAAGATTAACCCAGTCGGAGGCATGTTTATCAAAGTATCCCATACTACGACATATCACTAATTTAACTACTCCATACTACTACATACCATTACATGCAACTTTTTCGTACAACTACCATACTACTACACAGTCAAAGAATTTTTCATCGGGCTGCTGCAGAACTTCTGCATTGTGTATGTGTGGAATATTCTTGAGTGTCCTGCCACAGTGTGAAGCTAATGAAACAATTGGATCTTATTGCAATTTGGAACATTATTGTCAAGTTGTTTGGCTGCATGGCTTTTTTTTTTACTTTCGGTTTTTCTCCGTTAGCCTTTAATAAAAGTAAACCCCCTCAAGTGATTCTTTGACCCTTTAATCGATCATTTCATGGTTCAGGTGGTTGAAAAATGACGACAAACAATGATTATTTTCAGAATGTTATCTGGACAGTTTACCGTCTTGAAGATGCAGCAAAAGTTAAAGCCCCTGCAATTGCAGTTCTGTGTGAACTACTTGGCATTCTCAGTGACTCGCCTGAGGATGTTTCACTGGTTAGCCAGCTGGAGCTGGAGAATGTTGCCCAGAACCTTGTTGGAGAGTTGAGACAGTCATCGAAAATTTCGGCAACAGGTTAGACTTTCTTTTTTGCAGGGAGATCAGGTGCACACGGTATGGGTAAATTCTGTACCAGTGGAAGTAAGTGCCGCCAAAGAGTACATTAATGGTTGTGGTAGCACTTAGCAACCTTTTGCAAATGATGTTATTGCTAATCAAAGGTAGAGGTACTACATCTGATGAAGAGTTTTGCGTAGCCTGCCACAACACAAAAAATTTCACTTCCTAACACAACAAAACTCCTGCACTAAAACACTAAACTGTCTTTGACTCTAATTATTAGCAATACTAATATTGAATTTATTTACCCTACATCAGACGCCAAGTCGCCATCAAAATTCAGACTACTGAAACAAATACACGACCTATTTTCTTCCCTTCTTTGCATTTACTACAAAATGACCTTGTACGAAAGGTTGCCAAGTGACATGAGAACTCTTTTTTTTTTTTTTACGTAGTAGGTAATAGTAGGAAATTTTTTTAAGGTTTAAACGGTAGGCTACTTTGCTGCTTTGTCATTTGGCTATGTTATTCCTAGTAAGATACAAATAAAGTAAGGATGTAAACTTTATGTAAAATTGAAAATAAAGAGAAGAAAGATAGTCGATGAGATGAATAGCATCAGTCTAAAAGTACACCACGAAATAGTCATCTGAGATCCCGCTTGGCAAGGGTTATCCACAGCCTCTCGTTGGACCTGTTATCACCGGTTAGGCTTCCTTGCTAGAGCCTGAAGAGTGAAGAGGACCCTTGCCAACTAAGACCGAAGTATCAGTAGAAAGAAGTCTCAGCTGACTTGTTCGTTTAGTGCAAAAAAAATATAAAAAATACTTTCTTTACAGTAAAGCTGCAAGTGATGAAGCTGATTGGTCTGATCTGTCAGCACTTCGCGCAAGCTGTCCAAGGACCAACACAGCTACTTCGTTTGTTCCTTGATGAAATATCGAGAGACAATTCTTACTCTAAAGGGCCTGATATGACAGTCATCGCTGGCAGCTTATACGGGATCCATGGAATCATGTATGCATTTCCTGACATTATAGCCGAAAAGAAATCATTGAAACTCCAGATTTTCGAGACAGTAGAAGAAATGATACTGAAGGGGATTGAGCTGCCAAGACGCGAAGCACCACGAGGTATGTTTTTTCCATTTTAAGCACGTATTACCACCTTAACGACATCATTCTGCAATTTTTTAAAGGTCAACTGAAGTACTTAGCAAGCCTTTTGTGACAACCAGAAAACATCAGTGCCTCGTACCGTATCTGAGGCAACGAAACAAAGCACAAATCCGCTTCTTTCCTTAACCTCTCGTGAATCACACCGCAACAGTGAGATCTGGGTTGATTCACGAATGGTTAGCCAGGAAACGGAGAAACGGACGATCAGATATTTAATCAGGGTATTTACCCTGATTAAATCAGGGTATTTAAATTTCGTGCATTGCGATGACATCGTCAAAGGATATTTAATTGTAAGCTTCTATTTCCATAATCGGGTCTTCCACGCATCGAGTTCCTAACTCTGAGGATTCAGTGAATATGAACAGAACTGTCTACCCTGTCTCTTTAACTCAAGACAAGCCTACAGAATCGTTGTAACAAAAAAATTGTAAGTATTATTCTAAATATCAGACAAGCGTCGTGAGTCCCTGCCCCACATCCGGTAATGCGTACAAAATTGGGACACAGTTGTTCGGGATGCGGTGTCCGCGTTTTGGGGTCCGGTTTTCGAGAGAACAGTAATTTAGAAACAGGGCTTTTCGTCAGTGTACTGAGCGAAACTTCTCACGTGTCAAGTCTATTTATTGCAGCTGCTCTGAGGCTGTATGCTGACCAAGGTTCGGTCTTTAATGACTACGTTTTGAAGAAGTATAAGAAATGGTATGAAGCTCTGCTTGCGTGGACTCGGCATCAGAATGCAGACGACCATAAACCAGGTTACGAAGCACTTGAGAAGTTCGTAGCTCGAATGTCTGAGAAGATTGAAGAAGCAGCGACAAGTGGTGATAGAGCGACAGCGTTCGATATGTTCAAGGTAGGCTTAATATATATTTGGTATTTTAGAACCGTTCCATTCTTTTAAAGTGGGGGTCTATTTCATGTAGCCTGTAGATACAAGAAGGGTCAATCTTGCCGTAGGCAGTGTTCTGAAGAAATGCTTGAGGGGCAGCGTGATAGTAAGGATAGAAGACTGATGATTTTCGGACGCTTTGATAGACCAGCTGATCTATCATCTGTTCTATAAAATTTGTGTCCGACATTACAGGAGTCAATAGGCTTAAGAGTAAAGCAATCAAGAGTGGGGTTCACTGTGGTAATGCAGGTTTGGAGGAATTTGATGTTAGGGTCAGCAACCATGACGGTGTTCCAGATTGGATAGTATTAATTGAGTTATGGTGTGAAATTGGCGGAGGTTCTCGGTATCATTTATTTAGCGTCGGAACACCAGAAAATCGGTGTGTTTCGAACATCAGATGGGAAGTTTGGACCTCTGACATTATGTTTATTTTTCCATTTTCAGCATTTTCTGGTGAGTTTCAAAGCTATCCTAACTGGAACGAATGACTACAAGGATCGAAGACTAGCCATGACTGGAATTGGCCTGCTTAGCAGTCCTGTCAAAACCTTTCTTAACCCAGGAGAAACTGGAGCCTTGTACCAGCTACTTGTGCAACATTTGGAAATGATATACCTCAGGTATGAATATTTTCTCCGTAGTTAATATCCAGTTTTGCTGGTTAATGTTTGATCTAAGCTGTTTCTTCCTTCACAGTGTGAGGGTGGTGATTAACGTAGATGGCGCTTTATACAAGGGACCGTGACAAATAAACCAGAAGTAAAATGTGGAATTGAATTTATAGTTCTTGGACCCCTGCATTGTCGGAGCCTCGTTGACAAGCCGGGACTTACATGGCGGGACCTCATGGAGAAAGGAGAAATAAAATAAAAAGAAGATGGCTAACACTTATTAACTGCCTATAAAAAAGAAATTACAACACAGTTTGATGGAGATTATGGTCGGCTGCAAACCGAAAGTTTTAAGGTATATTGATAGCGAAACCTCCTATTTTAGTATCGTAATTCTGCATTGCAGATTCTAGAAAGGGAATCTATAGAAACTGCATTGCAGATTCTAGAAAGGGGATCTATAAAAAGTGCAGCACCAGATACTTCGTCATTCGCATCGTTAGAAAATAATAAACCGCTTTTGACTTTATTTTCGAAATTTAGGTTTGGCCTGTAAAGAAACGGGTACCGAAGGAATAAAACCGTCTCGAAAAGAGTCGATCACGGTGCACGCAAAAAAAAGTCAAACGGACTACATCGGGTTCTCGGAAAGAATAGATCAAGCAGCAGTGCTACAAGGTTGCATGTCTCGACTCCCCCTTTTCAGCAGCCCTTATTCAGGGACTTCTTGCTTTGTTGGGGGGGGGGGGGGGTGGAGGCAAGCTATCTGACGCCTCCCGCTCCTTTTACCCGAGTTTCTCTAGGCTCCATGATTTACAGCTGGGTAGTCCGCAGAGGTCTAGGTGATCCCCCCCCACCACCTCCCCCCCTCGTATGCAAATATATAGGAAATTAGAAAATCGTATTAAAAACTCCGGCTTTTCCTGCAAGCGCTTACAATTTTCCCTAGTTACGGGAGTTAAATTTGAACGAGACCGCTCGCCTGTATATATACTTTTCATAAAAATATATTTTTATTTCCGAAATATTAGCAAACGTGTCCGATAAGAGACCCGGGGGGGGGGGGGGGGGGGGGTCCGGAGGAGCTTTATTCGGAGTCCTGTCCGCGGTGCCGCTTATTTCACCGACAGACCGTGTACTACGGCGAAATTACGAATCCGTGGTCCACATCTACGGCATTTTCTAACAGTTCTTTTTTTTTGTAGCGGAGGCCAGTTAAGCTACGAAGATAAAGCTGTCCTACCAGTTGCCGTAAAGTCTCTTGGGCTCATCTTACAACACGTGGACGACGTTTCGTCCTCGCAGATGAGCTTCTTAGAGAAGATGGTTGCAATGATGATGGACAACTTTACAAAGTTGTATGATAAGAAGGCCTGGTGTGGGAAAGGAGTTTTGATCACCCTTTACGCCGTATCGGGAAAGCAGGACGTCTTGGGTGAATACATCCACAACTTGGGTATGTTCATATGTATTCCAAATCAAACTGGCAATAATGCAACGAAACTGACACATTATTACTATTTTGAAATCCGCGGCATGACTCGCGGTTGGTAGAGCGACCTTGAACCTCAGTAAACTTCGAATTTTCTATAAAGTTTACTTTTCATGAATGCATTTAGTCACTCCATCCCAAGCTCACTTACTTCAAAGTATCCATTCTACATTCACTCAACTCTGCGCACAATAAGTGGCCATTACTCTCGTCCACACATATGAAACAAGCCTTGTTTCTATGTTCGTTTGGTCCGAAAAGTTTGTTTCACTTGCGTTTGACACTTGATTCCACCCGGCATTTGCTACCGTCTTGAGGCCTCTCTCCTCGTCAACACGTATATTTTTTATTGCACTTCTCTCGGCCTTACGATGGTCGTGCAGCACTAGGGAGATGGTGGTTTGCAGATTTGTCTTTCCAAGCTTTTGAGTCACGAACACATCCGCGAGAACAGTCTAGGACACCTCTGAAGGCAAGAACGAAGGTTATCATTCATATAGGCTGTAGGTGAAAGAGGCTATGCTTACAAGTCAGACATTGAGCTCCTCGTCTCTGGAAACGGATCTAAATCGGTAAAATAAATAGTAAAATCGCTGTTAAAGGACCCGTCTCACCTGTGTAACTGCTTCACTCTACGTCTCTAATCGTTCCATCTATTCTCGTTTTTTGAGATTTCGAACTTACTTTGTCATTTGTGTCCCCGCCCCCCCCCCCCCCCAGTAGCACTACGCTGATGTTCGGATCTGTTATATGTGGCTTTTTCGAGGCGGATTAGGTTCAGGTTCTTTAATTTGAAACACTTCATAACAGTATAAATTGGTCACTGGAGACGGTCAGGGGCACAAGTTCGTTCGCTCGGCCCCATGCATCACGCTCCACTTGTTGAGTGGTGCGCGGGTTGCTCGTTTGTCAGGAGTACCGGTGATGGAAGTTTTTCCTTGTTTCTCTTCAAAATAAAGGTGGCCGAGCGAGTCTCAAAACATCCGGGAGGGGCTCGTAATCTTTGAGAAACCCAGCAAAATTTTAAGTGTCACATGTGCTGTTAGTATTGGAACAGAAAATGCTACTGGGACTTGTGCTTTAAAAAAAAAAAAAAAAAAATGCTTAGGATGGCCGTGAAATTAGTTTAATTAGTTTCACCTTATCAACCAATAATTTTATTATCCCATGTAGAAATGGGACAAAACGTGCCCATATGGAGTATAGGAAAAATAATAAAGGAAAGAAAAAGAAAAGAAAAAGATCACACTAAACTAAATGACTATACAAAAGCACTATAATACGGATGGCTCCGGTCTAGAGAAGAGTCAAACGCGGCACGGCGTTGGGCCACAGCCACAAATGGATCGGTAACGCCGTATATTTCAAAGATTTTCTCTTATATATTTAAAGTTTTTCTCGATGTGACGGCTGTTCATTAATTTTTATTTACAATTAATTTTTTTTTACAGTTTTTCTGTCGCTGCTGAGGACGCTAAACCACCCTGTTCCAGCTGAGGTAGAATTCCTGAGAGCGTCAGGCGTCCAGGAATACATTCCTACCTACAGAGATTATCTGCAGTTCTGGAACGACATGGTCACGTCTCTGCATTCAAAAGATCCCGAAATTCTTAGTAAGTTGGCCGCAGAGGTAGGATTAATTCTATACCGTTCCTAGGGCATAGGCTCTTGTCAGCTGCCATGTTTTTTTTCTGGGATGCGTGATACAGGATTTGCGCGTGTCTTAAGAGTCCCCACCCTCGAGTACTCGCCACTGGATTGGAGTCTGCGGAATCTGCCACAGAATGCCTGATCTTAAAGATAGGCTATGCCAAACGCCCGTCAGGGCACTCCAGAGGTTTAAGTACTCTGATCCTGCGTAATTTTCAAGTTTTAGGAAATCCACAAAATAACCATTCAGAAATTTCCTAAGTTTTTTTATGGTTTGACATACCATAACCGGCACTTAGGCCAAACATTGAGCGGACTTGATGCTTGTCATAGCCTATTGCATGTATCAAGATTGGACCTCCTCCCCCCTCTCTTTGAGTCTGGGTTGGTTCTGTGGCTATTTTCTCAGCTTGTCTTGGGTACTATTGAACGGGCGTGCTGATTTCTTTTTTTCCAGAATTCTCACCAGGGGTTCGACAGTCAATCCATGATTTGATTTGTTCCACGATAATGAGCTGTTCTATAGAACTACTTAACAAGCTGGACTTGTCGATACGGGATGCTGAGCCAGTAAAAACTGAACAAGTAAGAAACTCCCATTTTTTAAAGCCGTGTTATCTACACTGTCAGAAGTTTGCGTATCTTTGAGTTAAACGTTACGACGGATTTATGTTATGACCTTTTAAGATTTATGTTTCGTGGAAAGATAATACTTAAAAAGGGTCATAACATGATAGTCACGTTTTCCGGCATCATATTTATCACAGGGTTGCGCATCCAGGTGTTAAACGTTATCAAACTTCTTACACCGTATCCCTCGAACGACCCTTCGTTGTAGCCTTCTCGAGTTGAAAGGCAGATCATTATGCTGCGTTCGCAATTCTAAAATACCAAGGCCCTTCAAATGATGACCGAAACAAAGGTGGCCGAGCCAGTCTCAAAACATCCGGGAGGGGTTCGTGAAGCGCCAGCAAAATTTGAAGTGTCACATGTGATGTTAGTATTGGAACAGAAAATGTACCTACTGCGACTTGTGATTTAACAAAATAAACAAGACCAAAGGTTTCGATGGGATCCCAAAAATTTAATATTTGACCCAGACAACTATGGTCTTGTCTACGCCAGATCCAGTCTTTGCCAGGCTAATCATCTGAAAATCAAGTTCAGATATACCTGTATAAGCTATATGTATTTTGACGATACTGATCGAAACTTCCTGCTTTACTTCTGCCAAATTTCCGGTTTCGGCCGTATTCCGAGCCAACTACTTGTCCAGCCAAAAAAAGATAGTTCAGAAACGAATTTAGCACATCTCCTTATCCCTATAAAGAACATCTAATCAACTTCAAATAAAACATTAACTTATAAAAAAAATCCGGTGTCAACCGGATTCCGGACGAGCTATATGTCTGGGTAAAAAATGATTGTCATATACAGATTCAGCGTCCCTTCTTACCCTTAAATCTCTCATCTGATCAACTTCAGATACAAATTTTACTTTTAACAAATTTTCCGGATTCGGCCGGATTCCGGGTGAACTACTTGTCCGGCGAGAAAATGGTTTTCACCATCGTGTTCAGCATGTCTTCTTACCCCAAAATCGACTATCACATTAGCTGTTTCAAATATTATGTTTGCCCCTTAATTTAAACCCCCTCCCCCACCCATAAATGTAGGGCTAAAGAGCCATCTACGAAGTCGACCTTACTCTTGACCCAGAGAATACTTACACCAAGTTTCATCAAAATATCTCATTCCCTTCGAGAGTTATCTTGCTCACAGACGAACGGACGGAGAGACGGACAACTTTTGCGATGTCATAGGTATCCGTCACTAACGTTTTGGGATCCCAAAAACAAAACAAAAAAGAAAATGATTTGGATAGCCGTGATGCCGTGAAAGTTTCACCTTATAAATTTCAAAGTTTTTCTCGATGTGACGGCTGTTTCACTTCTCACCGTTCAGTAGGTAGGCCAGACCTTACCTGAATACAAGGCCGTGTCGTTGTTAAACAGGCGAAAATTACTTTACCGAGTTCCTAGCAATTCACGACGTCTATGAGCGTCAGTGTTTTACCTGGCACTCTTATTTCTTATTATAGTACACCTATGTTTTACTCTGCACCCTAACATAAACTCCCCCAAAGAACGTTTTTTTTCATTATATTACCCTTATTGTGTTCTTCAGTGCGCATAGTATAGGAGCCGGGTCTGTCCCCATCTCCATTCACGATTGTCCAAAAATGATAGGTAATTTTCCCACGCGGCATGGGATCGATGGGAGCTATGCCATAGCATTTTTGGTTCGTACATTCATATAATATATACAAAAACGGATTCGTCAGCTGTGATGCTTATGAAGCCATATTTCGGACCTTCTTGGCAAGGGATCTTCAAGCTGCTTTTGGGATCCCAAAACGTTAGTGACGGATACCTATGACATCGCAAAAGTTGTCTGTCTGTCCGTTCGTCCGTCCGTCTGTCTGTCTGTGAGCACGATAACTCTCGAAGGGAATGAGGTATTTTGATGAAACTTGGTGTGAGCATTCTTTGGGTCAAGAGTAAGGTCAAGTTCGTAGATGGGCCCTGTAGCCCTACATTTAGGGGTGGGGGAGGGGGTTCAAATTAAGGGACAAGCAAAATATTTTTAAACAGCTAATGTGATAGTCGATTATGGGGTAAGAAGACATGCTGAACACGAATATGAAAACCATTTTTGCGCCGGACAAGTAGTTCGCTCGGTATCCGGCCGAAACCGGAAAGTTTGTTAAAAGTAAAAGTTTTATTTGAAGTTGATTAGATGTTTGATTTTGGGGTAAGAAACCATGCTGAACACGAATATGAAAACCATTTTCTCGCCGGACAATTAGTTCACCCGGAATCTGGCCAAGACCGGAAAGTTTGTTAGAAGTTAAAGTTTTATCTGAAGTTGATTAGATGTTTGATGTAGGGGTAAGAAGACATGCTGAACAAGAAAACGAAAACCATTTTATCGCCGGACAAGTAGTTCGCCCGGAATCCGGCCAAAACCGGAAAATTTGTTAAAAGTAAAAGTTTGATTTGAAGTTGATTAGACGATAGATTTAGGGGTAAGAGGAGATGCAGAATCCGTTTTTGAGTTTTAGTTTTTCGCCGGACAAGTAGTTCTTGAATTTCGCCTAAACCGCAAAATTCACAGAAGTAAGCTAGGATCGTTTCGATCGGCTTATAGAGGTAAACGCACATGCTGAATCCATATATGAGCTTGGATTTCTTAATGATTAGCTGTTTGGCCTGGCGAAGACTGGATATGGCGAAGACAAAACCTAATTGTCTGGATCAAATATTGAATTTTTGGGATCCCTTCGGAACCTTTGGTCTTGTTCTTCTGGGCCAACGCTGGGGAAAGAAACAAACCTGCAATTAGATATATATTATATGAATATATGAGTCTAAGTCATCTTGGGCTCAAGGAATATTTATTAAAAGAGCCATTTATAGATTTCGGCATATCATTTAAACATTTACACGAAAGTCGATGCGAACAAGATTGCAGGGATATAATTTTTCAGTAATTCATGCAATTCTCCCATATAGGCTAAAGATCGCTTAAATAGGATGATAAGGTCAGAAAGCCCCTTGTGCCATCTGTGTGGAGAAACAGTTAGTGACGGTATGAGGCATGAACTAATAGAATGTAGTGAGAATGGAGAGATTTTTTTTGAGGATTTTCGAGGTATTAGAGAAAGAGGATGTGAACGTAGCGAGTGTCGAGGATCGAAAGAAAATTGTGAAGTTATGTTTTGAAGTGGAGGATAAACTTAAAGAACGAGCTATCAGTGACATCGTAAAGGCTTTCGACAGCCTTAATCACCGAGTAGCCATCAACCGAGCGAAAGAAATGGGCGCTCGGCAGTTTCTTTTGCGTATGGTAGCCAGTTTCTTGCACAAACGGAGGCAGTGTGTCGCGCTCGGAGACAAAGAAGTATATGAATTTGCTGAAATTTGGTGTGGAGCCCCTCAAGGGACAAAATTAGGACCGTTACTTTTCCTGATCGTGTTCAACTCCGTCCTAGCAGAATCACAGAGTCGCTACAAGTTCGCCGACGACCTGTCGAGCATTTCATTCCGAACCTCAACTAGGGTCGCAGAGGAAATCACCATCTCATCTATATTTTCCAAGCTAAAACACGACCTTCAAGATGTCATGCTTACTGTTAGCGAAACAAAGAGTCATGTATTACAAGTTAGCTTCTTAAAATCTGCGATCCCCCCGCAAGACGATATTGGACTAGACATCAAGGATCAAATAAAAATTTTGGGGGTGATTTTCAAAAGCAACCTTAAATGGGATCCGCATGTTGAATCCATTCTCCAAAAGGCTGCCCTATGTCTGAAATCGTTTGCATGCCTTACCCGATTCAATATCAACGTCTCAATTATGCGTGGGCTATACTGCATGTACGTCCGGTCCCAGACCGAATACGCCTGTCCAGCTTGGCATCCAGGACTAACTGCTGTGCATACCGAAAAACTTGAAAATGTCCAGAAACGGGCATGTAAAATTATGCTTGGGGCTAATTACATGTCCTATGATGACAGCCTGCAAAAACTGAGGCTGCAAAGGCTGGCTGAAAGGCGTCACGACCTCACCATGCGCTTCGGGAAACAGTGCCTGCAGTCCGAGGCTCACCGTAAAATCCTGCCTGATTTTCAAGAGGCACGCAGCAGTGGGCCGAGTACTCGTCGAGGAATCCTCACTTCAAGATGCCAACTCCTCTGTCCCCCGCCCCGAAAATCTTCAAAGAGATACCTATCGTCCTTCGTCCCTTACTTCGTGGGCCACTTCAATGACGAATCGATGGGAAAAACGTTAGACGTCTGAAATGTTAATTAATTGTATATAGTATAAATCGTTTTATTTTTGTAACGTATGACGTCCGCCGCTAGCCACGTGCTATTATGGAAATAAAGAGTTTATATATTATATATTATATGTGTTTCGTGGTTATGTGCGCATGTGTGTATGTGTGGAAAAGACGAAGAAAAGGAGAAGGAGTGAAAGTTAGCCTGTTTGAGGCGTGGTTGAAAGGGCTGGTAAAAGTGAATTCGCAGTGTACGAAGTGGTCGAGAACGGTTGATTGCGAGTGGCTGGAGGGCTTAAATTTGCACAGTAAAATTTAATTTAATGATATTTGGAAATAATTGTAAATATATTAATATAATTTTAATAAGAAAATAATTTGGTTTAAATTTAGTTTTGTTTGATTTTTATTTTGTTTTTATAGGAAAAGCATTCAAAATTGTTTTTTGTGGGTTTTTAGAAAAAGAGAAATGGTATTTTAAATTTTTGTGTGAGTGTGGGATGATTTCAAGGTGTTCTATTACCGATGTTTTGTTTTTTTGTAATAATAGAGCACATTGAAATCATTTTGTTTGTTTATGGGGAAATTTAAAAAGAATTTTTGATTTAGTGTTAAGTTTTAAGTTTGGGAGGTTGGTGTGTTTGTTTTTATGGCACTTGCAGCTCCGCTCAAGTGCCATATACCGATCGCTTTTCGGTCGGTCGGTCGGTCGGTCTGTCGGTCGGTCGGTCGGTCGGTCGTTCGGTCGGGCGGTCCACTGTTTTCGAGTTAGGGTACTTCCAGATGTCCTATTACGATGAAACTTGGCAGGCATATCAGGGACCCGATATAACTAACCTGGAAATAATCAGTTTCACTATCCGACCATCTGGGGGGGAGTGGTGGGCCGGGGAATTCTGAGAATTTAGTAGTTTTTGTAAAACCCCTACCCCTTTCTTCTCACTAGTAGGTCTGCGCGCGGCGTGACGTCACTCTTTGCATCGGATCACTCTGTTAACAGCGGAAAGAGCTAGTGCATTCGAGGGTCAAAGGGGTTTGTATATGTGATTCAGTGCGGGGGAATATGGAAAATTGAGTGTTGTGTAACTTTCGAACGGGTGATCGGATTGGGACGAAACTTAATACCTGAATGAATGACATATCTCTGATCTTCCATTTGATGTCCGAACCGGATTCGACAGCTATGGGGAGTTGGGGGGGGAAGACCGGAAATCTCGAGATACGGTTATAGGGGAGGGATTGGAGTAAAACTTGCTGGGAAGAACAAGAATCTGCTCCATATAAATCGTTTACAGGTTTGGACTGGACCCGGACACTTGGGGGGGGGGAGGGTGGAAGGGAGTTTCCCGGAATTCTGGTGATGACAGTTTTTGGGATTTTCACGACGAAACTTGGGAGGCGTATCAGGGACCCGATCAAACTAACTTGTAATTAAAAATTCACTCGATCCGATAGTCGTGGGGGGATCGGAGGGAGGGGGAATCCGGAATATTTAGCCATGCGTAACTTTGGAACGGGTGATCGGATTCGAGTGAAATTTAATAACTGAACAGAGGGCCTGTGGTGATCTTTTTCATGTCCGGACCGGATCCGACAACAATTGGGGGGGGGGGAATACGTAACCGGATTGGACTGGAGAGATCGGGGTGGAACTTTGTGGGAATAACAAACAAGTCCAAAACCGAACCGGATTGGCTCCGGCGACTGTGGGGGGAGTTTGAGGGGCGGGTCCGGAATTCCGGTGATCGCGAGTTAAGAGATGTGCTAGGACGATGAAGTTTGGCTGGAATATTAGAAATTCGACAAGATTGGCTTAGAAATCGCCACTTTTCAAATCCGACCATTCCCTAAAGTACCAATCATGACCGCAAATTAAGAAAAATGCTTTTAAGCAAAATATGCATTTCCATGATCACCATGAGTCCATGATCATTTTTGCCTCAAGGGTTTTGCTTACAAATGAAGTTCTAGCTCCCTTAAAGTGTACATCTTAACCGCAAGGTCGAAAAGTACTTTTTATCAAACGATACATCTCAACCTATGATCATTTGTGCCACAAGGGTTTTGCAAAAAAAAAAAATTTCTAGCACCCTTAAAGTGCGCATTTTACCCGCATTAGCGGAAAAAAAATACTTTTGATCATACGTATATATCAATGATCCCTAAGAGCCTGATATCGTTTTTGCCTCAAGGGTCTTCCTTACAGATGAATTTCTAGTGCCTTTAAAGTGCGCATCATTACAGCCAAGTTCTGCGATAAAATACTTTTTCTCTAGCTTCCTTAAAGTGCGCATCTGAACCGCGCAGTCGAAAATTACTTTTAATCAAATAATACATCTCAACCCATGCAAGTGCCATATGAGCTTACAGCTCTTGTTTTTATTGTTTTTATTGTAAAAGAATTCGAGTCTTGTTTTTGGGATCCCAAAACGTTAGTGACGGATACCTATGACATCGCAAAAGTTGTCCGTCCGTCCGTCCGTCCGTCCGTCCGTCCGTCTGTCCGTCTGTACGCACGATAACTCTCGAAGGGATTGAGATATTTTGATGAAACTTGGTGGGAGGATCCTTTGGGTCAAAGTACAAGTCAAGTTCGAAGATGGGCTCTGTAACTCTATATTTAAGGGTGGGGGAGGGGTTTCGAATTAAGGGGCAAACAAAATATTTTGAAACAGCTAATGTGATAGTCGATTATGGGGTAAGAAGACATGCTGAACACGATGGTGAAAACCATTTTCTCGCCGGACCAATAGTTCGCCCGGAATCTGGCCAAAACCGGAAAGTTCGTGAAAAGTAAAAGTTTTATTTGAAGTTGATTAGATGTTCGATTTAGGGGTAAGAAGACATGCTGAACACGGTGGTGAAAACCATTTTTTGACCGGACAAGTAGTTAGCCCGGAATCCGGCCCAAACCGGAAAATTTGTTCAAAGCAAAAGTTTTATTTGAAGTTGATTAGATGTTCGGTTGAGGGGTAAGAAGACATGCTGAACACGATGGTGAAAACCATTTTCTCGCCGGACAAGTAGTTAGCCCGGAATCCGGCCAAAACCGGAAAGTTTGTTAAAAGTAAAACTTTTATTTGAAGTTGAGTAGATGTTCGATTTAGGGGTCAGAAGACATGCTGAACACGATGGTGAAAACCATTTTCTCGCCGGACAAGTAGTTCGCCCGGAATCCGTCCGAAACCGGAAAATTTGTTAAAAGTAAAATTTGTATTTGAAGTTGATTAGATGATAGATTTAAGTGTAAGAAGATACGCTGAATCTGTATATGACAATCATTTTTTACCCGGACATATAGTTCGTCCGGAATCCGGTTGAAACCGGATTTTTTTTATAAGTTAAAGTTTTATTTGAAGTTGATTAGACGTTCTTTATAGGGATAAGGAGATGGACAAGTAGTTCGCTCGGAATTCGGCCGAAAACGGAAATTCGGCAGAAGTAAAGCAGGAAGTTTCGATCAGTATCGTCAAAATAAATATGGCTTATACAGGTATATCTGAACTTAATTTTCTCAGATGATTAGCCTGGCGAAGACTGGATCTGGCGTAGAGAAGACGTAGTTGTCTGGGTCAAATATTAAATTTTTGGGATCCCATCGAAACCTTTGGTCTTGTTGGTTTTGAGGTAGTAGTTTTTTGCCACCACAGTAGATATGCCCTATGGCAGAAGGGCACCTCTCGGCGTGGGTTGTGCTGTTTTTTTTTTTTTTTTTTTGACTCGTTTTCATGTTACAATAATTTTTTTGAATGCTTTTCATTGATTTTGATTTTTAAAAGTTTTTTTTATTGTAAAAAGTAAAGATAAAAATATTAAGGTAAATGTTAAGTGATATAAATAGAATAGTAAAGATAGAGTTTAAAAAAAAGGGAAGAAAGAAAATTTTAATGTTTTAAAGATGTGATGAAAATGGTAAAATGAGAAATAATGGTAAAAGAGGAAATGAGAAAAAAAAAAAAAGTTTAATGTAGAGATAGAGGAAAGTGTAGGTGACGCTAAATATTTAGGTCGGTCATTGAAAAATAATTTAAAATGTTAGATGTTAGGACCGTTGGCGTCACCGAGGGAAAGTGGAAGCGTAGTCACCTGGCCAAATCATATTTGACAGGAAGAACTGAAAAGATACTACGCGGCAAAAAAAAAAAAAAAAAAAAAATTATTATTGGTTCGATCCAGAGTTAATTGTTTTGCTATCCATCTGGCGGTATAAATAGTGAAACTCCTGCCTCCATCGGTAGTTTGTCCATTTTCTTGACCTATAGCTATGTTTTTATTTTCTTCTTCTTTTTTTTTCTGACACGTGAATGAAGAAAGCCACCCACATATGAATGAAGAATAGCACCCACCTGACATGAATGTAATTACAGTAGGCTATATAATTTGTTTCTGGTATGTAAAGAATACGCTGATCCGAACTGGACTCCGAGCGTCTTCCATGGCTTGTGGGACTCTAGTCGAAAGCGTGTGATCGGAAATGGATACGTATGCTGCGACATAAATATAAGACTGATTTGATTTATTTTCGTCTCCAGGGAACTGAAAACCACTCCTCAGACGTTCCCGAGTTCGACGAAGCTTCGAAACCGTCAGACCACACAGTATTCTACAACCTTGTCGACTTGCTAACTGACCTTCTTGCTGATAATTTGGAAGTTGATTGGTTCAAAGAGTGGCTGGAACCCCTTACTGAAAAAGTGATTGTCGAGTCGAACAGACTCCCTCTTGTTTCTGGGTATTACAAACTCTGTGGCCTGATCTTGTCCATGGCGGAGAAACTGGGTTGCTACAAGGTAAGCGAAGTATGGTGATTTCAGGGAAGGGATGAGAAAAAAGGACAGGGGCTTAATACGTGATTCATAGGTTCACCGACTTACGAGAAAATCACCCAAAATATATTATAAGTCTTATACTTATGCTGCGGACAAGACGATCAGGTTCGGTTGCTTGAGGACTGGAATTTCGGCACTGTCATGACTTCCGTACAAAAAAGTTGGTATTTTGCAACTTGATGAAAGTGCAGGAAATCTGGCCGGAAAACCGGACCGTCTATTCGCACCAATACTGCAGTGATTGGTCCATTTCCGTCTAATAGATCAGTGATCGCTTTTAACTTTGCAGCTGTGGCAAAGAACGTATTAGGTAGAAGAGCTGTCGAAAAACTTCCATGGACTTTGAAGACACTATAGGCTTTTGTCGATCAACTTGAAACGGGTGGTGGTGGGGGGACTATACAGAAAGATTCGTTAGCCGTAAGAGACTCAACACAGTCGCCAAAACTGATGCTTGCAGAGTGATAGAAAGATGGCTTTTAATAATCATAACAAAACTAGTTTTGCCAGTATGTAGAAAAACCCAAGTTAATTTATTCACACCCTGGCCTTGTTTCTTCATTACAAATCTAAAGAAAAATAAGACTAGGGGATAGCGCCAAGACTTGAAAAAAGTGACACACACTCGTATAGCAGCGACCAGAGCAAAATAACACTATAGGGAGTAGTGCCAAGACTTGCAAAAAGTGACACACACTCGAATAGCAGCGACACTAGCACCACTTAGCGATGAGTAAAGGTCCCTACCGAAACTCAATCAGTCGTGCATCAGCGCTGGCTCCAATAACATATTGTGAACACAGCAGAAAAAAGATGAAACCTTCACTTTTTCCTCCACGGGTGGCTTTACTAGAAATTTCGAAACACGCAAGTCGTCTCGGTTTAAATGCCGCAAGCCTCCGTTTGCAAAGCATGGAAAGTTATTTTGCTCTGGTCCTGACGCGACACTAGCACCACTAGTGATAGTGAACGTCCTTAACTGAAACTCAATCGGTCTGCACCAGCGCTGGCTCCAATGACTTCGTATTTTGAACACAGCAAAAAGAAGATACAACCTCCACTGTTTACACGGAGACCTCATCTTATCTTTACCAGAAATTTCTAAACCCGGAAGTTTGTCTCGCTTTAAATGCCGCAAGCGTAATAGGCGGTGCTATGAGTATGACCCATTTGCAAAGAACAGAAAGCATAGGCCTTGGTGCTACTCCCTAGAGTCCCTAGTGTTATTTTGCTCTGGCAGCGACACTAGCATCACTAGCGGTAGAGAACGTCTCTACCGAAACTCATTCAGTCGTGCACAGAGCAAACTAACTCTAGAGAGTACCGCGCAGACTTTGGAAAAGTGACACAGAGTCAATCGCAGCGACACTAGCTCTGCTAGCGGGACTGAACGTCCCTACTAAAACTCAATCATTCGTGCACCAGTGCTGGCTTCAGTAACTTAAAATTCTGGACACAGCAAAAAAAAGATACAACCTCCCCTGTTTCTTCGATATGTGCAGACCGCATCTTAGCTTTACTGGAAATTTCTAAGCCCGCAAGTTTGTCTGGCTTTAAATGCCTCAAGTGTGGTGGGCGACGCTACAAGTATGGCCCGATTGCGAAGCATAGAAAGCATAGGTCTTGGCGTTACTCCTTAGTGTTATTTTGCTCTGGTCGTGCACCAGCGCTTGCTCTGATAACTTCATATTCTGAACACAGCAAAAAAAAAGATACAACCTCCCTTGTCGCCTCGATGTGTGCGGACCTCATCTTATCTTTATTAGAAATTTCCAAACCCACAAGTTTGTCTCGCTTTAAGTGCCTCAAGCGAAGTGGGCGGCGCTACGAGTACGGCACGTTTGGTGAAGCATGGAAAGTAGGCTATAGGGCGCTACTCCCTTGTGTTATTTGGCTCTGTACAGATCAGACGTGTCGAAGTTGGGCCGACCTCCCAATTAGACACACAATGACAAAAGCAAGTTCTTTTTATGTTTTACGGATTTTTCGAGGGACTGATTATTCTTTTACAGGATACGTCAAGCAGACCTGTCGGTATATTTGTGCATTACCTGAAGAGCGTTATTGAAAAGCTTTCTGGTTTCCGGGATGAACTGCTGGCTGCCGCTTTACAGGCTGTTCTCTCTGTACCGTCTGCCTGGTTGCCTGTTCTTGTTGAAAGTATGACATGGGCGTTACAGGTATGTTTTTTTGTCTTCCGTGATATCGGTCTTTGTTGCAAAGCAGTCAGTGCCCACTCGACCCTTCGCGGAAAAGGTAGCAACCGTCCAGAATAAAGTTGATACAGACTTGTTCTGAAATACAGGGAACAAAAAATTTAGTTTTTACATGAAAAGAATTTTTGGATACAGGAATGCTGCAATCAGAAGCGTCATTTCACCATTTCTTGTTGCTTAAAAATATGTTCAGAATCTCCCTTGCCGGGACAAATTTAGCGTCTTTTCTGCTAAAATGAGCTTCGGAGATTTTGGTAAGAAGTTTAATTTTCTCCTTTTCAGTTCAGCCAAAAGACGAATGTAGCATAGTAAAAGGGAAAAATGTCCCGAATAAACTATCCCACTTAGAAATACAGTAGAAGTGGAAGCACTGATGTGAGTATGAACCGAGCAACTCGTCTGCGTTTGTTGTCCTTTCAGTCAAGAATGTGTAAAGACACACTAGAATTAATATTTTGGATTTAACCTACAGATCTGGCTGCTTGAGTATTTTAAAATGTTAAGTTTAAATGATGAAATGAATGAAAAATTAAGATTTTTTTAGTATTAGGTATATGATTGGAAAAGGATTTGTATTGGATACACCCTTAGAGAAAAAAAAAAGTAAATAATTAAAGTATACGTTAGATTAGATGAGAATGTTTGATGGAAAAATGAAAAGTTTGGAAATAGAAGGTAGTTTTCTTACTATTATAGAGTTTGGAATGTTTAAAAAAAAAGTATTTTTCTTAGGATGAAAGTGTAAGTGACGTTAAAGCAGGGTAAACTGTTAGGTAATTTTTGCATTAAGATCACCGAGTTGGAGGTGGAGACGTAGCCACTGGTTTAGTTCAATCTGAAACAGGAAAAATGGAAAAAGAAGCTACGTGGGAATAAAAAAAAAGTTATATAAATCATCATTTGACACTAATTCAGTTTTTTTTTTAGCAATCATTGCCTTTAAACGGATGAGAAAACAGTTCACTGTATTTCAATGTTGCAGCGCGCAATGTTTTGCTGGAGTGCACTGCCGACAGCTGGTTCACGTTCGAAAGCGGTCGCTGCTTCGAAAAAGCTTCATTTTCACATCTTATCAGTTTTGACACAGTGCCAGACTTCCTTTAAGCTACGTGCACGCGCAATCCGATGAGATTCGCATGCGAAATTAAGATGCGTCAAAATTTCGGAGCGAAGGGGGAAATTCGTATCAGGCTGCGAAAATTGGACTGTTTATGCTCCTACCTTTAGCCAATCAGGTTTTCCCGGCCGGATTTTCTTCACATTTGTTATAAAGGTTAAAAATATCTGAACTTTCCATATGGGATTGATGAAGGTGCCGGAATCCTGACAGGAATTCCAGTCCGTGACAGCCCGACCTTAATCGTCTGTCTGCAGCACTTGTATTAAACGTCACCGTAGTTCATCCTTTGGAAATTCCTCCTTTTTAGTAGCGTGTTCCACCCTTCTAACATTAGTAACTGTTAGTTACTATTTCCGTTCCAACCTCACGAAAAGTTCCTACGCTGACCGTTCCAACCTCCTCGAAATGGTAACAAATAGTAACTTTTTGCTTACCGTGCTCGGGAGCGTAGCAAGCGTGGTAACTACGGATCATTGAATGAATTAATGAATTTATTACGTACTGCCCTAGGGCATAAGTGCAGTATAACAGTTTGTAGCGTGATTGGCTGGATTATCCAGTGGAATGGACTGATATTTTGCGGAAAATTGAAAAATGCGTTCCAGCCTTGACGCCAGAAGCGTGTTCCACCCTACTAACTGTAGTTACTACGCTAGTCACCGTAGTTACTACGCTAGGCTGGAACGCTTTTTTCTTTTTTCGGTCAAATATCAGGCCGCGGCCTGATCGGACCAATCACGTTACAGAGATGCGTAGTTACTGCGCTTACTACGCTCCCGAGCGTGGTAAACAAATAGTTACTATTTCGGGAAGGCTGGAACGGTCAGCGTAGTAACTTTTCGTGAGGCTGGAACGGAAATCGTAACTAATAGTTACTATTGATAGAGGGGTGGAACACGCTCCAGGAAGCCGAAATTCGTGACGTCATGCGTAGTAACTACGGTAAGTAGGATTGAACACGCTCTATACTACGGACTGACGATCAGGGTCGGGTGATCGCTGATTCGAATTCCAAGCAGGATTTGCGGATCAGTCATCAAGTCCGCGAGAAAAGTTTATATGCTTTCATCTGCATGATGCAAGTGCGGAAACTCCATCCGGGAAAATCTGATCGGCTAATGGAACTGATACACTGTGATGAGAATGATAAGATGTGGAAATTAAGCTGTTTTGAAGCTGCGGCCGCTTCCGAATGAGAGCCAGCTTTGGGCAGTCGTAGTACACTTTAGCAAAACATGCCGTGCTGAGACAGTCAAACACAGTGAACTGTTTTTCTCATCCGCGTAAAGACGTTGATCGCCAAGAATCTAGTAAAGTGGCGCCAAATGGTGATCTATGAAGTTATTTCTGGTTTGGCTTTATATACTCCTGAATGAGAGTCCGGTGCGAATATTCAGATTAGCTCAAACCGCCAACCGATTTTCAGGTTGGGGCTACGAGCTCTCCCGCCTTGTTGCAGAATTCAAATGCTGCGGGAAGCTTGCCTGAAACTGAGTTCCCACAGACTCCCTTGCTTGGATGCGAATAGTTTAGTAATAGCTTAGTAGGACATACTGCACTGTCACAAGTTTCAGAACAGACAACACAAGGATGTGCGGTTTCAACAGACAACACTTGGAATTTTATCTGTTGTCGCGACAAACGTTATGCATGAAATGTTATGCATAACAAGCATTGCCTGCAGGAAGAGCCGAACCCCCCCCCCCCAAAAAAAAGCATCTGGTCACCTGGTGGCTTTTTTGTTTGTCGTCATGATATCAGAAATTCAGCAAATGCTTTTTTGGCGGTTTTTCGGCTCTTCCTGGCAATGCTTGTATGCACAACTTCTCATGCATAACGTTTGTCGCGACAACAGAAAACATTCCAGTATTGTCTGTTGCGTGTTGCTGTTGAAGCCGCGCATCCTTGTGTTGTCTGTTATGAAACTTCTGACAGTGTGTTAAGTGGCTTTCTGGGTGAAGCTGCGAATTTCCCAGCCCGGTTTCAAACTTCGGGTGCTGTTTAACGAACAAAAAAGAGGCCTAGCCGCGGCTCGGCAGATTATGCTTTTAGATCTCTATGAAAGAAACCAAGGCCTTTAACCTCTCTAATTTTGTTCTTTAAATACCTCACATGTGGGAAAATCCACCGTTCTGAAGACCTCATGACTCATGATTCTATTGTTCGATCCTCTACCCTGTATGGCTGCCTGCGCCTTTACTCTTGCTATATCCTGAAGCTGATTATTTTCTATGGTAGTTCTTTATTGCTTTCAGATGTGTTTCACACAAGGTCTTTCTTACCTGGTTCTAGCAGAGAAAGCCACACAAGCCCTAGAAAACTGGTCGAAGTTGATGTCGCACGACGACTTCAAAGAGCTGATGTCAAAGATCGTGATATTTATGGAGCCGTATCTTAGATCACAACGTAAGCTACCTTCCTTCACGTTTTTATGGCACTTGCAGCTTCGCTCAAGTGCCATATACCGATCACTTTTCGGTCTGTCGGTCGGTCGGTCTGTCTGTCAGGCCACTCATCTCGAGTTACGGTACTTCCAGATGAGCTAGGACGATGAAACTTGGCAGGCATATCAGGGACCCAACCAAACTAATTTGGAAATAGTCACTTCCCCGATCCGACCACCGTGGGGGGAGTGGAGGGATGGGGAATCCGGAATATTGACGTATTTATAACTTTTGAACGGGGAATCGGATCTTAATGAAACTTGATGTTTGGAAAGACCTCGTGTCTCAGATGTCACATTTCAAGTCCGGAATGGATCCGGTGACTTTGGGGGGAGTTGGAGGGGGGAGTCGGAAATCATGTGACATATTCGGAGTGGACGGATCGGGATGAAACTTGGTGGGAAGAACAAGCACAAGCCCTAGATACATAGTTGACAAGACCGGACCGGATCCAAGCACTGTGGGGGGAGTTGGAGGGAGGGTTCCGGAATTCCGGTGATCACGACTTAAGATACTTACTTATGTGTTGGGACGATGGAACTTGGCATATCAGGGACCCGACCAAACTAATTTGGAAATAGTCACTTCCCCGATCCGACCACCGTGGGGGGAGTGGAGGGATGGGGAATCCAGAATATTGGCGTATTTATAACTTTTGAACGGGGAATCGGATCTTAATGAAACTTGAAGTTTGGAAAGACCTCGTGTCTCAGATGTCACATTTCAAGTCCGGAATGGATCCGATGACTTTGGGGGGAGTTGGAGGGGGGGAGTCGGAAATCATGTGACAGATTCAGAGTGGACGGATCGGGATGAAACTTGGTGGGAAGAACAAGCACAAGCCCTAGATACATAGTTGACAAGACCGGACCAGATCCTAGCACTGTGGGGGGAGTTGGAGGGAGGGTTCCGGAATTCCGGTGATCCCGACTTAAGATACTTACAAATGTGTTGGGACGATGGAACTTGGCAGGCATATTAGGGACCCGACCAAACTAACTATGAAATAGTCATTTCCTCGATACGACCACCGGGGGGGATGGAAGGAGGGGGAATCCGGAATGTTTACGTATTTATAACTTTAGAACGGGGAACCGGATCTTAATGAAACTTGACATTTGGAAAGATCTCGTGACTCAGACGTCACACTTCAAGTCCGGGATGGATCCGGTGACTTTGGGGGGAGTTGGGGGGGGGAATTGTTTGACATGTTCAGAGTGGACGGATCGGGATGAAACTTTGGGGGAAGAATAAGCACAAGCCCTAAATACATAATTGACAAGGCCGGACCGGATCCGAGTACTGTGGGGGAGTTGGAGGGAGGGTTTCGGAATTCCGGTGATCCTGACAAGACGCTTAGACATGTGCTAGGACGATGAAACTTGGCAGGCATATCAGGGATGGAATTTTCACTTAAGAACAGTCGGATTTTGCTTACAAATGATCACAGCAAACACACGCATTGGCGAATTCCTACTTTCATCATTTTACCAAGTCTTGCAAGTGCCATATGAGCTTACAGCTCTTGTTCATGCAAAAAACTGGTGCAGGGTCCTGGTGTGAAAGAGGCCGATTTGCCGGGCTGAGTGAGCATTCAGTTAAGCCCAATTCACACAGAGAGCGAATTTCGCCACGCCTGACGACATTCGTCACGCCGGCGTTGAAAAACGGCTTCGTCAGGCTTCGGCTCCGAGTCGAAAAAATTCGCAACGCAAGTAGGCAAATAATTTGACGCCCTCTGTGTGAATTCCGCTTTAGTGTTCATTTCGTTCCCGTTGCACCTTCAGAAGTTTTATGATATTTACACAAAGATACGCAGTTTAGGCAGAAATGAGATAACATAATTCCGTTATGACCATTTAAGACACGTATTCCGTCACCCAAGCTGACTGCGAATCATGCTGGATGGTGCTAAATGAATTTGTTTTGGTGATATTTCGACCCTTCATGGCAAGAGTCTTCTTCAGGCGCAAGCTAGAAGAATTTGAGTCCTGGATGTCCCCCCTGTTTTGTTCGTTGCAGTGTTATGAGTTGTTAGTGACTTTCTGTTTCCAGCGCCTTTACCGCAAGAAGAGGAAGAAGGCTTGGGCTATCGAGTCGCCTATGGAAAGAGAAGAGTTGATCTGAAGTCGACCCGCAAGTATCAGGCTAAGCCCAGTCCTTACTCAGCTCAGTGGGAAGACCTCCAATTCCGCATCTTACGACTAATCACCGAATGTGGATCTAAGGTATGTCTTGTAATGTATGTTTGATCCAGAACCAGTGAATTTTTTTTTTAATCTCGCAGGATTTTTCATTATCTCAGCCAACTTCTATTTTGGCTGATAGTCCGGGATCCAGACCGCGATATCTTTCAAAAACAGGGGGGGGGGGGGGGGTAGCAAACGAGCTGCAGAAGGTTTGAAGAACTTTTCTAGAACAACTTTTTCAACCTCTGGTGGTGATGGAGGCGCGGACCAAGGGGGGACCCAGCTCCTGGGGGTCTTAAAATATAACTGGGACACCCTTGCCTGGGGGACATAAATTCAGGTGGAGGAGGAAGAAGGCCCCTCAGATGTATACCGAGCTGGGCCCACCGGCGTGTGGACATGTCCCGTCAGCTACAAACCTTCTCCCAACAATGGGTAAAATTGTATGGTATGGCAGATTACCATCGTGGGAGGATCCTCTTCAGGAGGACAACTGCGAAAGGGCGGATGATTCAGCGATGAACAACGGCCTCTGCAAGTTGACGGAGAGGAGTGGCTTACCGCCGTCTCCTAGCCATCCTTGAAACCTCCTCCTTCAGTTGCAGTCTTTTTTCCCCAGGGAGTTCCCCCCCCCCCCCCGGGTCCCAGGTTCGGGGTGCAAACCCAAAGCCTAACCCTCCTCGCTTTATCTAGGCTTGGGGTTGGCTGTCCTCAGGCAGGCGCTGGAGTTACAGGCGGAGTTGTTGAATTAGTGGACAGTCTTATATTCCACTCTATTAAAACGAATCGTTAGCAGTAAGTTAAAAGAGAAAACTACAAACAAACACACAAAAAATAAGAAACACAAACATTGAAACAATTGCTTGCATTTTAGGTCAGTTCTGTCCTGGTGGAGAGACCTCTCGAAGAAATCAGTCAAAAAGCTATTTCCTGGGACAAGGAGGAGCACCTGCAGTTCAGGATACCATTTCCTGATTTGAAGCCAGTTGTTTATTTAGGTAAGCCCTCCCTCTACTCCGTCGTCCGACATTTGAATAAAAGAGTTTACTCCAACCAAAAAAACAACCAACTCTTCGATGCCCAGAGGCAAACCTGTAAGGGACTAAGTAACCCTAAAACATTAAGGAAAACAAGTTAGGCTACCTGAAAAAAAGGAAAAAAGAAACAGAAACAAGAGCTGTAAGCTCATATGGCACTTGCATGTGTTGAGATGTTTTGTTTGATCAAAAGTATTTTTCGACTTTGTGGTTAAAATGCGCACTTTAAGGGAGCTAGATAAAAAGTATTTTATTTTTGAACTTGGGTGTAATGATGCGCACTTTAAAGGCGCTAGAAATGCATCTGTATGCAAAACCCTTGAGGCAAAAACGATCACAGGCCCTTAGGGATCCTTGATGTATAGGGTTTCGTCAAAAGTTTTTTTTTTCGCTTTTCATTTCAAATGCGCACTTTAAGGGTGACAGAAATAAATTTTTAAGCAAAACCCTTGTGGCACAAATGATCATGGGTTGAGATGTATTGTTTGAAATAAAGTACTTTTCGACCTGGCCGTTCAGATTCACACTTTAAGGGAGCTAGAACGTTATTTGTAAACAAAACCCTTGAGGCAAAAATGATAATGGGCTCATGGGGATCATGAAAATATGAATTTGGTTTAAAAGTATTTTTCGAAATTTGCAGTCAAGATTAGTACTTTAACGAATGGTCGGGTTTGGAAAGTGGCCATTTTTGAGTCAATCTTGTCAAATCTCTAATATTACAGCCAAGTTCCATCGTCCTAGATTATCTGGAAGTACCTTAAATCGTGATCACCGGAATCCCGGACCCCCCCCCTCAAACTTCCCCACAGTCGCCGGAGCCAATCCGGTTCCGTAAGTGTTTTTCCAGAGCATCTGTTTGTCATTCCCACAAAGTTCCATCCCGATCTCACCAGTCTAAGCCGGTCACGTATTTTCGCCCCCCCCCCAATTGCTGTTGGATCTGTCCGGACATGAAAAAGATCAACAGAAACATGTCCTCTCTTCAATTACCAAATTTCACTCAAATCCGATCAGCCGTTTCAAAGTTACGCATGACTCAATATTCCGGATTCCCCCTCCCGTTACTCCCCCCACGGCTATCAGATCATGTAAATTTTTCTTTATAAGTCAGTTTGATCGGGTCCCTGATTCGCCTCCCAAGATTCGTCGTGAAAATCCCCAAAACCGCCATAACCGGAATTCCGGGAAAGTCCCCTCCAACCCCCCCCCCTAATGTCATGATCCATCCGAAATGTATAAACGATTTATCTGGAGCAGATGCTTGTTCTTCCCAGCAAGTTTCACTCCGATCCCTCCATTCTAACCGTTTCCCGATATTTCCGGTCTCCCCCCCCAACTCCCCCATAGCTGTTAAATCCGGTCCGGACTTCAATTGGGACATCAGAGGTATGTCATTTATTCAGTTATCAAGTTTCATTCCAATCCGACCACCCGTTCGAAAGTTACACAGTACTCCAACTTTCCGGATTCCCCAGCCCTCCACCCCGCTAGTGTCCGGATCCAGTCCAAATGTATAAACGATTTATCTGGAGCAGATGCTTGTTCCTCCCAGCAAGTTTCACTCCAATCCCTCTATTCTAACCGTTTCTCAAAATTTCCGGTCTCTCCCCCCCCCCAACTCCCCCATAGCTGTCGAATCCGGTCCGGACTTCAAACGGGACATCAGTAGTGTGCCATTTATTCAGTTATTAAGTTTCATTCCAATCCGATCACCCGTTCGAAAGTTACACACTACTCCAATTTTCCGGATTCCCCAGCCCTCCACTCCCCCCGGGTGGTCGGATCCAGTCCAAATGTATAAACAATTTATCTGGAGCAGATGCTTGTTCTTCCCAGCAAGTTTCACTCCGATCCCTCTATTCTAACCGTTTCTCGAAATTTCCGGTCTCCCCCCCCCCAACTCCCCCATAGCTGTCGAATCCGGTCCGGACTTCAAACGGGACATCAGAAGTATGCCATTTATTCAGTTATCAAGTTTCATTCCAATCCGATCACCCGTTCTAAAGTTACACACTACTCCAATTTTCCAGATTCCCCAGCCCTCCACTCCCCCCCGGGTGGTCGGATTGGGAAACTGAATGTTTCCAAGTTAGTCCGATCGGGTCCCAGATGCTCCTGCCAAGTTTCATCGTCCTAGCACATCTGGAAGTACTCCAATTCGAAAAAGTGTGACAAAACTCCTTAATTTTCAGAATTTCCCCGGTCCACCACTCCCCCCCAGATGGTCGGATCGGGAAACTGATTACTTCTAGGTTAGTTTGGTCGGGTCCCTGATTTTCCTGCCAAGTTTCATCGTCCTAGCACATCTGGAAGTACCCTAACTCGAACATGTGGGACAAAAAAATTCGGACAGACAGACCGACAGACCGACCGACAGACGGAATTGCGATCGGTATATGGCACTTGAGCCAGAGGCTGCAAGTGCCATAAAAAGAAGAAGGAAAGTAAGGAAGAAAGGAGCTTGAGTTACCCGGTTTGGGACGCCCAAACAACACAAACTTTAAAACCAGACACACTGCTATCCCTCCCCCCGACACAAAATCAAATTTAAACGGCTGAAAATAACACATCAAATTCGTATTGTAAACAACAAAACAATGAACTTTCAACATTGTATAGAAATCCAGTAAAACACCATCAGAGCTTCTCAGTTCCGTAAATGAACGACTTAATTTCGTATGGCATGTATAGTCGTGGACACAAAGATGCACACCAGCCATCTTCGATTTCGATTCTTAATTACTTACTTCCGTAACACTCCATTATTTCGTACGGTTTACTGTACCTTATGAAATAATGGTCTAGAAAAACATCATACGTTTGTTTACAGGAGGACGAACACAAATAGTGGCGTTTTTGATTGCCGATGAGTTCGGCGATAGCGTAGCCGTTTGACTTTTTGGCGTTTTTGACGTTCGCCGGAAGCCGATAGCCGATGGGCGATAGCCGTTGTTCTGTTTTTGTGCTCAACGGCTAACGTCTATCGCCTAAATTCCTGTACATCGCCTATCGGCCTCGGACTCGCCGATAGGCGATAGCCGTTGCCTCCAACGGCTACCGGCTATCGGCTATCGAAAACAGTAAATAAGCACGAATCGGCAAACTTCCTTCGTCTACCGGGGAAATTTCATCGGCAATCAAAAACGCCACTAATATTTAAGTCGTGATACATATTTTTGTAGAGGACCTCGGGGGCGAGCCAACGGCATGTGGACAGATCTCGTGACTGATCACGACTATAAGCAAACTGGAATGAATCAGAATTACTTCTCTATCCGTCCTCGACATAAATTGATTGGGACATTCTAATTTAATCAGTGGAAGTTATGACAACGTTGAAGTGACTGATTTAATAAGATTCAGCATTAACAGTCATCATAGGGGTCATGCGTTCAAGCTTGCAAAACCACGTTTCCACAAGGACGTGTATAAGTGGAGCTTTGGTAACAGGATTGTTGATCCTTGGAATAGTATTACCGAAGATGCGGTTGGTGCTGAACCGATCAATAGTTTAAAGTGCATTATAGATAGGACTCTGATCAGTACGATTACTGCGAATTTCTCCGGGTTATTTATAGGCGAAAGCCTTTTCTGTTGCTTTATATTATTATTATCACAACAGTGAGCTCCGATGGCGAGTGCAAGGGTAGCAGGAAAACAAAGGTTGTGCTGGGTACAACACTATTCATTACCGTAGAATACACCACATTTACGTTTGAATACCCTTTCTCCCTCCATACCCTCTCTCCCTTCCCTGTTGTTTTTGTCAGTTGGTTTTAATGATTCATTTGTATTTTAGATTCTCTTCTGCCACGAGTTGTTGAACTGTCAACGATGAGCAGCGACCGACGCACCAAATTAGCTGCGTGTGAAGTACTGCACGCTTTGTTTGTATTCATGATTGGAAGCGGTAAGTCTTGCTTCTAACCATCGAAATGGGTCGGGGCTCATTTTTCGACTTTTTTGTTAGCTTCATCAGCCTCTGTTCTTATAGCACAACCCTTACTAGAAATGATCTTTAGAAATATCGTTTTTCGAAATACCATTAATTTCCACGTGAAATGAGCGATTTTCCTGTCAGCTCTTATCAACTCTATCTGGCCTCCCCGCTCTCCGACGCGGAGGCTGGACGCAAAATATTTGAAAACTTAACGCGCAGTGGTTAAAAAGTCGAACAAACAAGAAAAACAAAACAATGTTTTAATGTTTAATGTTTTAATTGTCGGGTTTTTATTCTGTTTGATCATTTTTTGACTATTGTTTTATTATGTACAACCGCCTTATTAAATGTTATTTAAATATTTAATTATGATGTACCTGACGAAAACGACAAGTTCGGCAATCCAATGCTGTGAAAGTTTCATTTTGTAATAAAGTATCAGATACAAGTCCAAAACAGAATATAGACCTGATGGCCTACCACATCTTCCAAAATGAAAAACAACACTTTGAAGCTTCTCATGTCCTTATGTGTGAAAGAGTTGTCGGCCTTCAAGCTTTCGGCGAAGTATATGTTGCGTGACTGGCAAAACACGGCTAAGCCGAAAAAGCGCTGAAAAGTCGTAAAGTATTAAATGAAGCGACGGCGAAAGGCGAGGATTTCAGAAGCATGTCATTCCATATGGGATCTAAGGATACTATAAAAGGCAGGATTAGCGAGAGGGGTCCTATAGGTTATTGAACACACAGTCCGACATTCGCAGTCGGATGCGAATTTCCGCCTTCGCTCTGGAATTTCGGCGCATCGCATGAAGGTTTCCCATAGTGACGCGAATTTCGCATGCGTATTTTCGGATGCGCGACTGTGTGTGCCCGTAGCTTTAGTATCCACGCAGACAGTGTTCTCCGGATGGCAAAACAAAATCTGTCGTTTTTGTGACCTTGAATACTTGTTTGAATGTCCGCTCAGAATTCTTCTAAAGTCACAAGTAAGATAGATATGTAAGATTTCGATAAACAGACAGGTCCTGTTCTGGAACTTTCTGCTAAACTTCTGACTGAAAATTTTTCTTTTCATATCATTGATTATTTTGATCTCGGGAATTCGTCTTCTCGTATTCTCAGCCATGCACTGTGTACGAAGGTTCCGAATTTTAACATGTTCATTATTATACATATTCATTCCCGTACGGAAAAAATCATTAAAATGTCACACAATATCATAAGGAAATCATGATTTTTCATTTTATCAATAAGAAAATCATAGAGAAATCATGATTTACCTTCTTTGTGACATTGATGTCACGAAAACGTCATGATCAGGCAAAAGTCATGAATAATTGTCAGAAAAAATCACAATATTTTACAGTTTTGATTTCCCTAAATCATAAGAAATCATGAACGGAAGTTACGTATTTATGATTTAGTGTTCGTGACTTCAAAAATCTTGAAAAGATCAGAACTGAAATTTTAATAATTTCAGAAAATCAATAAAACATCATTTTTGTGATGATTTACGCCTTCGTGATCAATCAAATCATGAAAGATCATTTCAGTATCAGTTTTGTGATCTGGGAAATCATAAAAACTCATAACCACCAATTAAGAAGGTTGTGATCAGTGCTTATGATTTAAGAAAATCATAAACATATCATTTTGAGAAGGCTTATGATTTTGATTAATCATTAAAAAATCATTTTGATGATGAACGAAGCCGTCGTGTTTTCAAAAATCATGAAAGATCATAGCGGTAGATCTTTTGTGATCTGCAGAATCAGAAAAAAATCATAACCACGAATCATGAAATTTGCGAATCAGTCTTTATGATCTAACACGTCATAACAAGATCATATTGAAAATTTTTATGATTTTATAAATCACCAAGAGATCGTTTCAAAGCTAACATAAGCCTTCATGATCTTGACAATCATAAAAAAAATCATAAAAAAGAATTCTGACAGCTGCAACTCAGTCTTCATGATTTTTAGAATCACCAAAAGGTCATATTCGGAAGTTTCATGACTTAAATAAAATCATTAAAAGATCATTTCGATTTTGACTCTAGCCGCTGTGATCATATAAAGCACGAAAGATCATTGTGAAGAAATATAATGATGCGGCAAATCATGGAAAATCATAATCAGGAACTACTAAGATTATGACTTGGTCTTCATGATTTTAAAAATCACAGACAAATCATATCGTTGAGTTTAGTGACTTTACTGGTCTGTACGGTTGTACCGCCGCTGGCCGCATCATTCGATTATCGATCGATGCAGATCGGGTTGCACGGTTGCACCGGCCGTTGGCTATTCGCCCCCTGCTCTGTGTGTTGTATTAGTCAGTAGTTGCGTTTTTGATCCGAATTCTCCTCGCGATTCTCCTCCGAATTCTCCTATTTCGGGTTTTTGGACTATTCAGATGAAGCGAATTCTCCTTTTCTTGCGTTTTTGTCAGGATCGAGAACGGGGAAAGCCTCCGAATTCTGCAGAATCGAGAAGTTTCTCCGCTAGTGAATTCTCGATTCTTCTGTCCCCGTTCTCCTCCCTGATTGGTCAACAGTGTGCGGTGTTTAATATGCACAAACAGGTATACCGGGTAGCAGACGAGCTGTCAAATTAGTGTTTTTGTCAAAAGCGAGAATGGAGAAGCCAGAGGAGCAAAAACGGTAATTTTGTACGAGAATCGAGAATTCAGAATCGAGAATTCAGAACCGAGAATTCGGATCAAAAACGCAACTAGTGCCAGTCAGTCAGTGGTGTTCTTTCTTGATTCAGTTCAGTCCAGTAAAGATATTGAACAATATATTAATGAGTATAGTGCATTGGCGACGAGGATTACGGAGATTGTACAGCTTATGAGTGGTGAAGAATATTGCTGAGGACTACTGCTAATGAGCAATTGTGAAATCAAGCAAGAAGAAGAGGCAACAATGGCGAATCGAGTGATTGGAGTGTTGAACGGGTATGTTCAAGGAACAGACTTTGCCGAGTATGCGGAAGTTATTGGCCGATATTTTGTAGCCAATTCGATTACGACTACTGAGCAAAAAAGGGCGATCTTGCTCACAGCCTGAGGTCATAGCACATACACCTTGCTACGAAATTTGTGTGCACCGGACTTACCAAGCACCAAGACCTATGATGAGCTAGTTCAACTGTTGACGGATCACTTAAAGCCTAAGAGAATCATCATAACCGAAAGATACAAGTTTCATAAAAGGTTCCGGGAACCAACAGAGACTCTTGCGGATTTTTACGGAGCACTGCGTGGCTTGGCAAAAAACGTGCAATTTCGGGACTTTTCTCGAGGATGCAGTAAGAGACCAATTTGTCAGTGGCTTAAAATCGAGCTCGATACCGAAGCGACTTCTGACTGAGGAGACGCTAACTACCGGCTACTGCTTTGGCGACAGCACAAAGCATCGAATCTGCGACAAAGGAAACAGCAAAAATAAATGAGCAACCAGTGAATGCGTTAAAAGTGCCTACGTATGCTCACTGTATCAGATGTGGAGAGTCTAATCATGCAGCTGAAAAGTGTTTTCGCGGTAAATCGACTTATCAGTCATCATGATTTTCAGTACTCACAGTCATGACAAATTTTTTCGTATATAGCATCAAAACGAAATCATGATCGGCATATGACACACGTCATGACAAAGATCATAATTTTTGTCATTATGAATGACAATAAAATCATGATTCAAACTCTTCGGAATATCATGATTTAGACAAGACAAAAGATCACCAATAAAAGTCGTGACTTTCGTTATTGAGTCATGACAGATATCACGACAAAAATCATGATTTTTGTCATAAGAATCACAATAAAGTCATGATTCAAATTTCTGGATTATATTTTTTATTTTGCTGATTTTCAAATTGTCATGATCCAAAAGTGACAAAAAAGATCACCAAGAAAGTCATGACTGTCGTTATAAAAGAGGCATGACAACTGTCATAACAAAAATCATGACTTTTGTGATTACAGATCTTCTTAATGTCATGATGCAAGGTCCTTTCCAAAACTTCATGAAAGTCACGACAAGAGTCATGACAGATGTCATGACAAAAATCATGATTTATGTCATTACAAATTTTCATAATGTCATGATGCATGGTCCTTTCCAAAACTTCATGAAAGTCATGACAAGAGTCATGACAGATGTCATGACAAAAATCATGATTTATGTCATTACAAATCTTCATAATGTCATTATGCATGGTCCTTTCCAAAACTTCATGAAAGTCATGACAAGAGTCATGACAGATGTCATGACAAAAATCAAGATTTATGTCATTACCAAGAAAGTCATGACTGTCGTTATAAAAGAGGCATGACAACTGTCATAACAAAAATCATGACTTTTGTGATTACAGATCTTCTTAATGTCATGATGCAAGGTCCTTTCCAAAACTTCATGAAAGTCATGACAAGAGTCATGACAGATGTCATGACAAAAATCATGATTTATGTCATTACAAATCTTCATAAAATCATGATGCATGGTCCTTTCCAAACTTCATGAAAGTCATGACAAGAGTCATGACAGATGTCATGACAAAAATCAAGATTTTTGTCATAACAAATCACAATAAAGTCATGATGCATGGTCCTTTCCAAAACTTCATGAAAGTCATGACAGATGTCATGACAAAAATCAAGATTTTTGTCATAACAAATCACAATAAAGTCATGATGCATGGTCCTTTCCAAAACTTCATGAAAGTCATGACTAGAGTCACGACAGATGTCATGACAAAATCAAGATTTTTGTCATCACAATAAAGTCATGATTTTTCTTGTTGTTGTTCACGATTTCTTGTTGTTCCTTCGATTAGTCATGATTTTAAAATCATGACTTTGCCATCAATAGGTCATGATTATAATCACTATAGAATCATGATTTTTGTCTTGACAAAAATCATGATTTTTGTCATGACACCTGTCATGATTTTGTCATAATTCGGAATCACGATTTTTTTTGATTTTTTAATGACGTTTTTTCCGTACGGGTTATCTCCTTACTTTGTGCTACCCCTTTTGTATGTAACAAAGTTCAGTCAGTCAGTGAATCAGTATACGTCAACAAATTCTTCCAATTTCAATCGTACCACTGGTTTCTAGTTTCTCTTTGTTGTAGGGAGTCAAAGAACATCTGAGTACAGCGAGATCCATCCTTTCGAGCGGCTTTATCGGCGGGTGTTCCCCGCTGTCATTGATTTGGCTTCCGAGCCCGATGACGTGGTTCAACGCATGTTCCAGACACTAGTGGGACAAACTGTTCGATATTTTGCCAAGCCAGTCTCAACTAATGAAGGGACCAGGTTGACCCGTGAGTCTGACACAGTCCTGGCTGGTATCTTGGTACGTTATGGCTCGTTTCTTACACATGTTGGTGATAATAATTCGTTTAGTTCCATGTTAGCATTTTACAAAAGTAGTGGTGGATCGTCATAAATGGTCAACATAGTCATAAATAATCACATGTATGTTACAAATTTAAAATGCAATTCGATAAGATTTTTTCTCTTTAGTCTTGGACAAGGTTCTTGCGAGGAAAAATACTTTAGGGCTCATTTCTTTGATCAAATAACGAACCAGAGAGAAGCTTCAGGTTGTAAGATTGAACTATACTAAACCTGTTTAACGATAAACATATTCATCTTCCGCTAACCTTTCCGATTCAAATCAAATCAAATCGTTTATTCATTAGGAAACTTACACACGGCGTGTGCCGACTAACTGATCCCAGCGTCAGTATAAATTCGTTCTAGTCCAGATAGTGAGCATGCACGAAGGGGGTTTGATTATTGTAAACGAGTAGAGGAATTTGACCACAGTAAATGTGTCTGTATGACGGAAAGGAACCTGTGTTTCATCCCAGATTAAGCACTAGCTCGATGTTAATCGTTGTGTGAAGACTATAATTACAGGAAAAGCTGGAAAGTGAAAATCCAGCCGTCCGTGGCATCGCAGGAGACGCCCTTCGCGAATTTCTGACTTGGAATCTTAAGCAAACGCTTCCCAGGGACTTGCAGAAACCTGATGTGGTAAAGAGGATTCTCAAGAACATCTACGCCTTGGCCTTGCATCCCTCGCGGTCCAAGAGGCTAGGTAAGTCAATAGTCACACCACCCTGTCATCCACCTTTAGCTTAAGAGAGCAGATGACCATTAGCCTACGGTATCTAGTGGTTGTTTGGCGGGCTAGGTTTAGGTTTGTCCTTTCTCTAAAAAATTCGGCCAAATTGGCATTCCGTTTTAAACTTGAAATCCGATTAGAAAATTGGTCTGTTGTATCATCGGCTGTTTAAGGAGCACAGAAAATGAAACAATTCGGGAAACACACCCCTTTGTGGGGTGTGAGATAGTCTTCGTTGTTTCATATGTGTCTGAGGCCATTTGAATTAGTTATTTTTCCTTTCAGAGTCATTCTCATGAATTGTTACGTAGCTTTAAACATGCAGACGCCCAAAGTACAGTTTGTGCGCAGTAGACTTCTCGCTTCGCGCGTTGTCTGCCAGCTTTCGCTGGAAACGTGAGCCAGACACAGGCGACCTTTGTGAGAAATTTGGTCCAGAATGCTTGTAATCGTTAAGTCACCTCTAGAATACTTCTATACTGGGAAGTAGTTCGTGTAAAAGCAAGTGAAACAGGTTTAATCTTTCCGATGTTTTCGAATTGAATGCACCAATCGGAGGCCCTTGCTTGGAAGATTTCTTAGTAAACCAGTCGGTAAACCTGTAATATCTCTAGGGGCCTGTATTGCTTGGAATTCAATCTACCGTGAGTTTCGCGAACAGGAAGTTCTGGTTGAGATGTTCACGTTTGAGCTTTTATGGAATTTCTTGGAATGCCTTGCGATGTCAAATAGTGATCCGCCGATGAGTCCAACGACGAAGCAGGCACTGGCAGCCGTTCAACACTTGAAGCGGATTATCTTTGAGAAGTCCAAGCTGTTTCTCAAGGTATGGATTGCCTTCAAGTATATCTCGTTTAAAGTAAATGAACGTTATGGTTTCTTTCGCTTGTTTCTTAAAGAAGATCGATAGGACGCCGCAGTTGTTCTGGGATGAGCGAGCAAATCAACTAAGCAGGCATATTCTCATATGGGATGCTTCACCGTTGCTGGAGAAGAGAGAATAGCTATCTTTCATGGAAGCTTTGTCTGTTTTCTTCCTCCATTTTTCCGACTTTTAAATTTTAACTTTAGCTTAGTGCTCCATGGGCCACGCTACGGGGACTACTGTGGCACGTTGTTGTGTATAAACGACAGCTTTGCATGGTTGTGACGAAAACCGTTGTCTAATTTTCGTTTCTTTTCAGCTAAAAAATAGAACCCGTCCACCTCCCAGTTTTGATGAAAATCCGACTTTAAGTGACCTGGTGCAGTGGCTTTTCAAAAATAGTGGTCGGCCAGAGGTGGAAGCAAGAAGAGCGACGTTGGACATCTTTCTCGCAATGATTCCTAGTTTAAAAGGTAAAAGCTCGCTGCTGACTAATAATAATTTTATTCCATATTATCGTTTTACAAAAATAGTGGTGGATCATACGTGATCACATAGTCACACCAGAGTCACTTATATTTTACTTCCTCCCCTGCCTGCGCTGAGCTGGGTTTGCATCTTTAGTAAACATGGTCGGATCCAACCCCAGGACTTTCATCTCTTTTGTTTGCTGATGTAAGCTGGATAGTTGGTTTCTCCAGTTCTCTCGGTCTACCTTTCGTTGTGTGAGTCAAAATCCAGGGTCCTGTTGGTCAGTAGGGTTGGTTGCAATCCGTCTGTCTATTTACCAGGTTGTGGTACTCGGGAGTATTGTGAGCTTATAGGCTATTAATAAAATAATATAAAAATACTGGTAAAAGAAAGCTGTTACGCCTCTTAATTCAGTTGAATTTACTTGCCGAGAAAGAATGCCAAAATTAACTCATCTAGCCCCACCATGAAGCCACCACCTGGCAGTGGGGGGGGGGAACTGTATATAACAATAAACTAGTCAATAGATCAAAAATAAATAGTGGCGTTTTTTATCGCCGATGAAATTTCCCCGGTAGACGAAGGAAGTTTGCCGATTCGTGCTTATTTACTGTTTTCGATAGCCGATAGCCGTTGGAGGCAACGTCCATCGCCTATTGGCGAGTCCTAGGCCGATAGGCGATGGACAGGAATTTAGGCAATAGACGTTAGCCGTTGAGCACAAAAACAGAAATTAGAAGAAACAGCTACGGCTATCGGCTTCCGGTGAACGTCTAAAACGCCAAAAAGTCAAACAGTTACGCTATCGCCGAACTAATCGGCAATCAAAAACGCCACTAATGTCTTAGTTCACTGCGATTCAAGTTCACTGCAAATTTGGATACCAAGGCGTCCAAAGAAGAGAAAATAGACTTAGTCACCATCGTGGACTCGTAACCAACTTCCCATCTCACTGTTTAAGTAGAATTCGGGAAGTGCAAACATTAGCCGTTATCATCCGAAGGTCATACTAATTGAGCGATCCCGCTATAATTTAATAGCAGCCTAGGTAAGGGTGAATGCACCTTTGGAGAATCTTATGTCCATGATAAAATACCCTTCGAATATATATGATTTCCCCTCTGTTTTCCAGATGTCCGGAATCCAGCCGCTTTTGTGTCAGTGTGGGTCAAATCTCATTCCCTGCCTGAACTTATTGAAGTCATTGAAGGACCAGACAATCCCCTCGAAATACAGGAGAAATCAAAACTACTCTCACCGGAGTTTCTTGAAAGACTACAAGCCGGACTGGAGGTGTACACGATACTTCTTGACCGGAGTGCCATCTGCCCCAGTGACGTCCTTCTACACCCCGGTTCACGGATTCTCAATCGAATAGTAGAATTTATGAGCGAAGTCGTGGGAAGGAACAGTAACTCGCAATCGCCTGAAGCCGGTGCTAGCCTTGAGTTTCTAAGGTGCTCTGTTACAGTCCGTATCTTGACCTTCATATCATCTTTAATGATGTACAGCAAAGAGTCAAAGTTTGCTGCCATTTTTGGCACGATATTCGAAGGTGGCACTGCCAGCGATTTCTTGAAGCAAGTGATATTTGTCCCTGATCGCCTGGGCTTTGATATTCGAAATGCTGACACCCTGACGTCTCTTCAGGACGAAGTGAGGACGTTTTTGAAAAGAGCGGTTGAAAAGCTGCCTGCGTCAGTGGTCCAAGAAATTGTGAAAGTCATAGCTGAGGAAAGCTTTGACTTAAGACATGAAATAGATATGCTGTTCCTGGATGAAAGCCGCTCGCCGGTGATCGTAGAGGGGGCCGTTATCGTGTGGGAAGTAATCGGTGCGAAAATTTCTCAGGTTAGTCTGTCGTCATTGGCCTCTGTCAAGGAAGCATGAAAACCAGAGCAAAATAACACTAGGGAGTAGCGCCAAGACTTAAAAAAAAGTGACACACACTCGAATAGTAGCGACACTAGCACCACTAGCGATACTGAACGTCCCTACTCAAACTCAATGAGTCGTGCACCAGCGCTGGCTCCAGTAACTTCATATTCTGAACACTGCAAAAAAAGATACAACCCCCCGGTTTCCAAGATGTGTGCAGGCCGCGTCTTAGCTTTACTAGAAATTTCTAAATCCGCACGTTTGTATCGCTTTAAATTCCGCAAGCGTAATGGGCGGCGCTACGACTATGGCCCGTTTGCGAAGCATAGAAAGGATAGGTCTTGGCGCTACTCCCTAGTGTTATTTTGCTCTAATGAAAACTAAGAAGGAAGGAAGGACATATCTTTGTTTTGTGAATCTTTGGTATTCCTTCATCCGAGGCCGATTGCGTGTCATGACTTTTGTTCGCTGGTCTTGCCTTTTGCTTTCGGATGGATAACCTCCAACGTCTCGGCCCTTCTTGGCAAAGGTCCTCGTCCGCTAAATCTATGTACAAGAATTTGCGAAGGATCATCAGGTTACATTTTCAGCTGAAATCCCCCGCTAAATAAAAGTAATTACACGTGCGTACCTTTTTTAATGCAAAAAAGGTGTGACACGCAATGAAATAGTATAGTCTGTTTTCTTCCGTTATTCGTGCCCTCTCTATCAGGGACAGGAGCTGTTAAAGGAGCATAAAAAGTAAGGTAAAAAAAACGAATAAAAAATAGGAAGACAGAAATAACACTGGAAATCTAGGGAATCTAGGGAAGAAGTCCACTGAGGAAATATGCTAGTGGTTATTTCTTTTCTTGCTGCAACGGTGTTCAAGGTTTCTTGACTGTTTCCGTATTCTGCGATATGTCAAAATGTATGTTTGGAGCTATGTATTCGTGGTGTGTGTTTGTGGCCAGAGGCGTTACTAGCCAAAATGTTTGGGGGGGGGACGAGGTATTTACCGACTGGCTGGTCATTTTACCGACTGGTTTTGCAGATAAAAACGACTGTGTTGACGAAAAATCGGCTAATTTTAAGAAAAATTGACAATTTTTCCGAAAAACCGACTGTTTTTAAGAAAAATCGGCTGTTTCCAAGAAAAAAATCGACTGTTTTTAAGAAAAATAGTGGCGCTTCGCGCCGACTCGGCTATTTTTTACCGACTGGCCGACAACATTGGGGGGGGGGCGTCCCCCCCCTCCCCCCCTAGTAGTGACGGCCCTGTTTGTGGCACACTGGAGAAGGTGAAGTGTCGAAGTGTACTCTGCGTAAGAGTGCTGCTAGATAAGCAAGTTTAACGCTAAGAGACACAGGTTCGCCGCAAGTTAAACCACGAAATTTCTGCAATTGTTGGAAAAGCTTGTGGATTGATTTCGTTTTGTTGCTATTGTAGGAAGCTAAACTCCGAGCAGAGCCTGAAGGTACCTTTGCGCTCGTTGTTGAGTTCCTTGATACTCGACGGAAGGAAGGGTCGTCGTCCTTGGTCATTAATAACAGAGACTCGAGTCGGATTGTAGCCGTGATGAGAATCAGCTATGTTTTAGGCCTTGATGTAAGTAGCATTTGTCTCTACTTTAGCAGGTTGCACCAAAACGTCACATCTTCACTCTTTGTTCAAACCGACTACGTTTCTGCGTTTCGTGTTTGGACAGTTGGTCTCGACACCGTTTTTTGGGATCCCAAAACGTTAGTGACGGATACCTATGACATCGCAAAAGTTGTCCGTCCGTCCGTCCGTCTGTCCGTCTGTACGCACGATAACTCTCGAAGGGATTGAGATATTTTGATGAAACTTGGTGGGAGGATCCTTTGGGTCAAAGTACAAGTCAAGTTCGAAGGTGGGCTCTGTAGCTCTATATTTGAGGGTGGGGGAGGGGTTTCAAATTAAGGGGCAAACAAAATATTTTGAAACAGCTAATGTGATAGTCGATTATGGGGTAAGAAGACATGCTGAACACGATGGTGAAAACCATTTTCTCGCCGGACAAGTAGTTCGCACGGAATCCGGCCAAAACCGGACACAAAATGTGTCGACCAATTTTCGGCTACCCCTTTTCTTCAAAATAGTATATAAGCTCTGCATAGTAGTAGCTCTGCGCAGAGCTCGTGCTCAATCAACCTAAGAGCTAGTTGTTTCGAAGGTCGAAGGGGTTGGTATGTGGGGTTGCTAAAAGAGAAGGTGGTTGTGGGCTATATAACAGTTGAAAAGTTTAGAAGGATTGACAACTTCAGTAGAAGGGTGAACACTGAAACCAAAAATAGACCGATCCCAATTGTGAGACAAGTAGGGGATTTCTAATGGTTTCATGGTCTAATAATAGGCTGTTAGACCATAATCATCTTCGGCAATGAGGGGTTAGCAGTTTTGTCTACTTGGTGTACCTACAATTTGTTTCCTGTGCTTTATATGGTACGAACAAATTGGTACCACGTCTATCACGAGGACATGGACTCGTAAGTAAGAATCGGTTGCTAGAATCTTTGGTGATCTGTTTCTAAATAAGTTTTGATCTATCAACATCATATATTAGATTTTTGGGATCCCATCGGCACCTTTGGTCTTGTTTCATGAAGAAATCCAACCAGAGTCAAAGACTTCATTTTAAGACGGGATGGTCGCCCTCTCGATGTAACGTTGTAACTAGTGAACAGATAGACAAAAATGCAAAAAGAAAATATATTGATCATACACGCTGACTGTAAGCAGTCTATCCTTGTTCATAAAATCCGGCTTTTGCATGAGCGGAGTTGTGTTGTTGCACGTGCGGGAAACACAGTGCAATTTACACCAGTCATACATAAATCCTAAATTTTGGGCATGGTGCCCCAACGTCTGGGCATGCCCCAACGTATGGGCATGGTACCCCCATAAAAATCTGTTTGAAAAGCTAATTTCCATTTCAGATTCTCAGTTCGACAGATTTTCACGGGGTTACCATGCCCTTCCTGGAGGGCATGGTGCCCCAACGTATGAGCACCATGCCCAGACGTTGGGGCACCATGCTAAAAAAAAATGAGGATTTGTGTATGATTGATTTACACAGTCATGCATCGTGGAATTCCATACGATATGAAAGTTTTGGCCTTGATGTAAGCTGTATTTACTGCTCAATTGAGTAAACGAATAAACGCCTTCTAGAAGCAGATTATCAGTTTGCAGTTACAGTGCTGTTTTAGTAAAGCTCTCGGACCTATTAGTCTGAAGGTTTAGTCGATCCTGAGAGCCCTCATGCTTGGAATGGTGTGTTTTTAGTGGAGTGTTCCTTGGAACAATCCACTATTGCGAGCGCTGTAGCAGCTTTCGGCTTTCGGTTTCCGGTTTTCGGTTTTCACCGTATTTTGTGGAGCTCATAACTCGTTCAAACTTGGTACACTTGTGAGTAATGGGGTCTAGTTGTGCCTTTTGGGGGTCCCACCCCCCCACACCCACCCGGTTCAGGGGCAAATTGGCCCAGATTGCCCAGTGAATAATGTTCATAACTTGACCAGACCTAGGCACAGGACGATGAAATTCCTTGTACTTGTAGACCCTAAGGCTGTGAAATTACTTTCAAAGTTCCACCTCCCCCACCCAACCCGTTCAAGGGCAACTGGGCGGAGATTGCCCAGGAGTGAAGTTCACTACCTGTGACAGGAATCAACAGGTATCAAGGTGAAACTTGGTGGGTTTGTGAGCATTGGGGTCTCTTTTTGCGGGCCCCAAGCCCCACCCCCACTTTGTACAGAGGAAAGTGGCCCCAGTTTGCCCATGAGTAAAGTTTTTGACCCATGACTGGAATCAAACTCTAAGTTGGTATAGACGAGAATATTTAGGTCTAGATGGGTTCAGGTACCACGTCATCGCTTGACTTTATCCTAAGTTCCAGCAATACCGAACTGAATGCGCTCACACACGTCGACATTGGCATTTGTGTGTCTGACCACTTCCCTATTTTGAATAGTTTTAAAATGCAGTCCTCCCATTTTGTAAGTCCCCGGCAGTCTTTGTGGTCGACCCATACTGATTGGGGAAAAATCGATGTGGTACAATATGGTATGGCTCTTGATGATATTCTACGTAAGATAAAAGTCCCTTTTCATCTTCTACAGCGTAACTGCAAATACTCGCAAAAAGAGAAACAGTTGCAGTTAAACGTTTACTGTAGTGAGATATCTCATGCCATGCTTGTGGCAGAGCGTGCTGCAGTACCAACTCGTCGTGTACGCATAGGCTGTGAGGTCCCCAAGTGGTGTGATAATGTGGCACTCGGTGAATCCTGTCGAAGGGCCAAATTCTGGTATCGGCTATGGAACGACTGTGGCCGACCGCGAAGTGGCTTTGTTAACGATATCCGTCTTCTCACAAAACGTCAGTTTGCGAAAATCCTTACTAAGCATAAGAGTGACCTAATAAAGGCAAATAGTGAAGAGATTGGTAGTAATCCTGCAGCCGCTTGGAAATATCTTAAGAGTTTTGGTTATGACAGGTCAGTTAAGAGTGAAGTCCCAGTAGAAGAAGAATGGATATCCCATTTTAGTAGTGAATTTGCACCGCCGGATGCCGTCCTTGAAAAAGAATATAAACAAGTGCTTAAATAGTTTTTAAAGCTACCGAATGTTTCACCCGGTTATGTAGTTTCGGTTTCCAAAATAATACGTGGCATAACGAAGCTTAAGAAGAAACAGTCTAGAGGCCTTGACGGTTTGTGTGGTATGCACCTAGTGTATGCGACTAGCAATTTATTAAGTCATTTAGAGCTTTTATTTCAGTGCATATTTAACGTTGGTTTGGTACCTGGTATGTTCGGAATGGGAGTAATAACGCCGGTAGTGAAGAAAGGTAAACATCCCAGCCAGTGTATGTCATATCGCCCCATAACGGTTGCTCCGGTTTTATGCAAATTAATGGAACTTCTTGTAATTGATGAAATAAGCCTTGTTTGTAGTACCCCAGATTCGCAGTTTGGATTTAAAAAAGGTCTGAGTCGCGAACACGTACATTGCGTCCTTGCGAATTTATTGCTTGATGCTGATGAAAGTGGTGAGATTTTAGTCCTTGCCGGTCACGATGTACGGCGGGCTTTCGATTCAGGCATACATCCCCAGTTATTACTTTCAGCGGCGAAAAGAGGCCTTGACCCTTCTGTTGTTTTAATGTTTTTTGATATGTATAAAAAACCTTCGAGTGCGTATAAAATTCCCAGTCCTGGTGGTCTATCTCTGTCGGATAAAATTATACCAGTGTACAAGGGCAGAGGCGTTACTAGCCAAAATGTTTGGGGGGGGGGACAAGGTATTTACCGACTGGCTGGTCATTTTTACCGACTATTTTTGCGGATAAAAACGACGAAAAACGACTATTTTTAAGAAAAATTGACTATTTTTACGAAAAACCGACTGTTTTTGATTGTTTTTAAGAAAAAACTACTATTTCCAAGAACAAAATCCACTGTTTTTACTAAAAACCTCGGCGCTTCGCGCCGACTCGGTTATTTTTTACCGACTGGCCGACAACATTGGGGGGGGGCGTCCCCCCCCTCCCCCCCCCAGTAGTGACGGCTCTGTACAAGGGTATTCGTCAAGGCGCGATATCGTCTCCACCGCTATTTAACAATAGTGTTCTCGAGGCTCAAAGCCCGGTAAAGATGAGTTGTATTTTTCGTGGGACTGATGTTTCGTTGCTAAATTACGCAGATGACATTTTGAATTTGAGCAGATCTCTTTCTCGTATTGAAGAAAATTATTGTATTTTGAGTAATGAGTATTCCCGTGTCGGCCTTGCGTTCAACCCTGCTAAAAGTGAAGTGCTTGTTTTTAACGGTAAATCGTCATCACGGTCGGTCAGGTTTGAGGACCAGGAAATATACCCGTCTGAGGTTCTTGTTTATCTGGGTTTGCCGATTGCTTCAGATTTAAAATCTACGCGCGCGGGTCTGATCTCCGATCTGTCTACGAAAGTGCGAAAAGCGTATGGTACACTATGTAGGACTAAGGTGAAACTTAACCGGCTGATTCGAGGACGTCTTTATACAGCTCTGGTTATCCCGCATATTCTCGCTCTGTCGCCTTTTTGGATTCTTTTCACACTGAAGGAAAAGAGAGCAATAAGAGTCACTTATTTCAAGTTCGCGAAGTTTTTACTTGGATTACCACTTTGGACGAGAAACACTTCACTCAGTGTCAAATACGGTGTTCCTGACCCCATGGACGTCATCAACATCGGTAGGGAAAAGTTTTTGCAGTCGCTGGATCCCCAGCACAGCCTGTACCAGGCATTTTTGAAGTAGGCTAGTTATTCTAGTTCCTTGTTTATTTGTTAGCTTAGTGTGCTTCTTTTTTTTCTTTCTTTTTTTTCCTTTTTTTATACTCCATTTGTCACACTCTGTGTTGTAGAATGGGTTAATAAAATCATTCATTCATTCATAATATGCAATTTGATTGGTCCCGACCCCCCCCCCCCCCCCCACTCTCTTGTTCATGGGTAACTGGGCTCAGATTTTCGGTGAATTAAGTTCGTTAATGACATGTCTCAAGCTCAACTCTTGTGTACTTGTATATTTATGTATATAGATGCGGATTTTGGTGTAATAGCAACAAATAAGACCACGCGGCATACTTTAATCCTCAATCATGAGTTGGAAACTGGACGGTTTTGTCATACGATCGATGATATCTTAATGAAGTTGTGACAAGGGGGGGGGGGGGGGTATCAGGCAATAAAACGATTTGGTTTTATTACACTTGTTATTGCCTTGCTAATGGAAAAGAGGGTTAAAGTGTCGGACTGGCTCAGTGTTGAAACATACACCGTTCTTGCAAGATTTCGAAGATCTTCTTTGGATTTCTAAATGCTGTTTGTTTAAACTTTTAAACTGGGATGATTTCACATTAGGTTATTTGAATATTTGTTGGCTATTGGGGATGTGAAACGTCCTGGTTCTAACTCTTTTTGTATATAAGATGTGATACAAAATTTTGCTTTCACACTCCACGTCTGAGCGCTTGCGCACTTGTTCTGATTGGGTGTCATGTCGTGTACTCTGAATTCGTGTCTTTTGTCTTGTTATTTTTTCTGTTTGCTGCTAATGATTGGTAGTAAAAAAAAAAAAAAAAAAAAAATTCATTTGACCCAGTTTTCAGATCCATCACTTCTTTGAGAAACTGCAGCAGGTCCACGAGCCGATCTGGCTGGCCTTTAAGACTTCATTACTTTCGGATGTTCTTTCCAATAGCTTTTGTGCCAAGACAGAAAACTTCAGTGCCTTGATAGACGAACTGTCAAAGTCATCAGACGATAAATCGAGACTGAGGACGGTTGTAGTAGAATTTGTCAAGACGTCTATCCGAGTCGGCAGTGCTCGAACGAGAACAAACAGGTAAGTCGCTTGTTGTTCTTTGGACAGTGAGTGGGTGCAGGTCCTTAAGTTACAATGATAATGCTTTTTGAGATCCCAAAACGTAAGTAACGGGATAACTGTGACTTCGTAAAGTTGTCCGTCTGTCCATCGGCCCGTCTCTCTGTTAGAACAATAACTGTCGAAGGGGTTGAGATATTTTGTTGAAACTTGGTGTGAGGATCCGTTGGGCAAAGTAAAGGTCAAGTTCGTATCAAGTTCATTGGTTGAAACAAATATTTTTTAATAGCGAATGAAATAGTCGACATAGTGGTAAGTAGACATGCTGAATCCGAATTTGAAAATTATTTTCCCGCTGGACCAAATAGTTCACCCGGAATCCGGCAAAAACCGGAAAATTTGTGAAAAGTACAGTTTTAATGTGAAGTTGAGTAGATGTTCGATCTAAAGGTACATGCTGAATCTGAAAATGGAAATTATTTTCTCACCGGACTATCGGGAATCCGGCCAAAACCAGAAATTTTTTTAAAAGTAAAAGTTTTATTTGAAGTTGATTAGATGGGTAAGAAAACATGCTGAATCCGTATATGACAATAATTTTCTCACCAGACATGTAGTTCGCTCGGAATCTTGCTGAAACCGGAAAATTTGTTGGAAGTAAAAGTTTTATCTGCAGTTGATTAGCGGTTTGATGTAGGTGTAAGGAGACATGCTGAATTCGTTTTTGAGCTTTAGTTTTTTGCCAGACAAGTTTTTCGCCCGAAATCTGCCAAAACCGGAAATTTGGCAGAAGTAGGAAGTTTTGATCAATTTTGTCAAGGTAGATATGACGTAGGCTATAGAGGTTATCACCCGTGCTGAATCCATATCTGAACTTGGTCTTCTCAGATGCACTACCCTTCAGTTCAAAAAGTGAAAATTATTTTCTTTTCATTGACTTGTAAATGGCCAATTTTAAATGTTTATTTTATACGATTTGCTTTTGTTGTAATATTGTAAGATAAACGATGTATGTACAAAGCACTATTGTCTAGAATGTGTGAAATTTGCTAGTTTTGTTTTTCTCAATGGAGGAAATCGTGAACTTAAAGTTCTTAATACCAACTTCCTTCTGTTACAGGGCCCTGGCTATTTCATCAATTATCACGACGAATTGGCCTATCCTTGAGCGGTGGACAAACACGAGCTCAGAAAAGGTCGAGTTCCTGCTTGCCTTGTTATCTTCAGTTGGTGTGAAGTCGGAGCCCAAAGGAGAAGTGTCAAACCAGTTGAAGTGGGTGCTGGATATCCTAACTGACCCTAGGATGCCAATTTCCACCAAAGTTCAGACTTTTCCCATCTTGGCGAAACTGGGAACCGTGAATGATTCTGAAGACCTGTATCTCGGGTGAGTTTTCACATCGTCTGTCCTCCTTCATAATTATTTGTTGTTTTTGTTTATTTCTGCACCCACTTCCTTCCTGTAAAAAGTATGTATAAAAAATAAAACAGTTGTAGTTATTGTCAAATAATTTAATTGCAAAAAAATAATTAATAATATAAATGCTTATGCAGGCTATAGTCATTGGTTTAAATTGTTAGGAAATACAAACAAAAACAATCATTTAGCGAAGGCGTGGAATTAGCCGAGCTGGATGTGATGTGTTTGAGCTAGCAGTAATTGCAAAAAAAATGATGAATAATATAAATGCATATGCAGGCTATGGTCATTGGTTTAAATTGTTATGAAATACAAACAAAAACAATCATTTAGCGAAGGCGTGGAAGTAGCCGAGCTGGATGTGATGTGTTTGAGCTAACAGCCCGCGAGGATCAATGGACACGAGTGTAAAAGACATCACACTTTCAAGCATTTTGTTTATCTCTGAACCTTAGTCTGAGGAATGTCTCCCAAAGATTCTGGTATACGCACTACAGGTCGAAGTCCTTGCGAGGTAAAAATGGCTGTGGCTACGACACGCTAGCCCAAAAGCATTTAAGCTCAGCAGGCCCGTATCCAGGAATTTATTTCGGGGGGGGGGGGGGGTGCCCGCGGGTTGCACCAAGAAGTGCAAAAAACACATAATTCAGTTTTTAAAGCCTACAAAAAACTATTACTTTTGTGGGTTTCGGGGGGGGGGAGGGGTCGAACACCCTACCTCCCCCTGGATACGGCCCTGAAGCTCAGTCTGAATCTCCAAGGCGACTCAGGCGCTCGTTGTAAACAGGACTTTTCTCGATCTAGTCTTGTTGCCTTTTTTATAGTTATTCGAACCTGCGTAGCGTCTTTTTTCAGCTTTTTGCTACCTATCATACAGCCGGTCACATGCTGTCATGCTCGGTATCAGCGTAGCTTCGTGCCCTCATTCGTGAGCCGGCTCAGTTCCGAAGCAGTTTGATCAACTGCTAGTATAATATGAATATATGTCTTAAATTTTCTTTTGTATAATACTTTAACTTTTAATTAAAGTTTAACCGAAAAGGCCTGGGATAGGACAATCTAGTTACCCATCACTTATTCACTTAAATTGGCTTGAAGACCCGCTGAAAATGCGTTACTTGGTTGTTCCGCTATTCAGGAATAATCGATTTTCAAATAGTGGAATTTCCGTGTGATTTGTGGTACCTCTAATTTGTTGTATGCCTTACAAGAAAGATTTATGACTTTTTTTTTGTTCAGGCACTAAGCAATCTTCACCAATATCGCCACTGCCCACTGAAAAGCCTTGTTTGTGTTTAGATAAACATTTCCCGCGTCATAGTAGAATTTTCGCTGTGGGGACAGCCGCAGACATTCTGAACGTCATAACTAGTGCAGATAGTGGAAAACAAAAAATCCCTTTGCAGAATCGAATAACTCAGTGTATTCAACTAAATGACACAAAAATAAGTTGGCTTTTCAGTTAAACTTTAACCTATATTGCGGACTGAGTATCTTGTTTTGTTGTTGTTGTTGTATTTATTCATTTTACATTGATGTCATTTTATCGTGATACAGTTATTTTTGTTGACAAAAAACGGAAATTCGGCTAGTCCGTGAGTTTGAAAATAAATTGAATGAATTAAATATTTAACGATTGTAACTGGCCGCCTCCACTCGGTGACGTTAAAACAAAAACAGCTGTTTGCAGTTGCTTTTAGACTCGGAGGCTTGGGAGAAAATTATTCTTCTCGTGTGATTTCTGTGATATGCATGACGAAAAATCCAACGTTCGGCATCGTTCGTAAGGGCATTTAGAACATAAATTGAATTGAATTGATATAATATTGCTTTTAGGAAGTCCTTCGAGTCATTCAGCATGCGGAATTTTCCCCTGAGGACGTCTGACGTCAGAGAAGACGACCTGGCTAGGACAAATTTTCTGCAGCTCTTTGGCAAGATCTTAAGCCTCCTCAAGGACCTTCCTGCTGTTTCTTTGGTGTCCTTCGTTTTGGAAGTTGTTGGGAAGGAACGGGGGCATCTATGTTGGGACCAGACAAAAGCAACGCTCCCCGACATGATAAGCCGGTAGGATTCGAGTTCATTATTAAAAGTCCAATTTATGGGCAGACTACTCACCGGTATGATACTTGGGAATTGTCAGACGAAGAGGGATAGTAAAGAATAAAACTGACGCCACTGTTTGTTCCGAAAAATTAAAATTCTCCAGTAGGATGACTATATAAAGGGATTATACGGTATGTATGATCCTTCTGTAATCTGATAATTAAAATTTGTGTGTAAAAAAAAAAATCCCTCTCGCACATTTAAAATGTGGAATTATGGAGGAGTAATAGAAGAGTAAAGGAACAAGACCAAAGGTTCCGATGGGATCCCAAAAATTCAATATTTGATCCAGACAATTAGGTTTTGTCTTCGCCAGATCCAGTCTTCGCCAGGCCAAATCCAAGCTCAGATATGGATTCAGCATGTGCGTTTACCTCTATAAGCCGATCGAAACGATCCTAGCTTACTTTTGTGAATTTTGCGGTTCTGGCGAAATTCAAGAACTAGCCTACTTGTCCGGCGAAAAACTAAAGCCCAAAAACGGATTCACCGTATCTCCTTACCCCTTATATATCCAACATCTATTCAACTTGAAGTAAAAATTTAACTTTTAACAAATTTTCCGGTTTTGGCTGGATTCCGGGCGAACTACTTATACGGCGATAAAATGGTTTTCGTATTCTTGTTCGGCATGTCTTCTTACCCCTACATCAAACATCTAATCAACTTCAGATAAAACTTAACTTCTAACAAACTTTCTTGTTTTGGCCGGATTCCGGACGAACTACTTGTCCGGCGAGAAAACGGTTTTCATATTCTTGTTTAGCATGCCTTCTTACTCCTATATCGAACATCTAATCAACTTTAAATAAGACTTCTACTTTTAACAAACTTAACAGTTTTGGCCGGATTCCGGACGAACTACTTGTCCGGCGAGAAAATAGTTTTCATATTCGTGTTCAGCGTGTCTTCTTACCCCATAATCGACTATCACATTAGCTGTTTAAACAATTTTTGCTTGCCCCTTAATTTAAACCCCCTCCCCCAACCCTAAATGTAAAGCTACATGGCCCATCTACAAACTCGACCTTACTCTTGACCCAAAGAATCCCCACACCAAGTTTCATCAAAATAACTCACTGCCTTCGAGAGTTATCGTGCTTACAGACAGACAGACGGACAGACGGACGGACAACTTTTGCGATGACATAGGTATCCCTCCACTTACGTTTTGCGATCCCAAAAACAGATAAAAATGTGAATACAATTGAAAACACCAACAAAACAGCTATACAAAACCAACAGTTCAAACGAATAAGAGCGTGATGCAGAGATCCCCGATGAAAAGTTATCTCGAAAATAGTAGTATGAAGTTGTATGAAAAAGCAGCATGCAGTACCAACTGATGCTACTACATGCTACTATAGCAAGACTGGATGCTACTGGAGCAAGGCGGGATGCTACTGAATACTACTGCTTAAGATTAGCCCAGTGTGAGGCACATTAAATTGTAGTGTTCTGTACTACTGCATATCAATACATGCAACTTTACCTACAACTACCATGTAACTACACAGGCCACACATTTTTCATCGGGTCGGTAGATAAATGTGATGCAACGATAACACCCGTCGGTCATGCGCAGGGTATGATATTTTGTTTTTTGTTTTTGTGTTATGTTTCCCGCCATGGCCCTTGGGCTTTATTGGGAATAAATTCATTCATTCATTCATACAAACGACAGAAAACAATTGAGAGGTACACCAAAAGAAGATACCATAGCATATAACATATATATAATATTACATCTTAAATTATTTACAAACACCCAGTCAGTGCCCAAAGGCGAGCTTCACTCACTCAGTAAAGATACCCGTATAAGATCCTCCTTAGCACATAATGAATTGTACTTTATGCTTGTTTAACCTGTCGCTTTTGCGATTCCATATTGTGTAAAGGAGATTATCCACCGACATTATTTTTTTAGTTCTGAAGAAAAGTCCCAGACGAAGATTCTTCAGGCCTTCTTGCAACTTTTCCTGACATCTGATGAAACTATCGACGTTCGTAGAAACGTTTATGAACTTGGTGCAGACATGTTGCGTCTCTCTACTCCTGCCGCATTCGAAAATGCGGTCGTTGACGCTGTTTCACATATCATTTCTGTCTTGGAGGAGGCACCTAGTGGAAGAAGGGATCAGATTATTCTGAAGACCATAGCTTTTGATCTCATCGCTCTGGTATTCACCAGGCTTGAAAAGGACACCGTTAATTCGTCTGTCAACAATCGTTATTGCTCATACCGGGGTCTTCCAGCGACAGATCAGAAGGCTTTCCTGAAGAAAACTGTTGATCTGAGCAATAAAAGCCGAAGCGAAAATTTGAAAGTGCTCGATGACACGATCGAAGACTACAGGAGATACCACTGTGCGGGGTACAATGCCCTTATGTCCATCGTGTGTTGTACGCAGATAGACGAGAAGTTCTTCCACAACTACTTGTTTAAAGAGCCGACCAGTCTAACTACGAGCACTTTTTTTGAAAATTTGCTGAAAGATAATCTCAGACTCGAAGAACGGGATGAGGACATGGACGATGTTGCCATGCGGAAACACTTTGTGAGCTTACGGACTAATTTGTTCGCGCGGGAGACTGATTCAGACAAAGCTGTGCAGTATCTTACCTCCCAGACGGTTGTGAATTCCAGTTTGAATGAAGATTATAGCCGTTTTGATTTTTCGACTACTAAGCTAAGAGAGAAGAAGAGCGAAGACTTGGTAAGCTATTTTAAGCTCCTTACATGTTTCCTTCTTAGTCCAGTGTCGTCTAGTTACCTTGCTAGGTTTTGCATCCTGTTGTTTCGAATGTCCTTGTAGACGATAATATACATTTCCATTGATCATAAGAAACGGCACCAGCCGACATTGCTTTTGTGCGTTCTATCTGCACAAGTTTGGTCCCAGTGCGATACGTTATGCAATGATGCGATCGTCACCCGGCGATGTCCAGCAGTGACTTTTGCTCAGCGAATTTGGTCGCGTCCCGTCAGTGTCAAAGCATGGCTTAGTTGCGGCACCTCACTGGAGTCTTTTTTCGCGGCTATGACAGATTGTCCTTGACTGAGACCGAAATTTGAACTTGGATTATTTTCAGAATGCTGTTGTTGAACTGGACACCGATGTTCTGAATTCAAATGAATGCATGCCCCAGTTGGTTGGTCTTCTTCTACACATGAAAAGCCTGAATATCTTCCATTCATCTCAGGTGAGGCGTGAGACAATGCTTGTGCCTTTGTTTGGCTGTCATTTTGTATTTACTCCATCCAGAACCGACAAACCCTGAAGGAGAAATTCTTCGAAATAAAACCGCCTTGTAAATACGGCAATACAATTTTTTCTGGACGCTAATACTGTAGCAAAGCTCCTATATCCGTTAGAAATGCCCATTCCAGGATCTTTTAGGTTATCACACGTGCGTAAAACATACCCGTTTTCGCCGGACCCGCTCAAGATTGTTGAAAAAATCCGGGTGTCTTCCAACGCGTGAGTGTTGGTTTTAGTTTTGTGTGCAATGAACCTGTTCTGTTACCCCTTACCATTAAACTATATGTACTTCTGCATAGGGGAAAAAGGTAAAGATGCAGCATTAGCCTTGTCAGGCCACACTGGGCTCTACTGATCTCCAATGCTCTCAGCCAGGAAGTGCAATTGGCGGTTGGGGGGCAACTCATTCTGGTGCTTTCGCATTCCTATTACTTTTCCCAGATTTTTCTAGGTACCCGTTTGGGGTGGACTTTGGCTGCTCTCACAGGCTGACGCCACTAACCCCACCCTAAACCAAACGGTCGACACCACCAAGACTCGAGCCAGTGACCCTTCTTTTGTGAGTCCAGCGCGCTAACCATTTGGCTAAGATGGACATAAATTTCTTATCTAGTCTTTCCTACTTCCAGCTCCCTCCAAGCTTGAAGGAGATTCGTGAGAAGTTGAACAATCCTAGAATTTCAGCGATCGCCCAAGTTTTTCTTGGGAAGCTAATCGTCAACGCTAGCACAGTTTTTGAGCCATACGCCAGCGAGTTTCTTCGACCAATCCTGTCATTGATCAACAGGATCGTCTCAGAACTAGCGAACAACTGTATACCACCGTGTGCACGGCAGCTGGTGAGTAGATACATGGATTATCTGCAGTTTTATATTGGCGCGAAGAATCATGATTTATAGTTGAGTTTTTGATCTGAATCCTAAGTTCTCGCTTCTCAGTTCTCGATTCTCGTACAAATTACCGTTTTTGCTCTTCTCGCTTCGCCATCCTCGCTGTTGTCAAGAACACTAATTTGGCCAGCCGTTAAAACCTGCTTATACGGTTGAACATCCATCTGATTGTTGTGCACGCGAAGACGACAGATTCCCATCACCTTGATGAAAGCGGCGTCGCATTGCGGCATAATTCATTCGCGCCATCTCAGGTTCAACATCGTGTCAAGGTAGAGGCCAATGTCCAGTTGTTTGCATTATACTATTATTACTAATATATTATGTCGCTTCTTTCCGCGTCGCCTAGTGAATAATTTCGTGTATTAATTGTTGAGTTTAGTCCGACTGGTCAGTGTGACGAATAGCTCTTTTCCGTTGCTCCCGTTTGTCTGCATTATCCTATCATAGGGTCTGCATAATATATCCAACGGCAGACCATTTTTGAGGACCACGCGACTTTGTGGTCCCAAAACGCAAATTACGGGATACGTATGACTTCGTAAATTTGTCCGACAATCTGTCCGTCTGTCTGTTAGCACGATCACTCTCGAAGGGATTGAGATATTTTGTTCAAACTTGGTGTGAGGGTCCGTTGGTCAAAGTGCAGGTCAAGTTCGTAGATGGGCCCCATAGCTGTATACTTAGGGGTTGGGGGAGGGGTTTCAGATTAACGGAAGAAAAGATGATTTTAAAAAGCCAATTCGTCCGGAATTCGGTCAAAACCAGAAAGTTAGTAAGCAACAAAAGTTTATTCTCAAGTCGTTTGGACTTTCGATTCAAAGGTAGATGGACATTCTGAATCTATATCTGGAACTTGCTTTCTCGCTGAACAAGTCGTTCACCCGGAATCCGGCAGAAACCGGAAATTTGGTAAAAGTAAAAGTTCATTCTAAAGTCGACTAAAGTTAGGATACAGGGGTAAGGAGATACGCTGAATTCATTTTTGGGCTATAGTTTTTTGCCGGACAAGTAGTTCGCACGGAAGCAGGCCAAAACCAGAAATTAGGCAGAAGTAAGGCAGGAAGTTTTGATCAGTTTCGTCAAAATAGATATGACGTATAGGGATAAACGACACGTTGAATCCATATCTGAACTTGGTTTTCTCAGATAATTAGCCAGATTAGCTGATTAGCTCAGGTGATTAGCTAGGTCTTAAGTGTTTCAAAATTGTAATAGTAAAATTGTTCAAGGAGTATGGCGAAGACCGGATATCTACAAGACCCAGTTGTCTCGGTCAAATATTAAATTTTGAGATCCCATTGAACCTTTGGTCTTTTTCTAAATGGATTTCATATTCTAGGTCGCCCTACTGCTTGGTTGGTCGGAGTCGGTCGCTCCTGATCCATCTTCTGTTGTGGACAAAAGTTTGGTTAGTCGCATAGTGGAAAGCATAATCGTAGATGCAAGCAAGGCGGGGCCAAAAGCGAAAAAACTAGACATTGAGATGCTAAGGTTGGTTGTAGTTCCTTCCTCTTTTATAATGGGCTTCGTTTGCTTAAAATAGTATTGGATTAACTAGTGTAGTAGTGGTATTAAAGTAGATGAAGGTCTACATTTGTAAGTATAGTGAACTAAAAGACAAGAATACTCCTCAACTGGGATTTTAACTCAGGAACCACGCTCTCTAGGCAAGTGTGCTGTACCACCGAGATACCGATGGCCTTGTGAACATAGTTCGCAAGTCCCAGCAGTAGTCAGACAGAATCCCGCCATAGGAACAGGGATCCCGCCTGAAAGCAAATTCCACATCCCCATGTCATTGGATTAAATAATAATAATAATAATTTATTTTAACCCACTACAACAAACAAGAAAAAGTGGAGTAATGAACTAGAAACAAAAAGAACCCAAAAAATGTTACATGGATGGGTAACTATATACCGTGACAAGTAAACCAGAAGTAAATTTTTTAATTGAATTTAGACATCTATAGGACTCCCGCGTCAGAGCCTCATAGACGAACCAGGACCAGCAAAAATTCAAATTGAAATTCATTTCGAACATTTTCTTCTGGTTTACTTTTCACGGTACAAGTCCCTTGTTAAAGTTTAACTGAAAAGCCAACTCATTTGTGTGTCATTTAATTGGATACACTGAATTATTTGGATTCTGCAAAGGGATTTTTTGATTTTCCACTATCTGCTCTAGTTATGAGGCTCAGAATATCTCCAGCTGTCCCACAGCTTTATCTCCAGCTGTCCCACGGCTTTTCAGTGGGCAGTGGTGAGACTGGTGAAGATTGCTTAGTGCCTGAACAAAAAAAAAATGATAAATCTTTCTCGTAAGGCATACAGCAAAAATACAAGCGCATAGAGGCACCACAATCACACGGAAATTCTACTATTTGAAAATCGATTATTCGTGAATAGCGTAACAACGAAGTAACTCATTTTGAGTGGGTCTTCAAGCCAATTTAAGTGAATAAGTGATGGGTAACTAGATTGTCCTATCCTAGCCCTTTTCGGTTAAACTTTAAGCGTTCCGTCTATGTAATAGAAGGTCTACATTCTTCAAGTAGTTTTTTCCTCACTGGCTAGCGTCATGTCAGCCCTCCTGTACTCCACCTTCTTTTCATACCCGCTCTCGTGAACTCGCTCTGAAGATCCTTTAAATGTATGGAGAGTTTCGTACTTTCACCGAGGGGAGGAAGTTTTCTTTGCGGAATATCATTTATCGTAACGTACCGTTTGAGTAAATTTCATATAGCTTGGTAAAATTACACGCAAACTTGCATGAGAGCATGGCTAACAGAATTTGATATTTTCCCCTCAGAACAATTTCAACCTGTCTTTTAGGACGATAGTGGAGACCTGGCAACCAAGTATTGAACTTCCCCTTGCAACGCTGACCACTTTGCTCAGAGGAACTGAAGATATGAAGCTCGTCGCTCTGTGTGCCCTTGACTCGCTTCTCGCCAACAGGGTGCCAAGGTCTCAGCTCTCATCCGACTCTGAAAGAAAGCAGTTCTTCGACTCCGTTCTAGAGTGCTTAAAGATTCCAAGGAAGGAGGTCTTCACTGCGGCGGCCGAGGTCGCTGGAGAGCTTCTGAGGGATATGGAGTATCCGTCAGGTTTGGATTCGTTAGAGGGGCAGTTTGTAGCAGATTTGAAAAAGCAGGTCATTCATTTGAGGAGGGAAGAGAAGTCGAAGTTTGTCCAACTGCTGTACAAGATTCAGCTGCATGTCAAGCGTTTGACATCGGAGTAAGTTTAATGCGACATCTTTTTTCCCTACCATTGTGCTGTTATAAGTTTAATGATCTGTTTGCTGTAGATTCAAGAGTCATGACTGTTTTAACTTGAAAACAGCACAAAGTATCATAGTGCCGAAAACTTGTTTGTATCGTCAAAGTTGATACGGTATGTAAATATTAAATCAAGGTGGATGTACATGAATATGGGCCTACATTTTATGTTCAGCAGACAGGAGTTAAACTAGAAAATCAATAAAGACGTTCGTGAAAGTGCCCTGGTAATCAGAACAGGCATTTCTAGTCGTGATCTACTACTTCACAAAATCAGGTACGAAATTTCTTTCCTATCTGTGAAATTGGAGAACTGGATCTCGTAGAAGAACGAATAAACCTTAAAACCGTCGCAGCATCGTTACCGTCATATAGTTTTGATATCGGCACGATATATAAGAGCTAAGAGATTAGTTCGTGTAGGAAATGCAACCTCAAGATACGACGCGTGGTCCGATCTTTACGCCCTCTGCTCGCCCACTTCGCCGCTTTTTTTTTTTTAGTTGATTCTCTTTGGAAGTAAACAAACCATAGGTCCGATTTGCCTGGCGACGATCTGCCGGACGCTTCTTTCAGTCTCGCTGGAGTGAACCATTCAGAGGCGTTACTAGCCAAAATGTTTTTTTTTTGGGGGGGGCGAGGTATTTACCGACTGGCTGGTCATTTTTACCGACTGGTTTTGTAGATAAAAACGACTGTGTTGACGAAAAATCGGCTAATTTTAAGAAAAATCGACCATTTTTACGAAAAACCGACTGTTTTTAAGAAAAATCGACTGTTTCCAAGAAAAAAATCGACTGTTTTTAAGAAAAATAGCGGCGCGTCGCGCCGACTCGGCTATTTCTTACCGACTGGCCGACAACATTTGGGGGGCGTCCCCCCTCCCCCCCCCTAGTAGTGACGGCCCTGGAACCATTGCGCTTGTTGAGCTGGTGGTGTATCGGCTAAGTTTGTCATGTCTCTCACCGTGGAACTAGCGTACCTTTCTGTTACAGATATGTGAGTCAGCTACTTGCTGTAATGGGATCACAGTTCGGCGAGGCCAAAGTCTGGTGCATAGAGGCTATATCTTGTGGCGTTGATTCGCTCACAGAGCCATGGCAGGATCTTGGTGGAGATGAGCTAATCGGTCTTATTACTACTCGGTAAGCTTTCAGTTCAGTAGTGCTGCTACTTCATTTATTGGGTGCTTTTTATTAGCCTTTTATGTGAAAATTCAGGTTGGAAAATAAGATCGACGGAGCCAACTCGAATCGGAGTTTCCTGGATGCTGTCAGCCCCAAGGCGTTTTCGTTGCTCCCACAAGCAGTTTGTGGATCGATTTTAGCTCGGAAAAGAGTGTTTCCGAGGTGTTTAGTGCGGCCAAAAAGTGTGTCTCAGCGACCAACAAGATTCTTGTGGATCGCTCTGTGGTTCGAATTCGAGAGACAACTGCCGAGGTGATTTTCGATTTTGTGGCTCGATTCTAGCGGGAAATTTGAATTTAGCAGCAAAATAATGTCAAAACAATAAAATTTAAAACTTTCTCAAGTAATAAAACTGAGGATCCTTTTTGCACGGGACGAAAGTGTGTAATTCTATTTATTGAGATTTTATATGAATTTTATTTTTATTTTCAGACATTAGAACTTACCGCCCCAAAAAATAGACAAAACGGCGTTTCCGCGAGTTTCAACTTGTGGCTCGTCTGTGTAGCGCACAATCGTGTTTACGCGACAAGCACCCAGAAGAGTGTGGCCCACAATTATTGTATCGCGGAAAAACGCCTCTATAATGTCGATGGGCCAGAACCCTTCGTGAACTGCGTCATTATATTTTGGAATGCACTAAAGGCGTTTTTCCGCGGCATATTTGTGTTGGACATTTCTGAATGTTCGCCGTGGAAATAGAAGTGTGTGGGACACACTTACCCCCCCCCCCCTTCAGCTCAAATGTCGTTTCTTGTCGGTAATTTCAAATGCTTGAAAATAGAAATTAAATCCATATAAAATTACATCAGGCCTATGACCTTGCCATTCTCTACATTCTACTCATTTTATTGTTTGGACTTGAGTTTGCCGGAAAGTTTGATAGCCGCCAAATTTCGAGCCACGGAATAAAAATGACGTCGATAGTTGTTTGTCAAATTTGAGCCACAGTGCGAGCCACACAACCTTTGTTGGTCGCGGAAACAGGGTTGTGGGCCACACAAACGATTGCGGAAACACTCTTTTCTGAGTACATGCAAAATTTCGCAGCCTGACTCTGTCGATGTCGTCAAGGAAGGAGTTGACCATGACCATTCTTCAAAGGTGTGAAAATCAGGGTTGCCACATCACATATATGTAGAGAGTGACTTTTTGCCCAAAACAGAGAGTGAATTGGGAGTGAAAAGCACTTTAGGTCTGAATCACTGCGCATCCGGACTTCCTTTGAAAGAGAGTGAATTTATGTCGTACGTAGGACAAAAGTCACAAAATAAAAATAGAGTGACAATTCACACTAACGTGTGACATGTGGCAACCCTGGTGGAAATACAAATGGCCGATGAATCTTTTCCTCTCCCAGCGACGATAATGCTATACGTTGTTAGAAAATGACGGCTACTTACCTATTTTATTGTGTGAAGAACGATTTAAGTTGCGAAGACACAGAACTCATGCGGCTCTTGGCAAACCACTTCCCAAATCACCTGTGCACAACTCTTGAAAAATCCTTTTCTTGTATTTTCTCTTACAAGTTACACTGCAGCAGGCTCGTATCTGTCTGACGATAGGTCCTTAAATGACTTAGCTGATATAACTCCGACTCACGGTAACAACGTCAAGCTTAAGGAAGAGTGTTACCTAGTGGTCTGGGAGGGGGTGGGACTGTAAAAAAATCGTAGAAGGCCTTCGAGGCTTTCCAGATGTGCAATTGAGAAAAAAAAGAAAAAAAAACAGGCTAAGTTTTCAGCTGCTGTGGTATGTGCATTGTGCACAACGTATTCTTATGTTCTGATATGTAGAGGATTCGGACACCCGTCTTTTTATTAACCTATACCAAGTTTTGTTTTCCTTTCGCAAAAGATAGTGCAGCTTTTTCGCTCAAGAAGCCGTCGAAATCAGGGTGCGGTCTTTCATTTTCAGAGTGCACTGTAGCTTTTTTGTTTGCAGCGAGCCTGCCGTCCAGAAAGCAATATTGAGACTAGTTGAGAGTATCATTCCGAAGTTATCAGTGCCAAACTTAGAGAGTCTACTACTGTCCGTTCTTGACCTTGAACTGTTCGACATTGCATCGTGCCGTGGAGAAGCCTACGAACTGCTTATTACCGTCTTTGAACAACGCCAGGAATTGGACTTAGCCCTCAAGGAAAAGATTCGGATGTCGCTTCTCAAAGGACTGACGTAAGTAAATTTATGAGTCCTTCGCTTCCTGTATGTACTTCTTGTCTACTGCGTGCTTGAACAGGACATCTGAGTACCTTTCCTCTGTGAATGAATGAACGGAATTTTGTTACTTACTGGATAGGAAATTGTGCAGTACAGAGAAAGGAAGAAAAAAAACACATTAAGCTGTCAGTAACGAAGTGAATGCACAAGCTAAAAAACAAGAGCTGGAAGCTCATATGGCACTTGCAATGCTAGGTCAGAGGATGAAAGTAGGAATTCGTCAATTCGTGGGTTTCTTTTGATCATTTGTAAGCAAAACCCTTTATATAAGAATGATCATGGGTCCTTGGAAATCACGAGACTGTATCGTTTTGGCAATGCATTTGGCTGTGCGCACTTTAAGGGCGCTAGAAAATCATCTGTAATCAAAACTCTTGAAGCAAAAAAGATGATCACCAGGAGCACGAAAATCTATATTTTACTCAGAAGTATTGTTTGTACTTTAAGGAATTCAGTTGTAAGCAAAACCCTTGAGGCAAAAATGATCATGGGCTCATAGGGATAACGAAAATGTATCTATTGCTTAAAAGTATTTTTTGTACTTTGCGGTTAGCATTAGTACTTCAAGGGATGGCCGGATCTGGGAACTAACTATTTCTTAGCCAATCATGTCAAGTCTCTAATTTTCAAGCCAAGTTTCATCGTCCTAGCATGTCTGGAAGTACCTTAACTTGCGATCACCGGAATTCCGGACCCCCCCCCTAACTCCCCCACAATACTCGAATCCGGTCCGGTTCTGTCACTGATCTACATAGGGCTTGTGCTTGTTCTTCCCACCAAGTTTCATTCCGATCGCTCCACTCCAAGCATGTCACAAGGTTTCCGGACCCCCCCTCCGACCCCCCCCCCCAGCTTCATCGGATCCGATCCGGACTTGAAATGGGACATCCGAGACATGTGGTCTTTCTACATACCAAGTTTCATTATGATCCGGTCACCCGTTCGGAAGTTATACATACCTCAAGAGTCCGGATTCCCCCTCCCTCCTCTCCCCCACGATGGTCGGATCGGGAAGCTGACTGTTTCCAGGTTAATCTGGTCGTGTCCCTGATTTGCCTGCCAAGTTTCATCGTCCTAGCCCACCTGGAAGTATCTTATTTCCGTATGACCGGAATTCCGGAGCTTCCCTCCACTCCCCCCCCCCCAGTGCACGAATCCGGTCCGGTTCTGTCAATGATGTACCTAGGGGTTGTGCTTGTTCCTCCCACCAAGTTTCATCCCGATCGCTCCACTCTAAGCGTTTAACATGATTTCCGGTTCCCCCCTCCGACCCCCCCCCACATTCATCGGATTCGGTCCGGACTTGAGTTGGGACATGTGAGACATGGTGTCTTTCCAAATATCAAGTTTCATTAAGATCCGATTACCCGTTCGAAAGTTATGCATGTCACTAAATTCCGGATTCCGGCTCCCCTCCCTCCCCCCACGATGGTTGGATGGGGCAAGTGACGATCTCCAAGTTAGTTTGGTCGGGCCCCTAATACGCCTGCCAAGTTTCATCGTCCTAGCACATCTGGAAGTACCTTAACTCGCGATCACCGGACTGACCGACCGACCGACCGACCGACCGACCGACCGACCGACCGACCGACCGACCGACAGACCGACCGACGGAAAAGTGATCGGTATATGGCACTTGGCCGGAAGGCAAGTGCCATAAAAACATAGAAAAAAGACTAATCCGGCCTACAAAGTCATCCTAGAAGGCAAGTGGAAAGATGGTCAAGCGCAAAAAACATGAAGGTCCTGGGCAATGGACTATAATTTCGCACAAGGGTCAGCGAGCAAAAAGTTTTCAGGAACCCTAGAGGAAGGTATAAAAAAATGTATAATATTTGAAATAAAAGTCCTGATACGATTATAAGCATTTTCGTCATACAATCCAAACTTCCGAAAGGTTGGAAATAGCGGGAGAACCAAAAGCTAAGTTACCAAAGGCTTTTGTGTCACACCTTCTGTCTGTAGAGATACAAGTATTGTCGATCCTGAAGGAGTTTTGAACGTCGGTAAATGCGAATACATATGTTTCAGTTCATCTAATCAAAGAGCCGCTTGTTATCCCACTAACTCTATCCGCTTTGTTACATCCCTTCGATGTCTTAGCATTTGCGTTACTAACAGCCTTAAATCTTACCGGTCCCGAACAGTTAGTCACGCTAACAAAAAGATATCAGGTATCGTATTCGAAGATTGTCGCTAGTTGCAGGAAAGACGCTAAAGAAGCTCTTAATAAACTCTACTGTAGTTTCAACGATCATTCTGTTCGTTTCTTTCCGGCCTTTCCCCAACTTAGAAGAAGAAAGATTTCTACATCCCCCGTTTGATGGCAGTACGAATTCTCAGAACATCACAGAAGCCATGGTGAATAAAAATCTTGGACCCTTTGTATCATGGTGAGGATCCCTTGCTAATGTGACTAGTGTGATCTCATTCGCAGGGACCCAGATGAAAGGCTGCGAAACCGCATGTTCAGCTTTTGGTCGGCCAGTTCCCATTTGCCCGATCGCACCTTGTTACGAGTCCTGGATGTTTTCCAAGTGGCATATTCTCCAGCTTGCGAATCCTCCTTTCTGTCTTATGGTCTTAAGCTGATCCTTGACAAGACGAAGGACAGTCCGGACCACAGCGCGTTGATTTTCGAACGACCCCTGTCCGAATGCACTTTCAAGGTGAGTGTTCTCTAGTTCCGGAAATTTTTAGGACATTAGATCATGAACTGTTTCGTTGCCAATACCTCAGACCCTCTGATCCCTGGAATTCTTATCAAAAGCAACACACAGCACTTCCTTCCCACATTCTGTTCTATTTGGTTTCAAGAAAAAGTGGTTATATTTATATAAACCGGCCGTTCAAGCATTCCAAGCGGACTTTCAAGGCACTATGACCGGGGGACCAAGTGGTCTAAAGTGTAGCCATTGCAGTAGGATTGAAGTAAGTCAGCAGTATTCTATGATAAATAAACATTCTTGTTTATTTATCATAGAAAAATAATCTTGTTTTAGTACCGGGGGGGGGGGGGGGGTTGGTCGGAGGGGATTTGGTAACGGGGGGGCTTTAGCCGGGGGGGGGGTTGGCGGGGGGGTTTGTCCGGGGGGGGGGTTTCGCCGGGTTTTTTTTTCGCCTAGACCCTATACAATGATAAATAAACAAGAATAGATGGAGCTATTAGACAAAAGGGAAAGCAGAAGCAGGAGAGCGGATACAAATTTACGCGCCGTTTTACCTCCGCATGTCATGGAATTGGTGAACTTTGGCGAAGAATCACCACGGCCCGAACTGAATGGGATCTGTAGGAATGTGAATTCTTCCTATGGCATGTAATGGGCGGATGAGGTCAGGCAGTTTTCGGGATCCCAAAACGTAAGTTGAGGGATACCTATGACTTCGTAAAGTTGTCCGTCTGTCAGCACGATAACTCTCGAAGGGGTTGAGATATTTTGATCAAACTTGGCATGAGGACTCTTTAGGTCAGAGTACAGGTCAAGTTCGAAGATGGGCTCTGTAGCCCTATATTTAGGGGTGGGGGAGGGGGTTTAAATTAAGGGACAAACAAAATATTTTTAAACAGCTAAAGTGATAGTCGATTATGGGGTAAGAAGACATGCTGAACACGATGGTGAAAACTATTTTCTCGCCGGACAGGTAGTTCGCCCGGAATCCGGCCAAACCGGGACATATTTGATAGTGCGAAAACGGATAAGTCAGCTGAAATTTATTGGAGCTATATTTTGGCCCTTCTTAGCAAGGGTCCTCTTCAGGCTCAAAGCCGCTCAAGTTTCGTTTTTTCCATCTGGAGCGGCTTAGAGCCTGAAGAGGACCCTTGCCAAGAAGGGCCGAAATATAGCTCCAATAAATTTCAGCTGACTTATCCGTTTTTGCACTGTCAAATATGATTCGCAGTCAGCTTGGGCGCTGAAGGAATATTTATTCAAAACCGGACAGTTTGTTAAAAGTAAAAGTTTTATTTGGAAGTTGATTAAATGTTCGATTTAGGAGTAAAAAGACATGCTGAACACTTATGTGAAAAGCATTTTCTACCCGGACAACTTGTTCGCCCGGAACCCGGCCAAAACCGGAAAATTTGTTAAAAGCAAAAGTTTTATTTGAAGTTGATTAGATGACAGATTTAGGGGTAAGAAGAGACGCTGAATCTGTATATGACAATCATTTTTTACCCGGACATATAGTTCGTCCGGAACCCGGTTGAAACCGGATTTTTTTTTATAAGTTAAAGTTTTATTTGAAGTTGAATTAGCTTCTGAACTTTCTTTTTTTTGCTAGACAAGTATTTCGCTCCGAATTTGGCCGAAACCGGAAATTTGACAGAAGTAAAGCAGTAAGTTTCACCGGACGAGTAGTTCGCCCGGAATCCGGCCAAAACCGGAAAGTTTGTTAAAAGCAGAAGTTTATTTGAAGTTGATCAGATGTTCGATTTAGGGATAAGATGACATGCTGAACACGATGGTGAAAATCATTTCCTCGCCGGACAAATAGTTCGCCCGGAATCCGGACAAAACCGGAAAGTTTGTTAAAAGTACAGGTTTTATTTGAAGTTGATTAGAGGTTCGATTTAGGGATAAGAAGACATGCTGAACACGATGGTGAAAACCATTTTCTTGCCGGACAAGTACTTCGCCCGGAATCCGGCCAAAACCGGAAAGTTTGTTAAGAGTAACAGTTTTATTGGAAGTTGATTAGATGTTCGACTTAGGGATAAGAAGAACACATTTTCTACCCGGACAACTTCTTCTCCCGGAATCCGGCCAAAACCGGAAATTTGGCTAAAGTAAAGCAGGAAGTGGTTTTCTCAGATGATTAGCCTGGCGAAGACTGGATCTGGCGAAGACAAGACCCGATTGTCTGGATTAAATATTAAATTTTTGTGATCCCATCGAAACCTTTGGTCTTGTTGACGTATGTCCTCTCTGTGGATGTAGTAACGTGACTGTCTGTACCGTTTCTGACACTGTCACATCCTCCGTTGTTCACAAATTTTTGCTTAATTAAGATTGACCACCAGAATCTTCACCGATTAGTTTGAATTGCGCGGAATGTCCTAATTGGTTCATCTAGCACACAAATACGAACCTTAACAGTGAAAATTTTAGGTAAAAAGTACCCGTTTGTGAAGACGCATGTGGATGATGTGCATGTGACCAGTCTATTTATTACAGGATATCCCTCTGCAATCCGCGCAACTAACGATGCGACGAGGGACAATGATGCCCCTGTTTGCTCAGACTCTTGCTGCCAGCTCGCAGCGTACTTTTCAGAATCAGCGGTCCTTGATACCCAGTCAGTCGTTGGATGCTTTCGCAAATGGGGGTTATGTCAAGGCCACGCAAGGTGACAACGGACGGCAGTTTGAACCAACCCAAATTGAAGGTTAGAAACTTAGAACCGTTCCCCTGGAATATCACCGGGAGGTTGAATTTATTTCTTCTCAGAAACTAGTTGCGTTCGTTGCACTCCGGTCTGGCTCTGGTGTTTGGTCACCAGTGTCCGGTTCTTTGCTTATAACGCGTTTTTTCGTTCACCAGTGAGTTGATGAAAACTTGCTAACTCCTCGCTACAGCGGGGCTCCCGAGCAGGTTCTGGTTAGTCCGCACCGGTGGGCAGTAACCAGACACTGGTTAGCCCGAAAACGGGTTTTGAGATCGGGGAGTAGTCACCGGTGAGTGCAAAAACGCGTTATAGGAAGCACCGGTGAGCAGTCACCGGACAACGAACGCAGCTACTAATGCAATGTTACAGTCGTTGAAAGGGCATTAGGCTACTAATGCCTTTTACAGTCGTTCTTTCGCCTTCGCTATGTAGTTGAGATCAGTCGTTCCAGGGAGAATCGTCGGCAGTGAACTCAGCTCTCATTGTTGAGAGGCTTAGTCGCAGTCGTAGGTATTGTCGGTATTTTCCATTGATTATTTGTTACTGTCGATAGACCTACTTTCGCAATAGGAAGGCGAGGAATGATGAGTGTAAGGGAATGAATCTATATTTTGGAAGTTATTGCCTATGACCAGTTGTAACGTCTCTAACACACTCAGTTTGTTTCGGACATGTTGTATGTTTTCATTCCTCTTATAAGTGTTCGGAATGAAAGTGATGCATTTTTATGACGACTTGGCTTGTCAAGCCTGTCAGTAAACATTTGACGCCTAACCAAGATGAGCCTTATACTGTACTGTAGTCCACCTGTTTTCATAGGAAATGGGTTCAGTGTCACACTTCCTGCAGACATGTCGCAGTCGACGCTTGACACGTTCATTCTACCCAGTGGCATCCGGGCGTCAAATACACCCCTGGGTAAGTATTTTCTTTTTCTTTTGAGATGATGTATTTTCTGTTATAGGAATAAGAAGTACAAGAACATATTTAAACTAACTGGGCGCCACCTGCCTAGACGGATCGGGAAGAAGGTATATGAAGGGTGAGATTCGAATGGTTTAGCCTGCTTTTATTGTCGTAAAATACAAGCTCCTTTTCACACAGGGAATCACCTTAACAAAGGGTTTGATACAGTGAAGTGGAGTGAATTCTTTTAAAGTTTAACTGAAAGGGAATGTAATAGCAGAATCTAGGTACCCATGACTTATTCACTTAAAGAGGCTTGAAGACCCGATGAAAATGCGTCACTTCGTTCTTTAGCTATTAACGAATAAACGATTTTCAAATAGTGGAATTTCCCTGTGATTTTTGGTACCTCTATCTGCTTGTGTCTGTGTTGTATGCTTGACGAAAACGATTTACGAAAAATAAGTGTTCAAGCAGTGAGCCACCTTCCTCGAGCTGATCACTGACCACTGAAAAGCCGCGTTTGTATTGAGATTCAGTTTTTCTGCGTCATAGTGGAATTTTGCGCTGTGAGGACGGCCGTAGATATTCTGAACATCATACTAGAACTAATAGTGAAAAAAAAATCCCTTAACACAATCAAAATAATGAACTGTAGTCAGTCAAATGATACAAAAATAAGTTGGCTTTTCAGTTAAACATCGCTTGCAAACCTGTCCTCCCGGAAAATATGAAATCCCTGTCTTCTTCTCCCTGTTGCTTGCTGCTCGGAGTCGATCACTTTGGATCCGTCGTCTGTCGTGGAAAGGCAAAGAGCTCCAAGGTGATATGAAATCCATGTTTTCTCTTCATCTGCCTTCGTACTTTCAGGAGAAACCCGGATCGGCAAGCCTAGGATACCAGATTTTCGGAACTTGAGCAGTAGCGGCCGCCGCAAGTTCATGCCCACCACCAGCGAGAGTAAGAAGGAAGTACGCAAGATGGAAGAGGCGCAGCTACGTAAATCTAGTCGGGAATCGAAAATATCTCTCTACCGGCGCTACCGAGCTGGAGAATTGCCAGACGTCCAGATTTCACACGCAGCGCTGCTGACCCCTTTGATGGCTTTGTCTCAGGTGACTTTGTCTTTTTCTCTCAGTCCCTTCGCATTTCGGTGGAGTCTACGCTCTGCCTGGATCCGAGCGTTGTACCCGCTCATTTTTGTAGAAAAAAAAATTAAAGCGAAGAAAGTGAGCGGAAAAAATGTTTGAAATCTGAATATATGCTCGTTTTAACGCACAGTGCAAATACACATTTAACCAATCCCATTAGACTTGGGATAGTTCGATCGAACCAACTTTGACATTTTCACCCCCCAAGCAACGTAAGAACCCGACCTTTAAAGTATAACGGAAGACCCAACAGTATTTCATTACTTCCTTCCTCAGTAACCAGTCGGCGTCACTAGCCCTCAGTCTCCGTCTCCTTTAGTAGAGGAGACTGAGTACGAGCGATATTCAAGTCAACTCAGTCGTTTCATAGTGAGTCTCATATATTAACGGAAATATAAACGGAAAAGTCAGCTATGATGATATTCAGCGATATCTCGGCCCATCTTGCGTCAGGCTGTTGCCGGAAGAAATGAACTTTCATAGTGAGTTTCGTCAAATCGAGCAGCAAAAACAGCAGCCCTGTCCAAGATGAAACAACAGCACCAGCTTTAACTCCAAGCAATTTTCCGGCAAGAAGTTCCCAAAATCAGATATTTAAGGAAGAATCTTTAAGTGTTTTTCTACAAGTTAATTTTCCAGCTTGAGTGGCTTGAGCCTGAAGAGGATCCTTACCAAGAAGGGCCGAAATATAGCTCCAATAAAAGTTAGCTGACTTATCCGTTTTGCTTTGTCAAATATGTGTTTCGTCGCGCGAACCAATCACAGACACTACTTTTGGACATACTGTATCATTTTATCAAAAAATGACCTGATAGGCCCAAAGTCAGATTTGTCTTTTTTTCCTTAGTTTTCGAAAGATTTGCGTTATTTTTAATGTACCGAACCCTTTAGGTCGACGCGGGTGTGGCCCGAAAACTCATGGCACTCCTACTGGATTCGGTTCGGAAAGAAAATGCTGCCGACTTTGATACCCGAGCAAGCGAAATATTCACCATAATCTTAAACAAGTCGACAGAGTTTAACACCCAGTTTGTAGCTACTCTACTCGGGATGGTCGTCTCTGCAAATGGTGGCATCGCAGTCCCGGCTGACGCCATTGCGAAAGGTAGGCTGTTCATTAATTCTGAGTTGAGTTCAAGAACTTTTACTAGAATCTTAAGATGGTGTCAACGTCTGGACGAGTGTATCCTCATTTCTGTCGATTATGTATTTCTATTGTCTATTTCTATATATTAAATATTTCTAGTTTGTCTTGATTTTACTTATTCCAAGAACAAAATTTCACAGCATAATCGCCGATTATATGTCAATAAGTCACTGAATTCTTGTTCTGAGATGCCACCGGTTTAATAGGATGAGTAACGTAGAGGAGAATTGTTTGTTGACCTGGGAGCGACCAACTATTTATTGTTCATAGTCATTCATAAGGGTCTTCCACTAACAAACAAGGCCTTTGGGCGATCTTCTTCCCGCTTATAGGCTTCCTCGGTTGCAGTTGCTTCCATTGTCGGATCTATACCAGTTCCGCACTCCCTATCGGATTAGTCTCTGTTTATCCTTCTTCGCTTCATTATCAGCATCCGTTCCACAGATATGGTACAATAGATCCACAAGTTAATGACCAGAACATCACTTTTTAAATTGGAGGGTAGTGGAAAGCTTATCGTATAAGAGGTTTGTTCCTTTTTCTTGAGAAGGAATGTGGTTACACTCAAATCCTAGCAGATTTTTAGTGAACATTGATGATGGTGATGCTCATAAGGGACTTGTAGGAACTAAGCCGCATGGTGCCTCTGAACTGGAATACGGAGAATTGTCGCAGGCAACTTTAAAGGGGCCCCTCGTACCGATGTTACTGATAACCCCTGCGTCCCTAATCGTTCCATCTATTCCTATTTCCGAGATTCCTGGGCAACTCCCTGTACAGTATTTATCCACTCTAACCGCGCTAGACTGATACTTACAGTATATTTGTTTGACTCTTTTCGACGCGGATTGGATATGAAGGTGATGAGCTCATTGGTTAGAAATACCGGTTATGCAAGTTTTTCCGTGTTTCTCATCAAAACCAAAAGGGGCTCTGCGAGGCCGAAATAGCCGAGAAGGGTTTGTGCTCTCTGACAAACCCAGCAAAGTTTCGAAGGATCATCCATCGGGGTCACCATTGGCAGATAAAACTATGATGATGTCATATTACCACCCCCTAGAACCCGATGGTATGTTAGAAATTTAGCTGCCATCCATACTCCAATTTACTTGCTTTGACAAATGTAAACGAAGTTTCTTTTTTCTTAGCTATTCGTTGTTATTATACAATCCAAATTATCTGCATTATTGACAAAATTTATGTTGATAGGATTAATTGAGGATTCCTTGTAAATTCTGGGTTCAGCTGCAAGTAAGTCTGTTAAATTTGTACATTTTTGGCACTGCTGTAACTTCACATTCAGAAATCAAAACTTTTCTTGCAACAACAGAAGTTTCATCAGATAGCATTTGAGCAATCTGTCGGCTACAGAGACGGATTGTTTCAGCTGCTCTGCTTTATCACTCAGCTCTAAAAAATGATTTATTTTCGTGCGTGAAAGAGAGTTTTTGAATTTCCGCGCCTTGCAAGTGCATTCTCTGAAATCTTCTCCGCCGAGACCCCGAAGAGTTGATGACACGTGAATCGCGATAACAGGAAAACGGCGTATTTTCGAAGCGCCATTCAGGGGGAAAATAAAGCATAATTAGTGCCCAATGTATTTTAAGAAGGCGAAGCGTTTGTTACTTACTGTCATTTCAGTCGCTAAACTGAGTGGAACTGAAATTCTTGGCTGCCTGGCTCTAGAAAGATACCTTCTGGATCACAAATGCGCCGATACTCAACCGGCTAAGAAGAAATCCAGACCAAATATGACTGTATTCGACAAGGAAGAGGATGCGTGGATTCGCCTGGCAGAGTGAGTAGTGAGCTACGTTTTAGGGTTAGTGCCAGCTGTCTGGCTTTCCTCTCTGTTTTAAGCTGTTTCCTACTGATCCTTTCTGGTTCTCCTACTGATTGCAGGAATGGACAGCGTAGGTTGTACAGCCAACTCATAAGCTATTGTGTCGAGCTTGTAACGTGCCGTAGAGTGGTGTATGGGTAGTGTTCTTTGAAAAATGAAAACTTGTGTAGAAACTTGACCAGGTCTACCAGCTTACCAGCTGATGCACTAGCCACGAACTCCCGTGTTATCGTTTGTAAGTAATTTACATTTTAAAAAGTACCCGCGAGATTAGATGCAACGCTTCCGAGTTTCGTTTAATCTCTATCAGTTCTTTATTCTGACGCCATTTTTCGTGAGCCTCTTGAGTTGGAATACGAACATGTTAGAGAGACATTTTAGAGAGTTTGTGCAGAGATTGCTCTCCCGACTAGCTCCAAAATATTAATTCTGAATATATTCCAGAATATTCTTTTACAGGCTTTCCTTTAAAATAAGAAAATTTCATTGACCACTCTAGCTTCCCTTTATTACTGTTCTGGAACATAAGGTGGATTGCCAAGATCGAAGGGTCAAATCTCAGGATTGTGTGGCTCATTCATTATTTTATACAGGTTGAGTCGCGAGTTGCAAGAGTTGGACACCGCCGAGGGAATTCTTGATGAAAAAGTCGAATTGCCAGAAACCCTACAAGCTGCGGTAAAGGTAAGTTATCCTTATCTAATCTTGTGGTCCGTATATTAGGATGGTTTTCAATGCACCCTAGATTGTTTTAGCTTAATTTAGCTTTTCTTGTGCCGTATCGGATGCACGGTAGTCCAGCGCTGGTGCCATTTGCTTAGTTACTTGTAATCGCACTGGTTGGCTGTCATCTGTTCAGGACATCTTCATCGTATCTACCAGTACAGCCTTCGTAAGATCAGTGTGTCCATCTGGCCCGTATGAACGAATGAATTTACTGCACAGAAAGTCCGAGGACAAAAAAAAACAGATTAGATCATACTCACTTAGCTAAGTTGTTCTATGCTCCGTCGCCAACTTCAAGTATCGCCCTAAGTTCGGAAGCGGACAGAACAGAACGTTGTCTGGGCAGCAGCCCATAGCCCATCTGCGAGATGACTGGCGTTTCTTCTCGGATGCCCACGCTCGAGAGTCCCATGAAATCAGCAACAAAAAAAAAAACAGATTTAATTTCAGTCGTACATTTCTTCCAGGCCGTCCGTATGAATGAGTGGAAGAAATCAGCCGAGCTTTTTGAATCCGTTGTAGGGAAGCAGATGGAGGAATATAAAATTGCATCCGGCCATAATGAGAACCAGTTATGGGAGGGGTATTATTTTGAGGTAAGATTATTTTCTTACAACCGATTCCCTTCAGCTTCTGTTATGTTGGATCTATTCGTGTGAATCCTAAGCGGCAACTAAGTACCGTTAGGAACCTCTGAGACATTAAACGTTGCCAAGCTGAAATTTTTTGCACCTTGTTTAGAGAGCACTAATAGAAAGTCGAGGGTTGAATTTGTTGGTGTTATCTTATTGTCTCATTATTTCAAGTTGATTAGCATAAAAAATTTGTCAGTTGGTTCAAGTCGTTTGACGTTGGCAGTATAAAAATCGAAATCAACGCTGATATTTCTACTGTGCTTGATTCCAGTAGAGCTCAGTGATCTTACAAGCAATGGTATTAATAGAACCCACTGACAAACTGATGAAACGTCCTGCCGTCTGAAGCCGTAATGAGTAAAAATATTTTTTTTTGAAAAATATTTGTGACGAAAAATTTGCATTGAAAACTGTTTCAGCCGAACTTTGTAAAGGAATGTATTTCTTGTTATTTGTTTTATTGGTATAGGAATTGCGAGTACGCGGCTGTGATCTTTCTACGAGAAGGCTACAGGAAGATCGACAACACAGGTTGGACGGCACCATATTTTAACTGTGACCTTTGCAGGTGTTGAAGCATCTGTCTGACTGGGAGCGAGGAGAAAAGTTGTTGTCTGACCTGTCTGACTCTTCGGTGTGGACGAACGCTGAGATGCTACGGAGGCTTTTCGAAGTCAAAACCAGGATTGTCCTTGACAGAGGAGGCTCGAAGAAATTGCTACTTGAAGACCTGAACAAGATGATCAAGGATAAAACTAAAAGTGATATTCTGAAGGTTGGTTTCCCTGCAGTGATTGAAACCGTCCGGTGTTTTAATTCAAACTAGAGGGAGAGTTTTTTTTCCGAGAAGTTGGTCAGCCTTGCTTTTATGTTCCTATGTTCCTGATCATTTCGGTTTCAAAAATACTCGTTGAGCCCAAGCTGCCATTTCGGTTTCATCCGTGCTCAGCACAATCCAACACAGTCTGATGCGCTGTTTAGGTGCTATTCTTCGGACGGGCACTTTACTTTTCATATAGACCGGAAAACGATTTTCCGGATTGGGCTCCAGCGTTTTGTGTCTGTTTGTGAAATTCTGAATCCCCGGAGATCTAGCATCTGGACGTAGTCGGTGGTTCGTCAGATGCTTCAGTTCCTACAAAAAGGTATTCGAGTACCAAGATACGAAACCGAATTTGACTTCGACCTCAACCCGTGGTCGAAATTGCTCTGGTTTGGGATTTGACTTGACGGCTGACGTCGGTCAGGGTCAATTTTCGATTCTCTTCGGTTTCAGATCTTGGTTCTTGAATTCAGCCTTGTTGTTTTATATGTTTCCATGTTTATTATTTTTATTTTGGATTCTCAACTGCAACAAGGGCCATACAAAGTAAATGCCCATACCGAGAGCTGACCGACCCTTGGGCTCAGTTCGAACAACTCGCAAGATTGCTTGCGTATAGCCTCGTCTGAACAGAAAACGACGGAACAGATTCCAACCGAGTACATACTAATATATTTTCTCTGAAAAGCCGTGAAAAGCCAATAGACTCGGAACCCTCTGCTTTTGGTTTCCTTCCTTGATCTATTTCATTTCATTTTCATTTCCTAATTTTTAGTTTGCCGTGCCAGAGGAGCTCGCAGTGCTATACGCTCTTCAGTCAAACTTACCCTTAGCGCGACTCCATACGCAAAACCGAGCCAAGAATCTGGTTGTCGAGTGGGAGAACACGACATCCCTGATTCCAGAAATGAGGCGGAATATACAGGAAGGATTCGCCGCTGTGATGGACTTGGAGGTAAAAATAATCATTAAGTAGATCCTTTTTTGTTAATTTGAGCACCCTCTTTTATCCACAGCCCGTTTAGGGTCTTATATAATGCCCAGCCATCCCCTGATTGCAAATCCGCCTATAGTCGTTTGGGCTGGAATTTACCATGATCATGAGGTACACCGCATCTGCCAGTCCTATATACCCGTTTCGGCATTCGTCTCCGGAACGCGGCCAGATCAGATAGATAACTGCCCTCTGCAGAGTAGTTCACAAGAGAAAAGACAAGAAGAGGGTTTGTGTCTTCTTCATGAGTTTCAGAGACAGTCATATACGTGTAATTCGGGAGAGGGCGTGATAATCCCTTAGGATTATAATCCCTTAGGACTAAGGATAATCCCTTAGGACTTTCAAAGCGTTATCCCCTACCGCTCAGTAGGGGAGACAGGGGCTTTTTCGGACGGGGGCATGATCGGACAAACGATATTGCTCGTTCAGATATCGATACAAAAATTTGACAAAAATGTCAGTAGATGGCGAGCATATAACGCACGTTCGATCAAATCCTGACTAGAATTCAGTAATAAATTTTCCTTTGAGAGGGTCAGATGTAAATTTGGAGGTAAATTTAAATTTCTAGCTGTATGTTCCTTGTCGTTTTTCAAGCGTTCTGCAAGCTTTAGGGGAAAGCAGTTTCGGCAGGTAAGAGAGTGATCTATTGGCTACTTTCTAATTATAAAGTAATGTATATAATTGCATTTTTTTTTTTTGGCAGCTATCTTTTTATTAAAGGTCACTGTGGGGCATTTCCGGACACAGATTACGGGGCATGTACGGACATTATTTCTTGCCTGTCCGGGGGCATGTTCGGACAGGCAAGACTATATGGGATCATGTGAAGTTCAAAGTAAAGTGTTGAAACTCTTACCAGAGTTTGAACGCCACAAAAGAAAATCACTAAGACCAAGAAAATGGTCGGTCGTCGACAGACCAAGGTGGGAAATAAGCGAAAGCCATCAGCTTTCATCAGGCTTTCAGTTTCGGAGACCAGTTCATCAGAACCCGAACTGCCAGATGACATTTGTGATGATGAGTCGGACATGTCACTTGATTTGGGAGAGGATGATGCTGTGGCGAGCGATAGACCGGTTTCTCCCATCCAAATCGAAAAGTTCGTTCTCGTCAAGTTTGAATTAGGAAAAAGCAAGTCCTCGTGTGTGTATTACGTTGGGCTAGTCGAGTCCATCGATAACGATGTTGCTGACGTCAAGTTTTTGAGAAAGATTGGCCCGAAGTTCGTATTCCCAGAGATTGAGGACAAAGCAACGGTCGACATAAAGGATATTGTCCTAGTCTTACCAGATCCTAGTTCCTCAGGTGGGACAGCAAGGTCCATTGCTGGACATGTGTTTTCACGTGATTTCTCAGCCTTTAATATAAAGTGATGGTTAAGTACCAGTGCTTTTAATTACTTTTCTTACTTTTACACAAATATACTAAGTTTGTTAACACTTGTGCAGTACTTTTTTTTGAGAGGTGGGGCATGTCCGAACATGCCCCATGGCGGGGCAGTTTCGGACAGCATGACCAAACTTGGGAAAATCTCATTTCTGAAAATGTGGTTGTAGATAGGACAATGAGGTTGTTGGTGTGGATTGCCAAATAGTTTACCTTCCAAAAGGAAGTATAAACACAGTGATCGGTCCAGTACGGAAAATGACACAACCGAAAATCTGAAAAACGTCCGGAATAGCCCCGGTCTCCCTACTAAGTTCTTTCAGTGTTCTCCTTATGCTCGTGATGTGCAGCGAGTAGTCTATGCCTTTGCCAAGAACTGTTCTTTTCATCCATACGTCCTGCATGGTATTTTTCGCTTGCGCATTAAAAGTGCTCATGCTGATAAGCGGCCGGGGTCTCATTGCGCGCCACAGACCTTACGTCAGGTAGAGTATGTGTTTTAGGTTTTGGGAAACCTTGGTAATATGAAAAAAAAAAAAAACTGTAGAAATAGGGATTGGTCTCATAGGGCTACCCGAAAACACCGTTTTGGCTAAGAAACGACACGATGCCTTCGTTGTGATTATATGCGGCCAAGAACTAAGTTATTGTTTTTTTCTAGAGGTATTTCGATGTTGACAAATCGTCTCTCTCCAGACTGCTTGGAATCTGGTCGAATGATGATCCAATAGAAACAGATACTCTAGTTCATCGAGATCAGATCAGCACAAGAAGGTATGGAACAGTTGCAAAAACTATGGCTAGCTTTTAGCTGGCTCGGTATGGTAATTTCTGATTTTTCACATCTTGGTGGGCAGTAAATAAAATATAGGGGATGGGAGTCAGTTTTTACTTCTAAATTATTGTTCAGTGCCTAAAGGTAGGTTCTGTAGTAATAAATGGCAACAAACAGGACTAACTAAAGTTACATGCTACGCTTACAGCAGTTGAACAGCTTATATAAAGCTAATACCTGTATGCAAGTATTCCTTGTCGAGACAGCAGCTTCAGAGGGCTAATACCTGCATTAGCTCTCCGAAGCATCATTTCCGTCTGTTTCTTCCACTTTAGATGAGCAGTAAGATACACCCCAAGCAGTTTAGATTCAGCTACACGGCTGGAATCAGGAAGGGAAGGATGAAATACATTTTTAAGAGAAGGTCAACACATCGGACGGACACAGTTGGTAATTTATTAGTTGCGTTTTTGCAGATACCATACCATGGTGTCTGATACCGTCTGAAGTCGTTTTGCGGTTACCTAGGTATCTGATACGACGGACCTAAGTTGTTTTTGCTGTTACCGAGTATATGGCCAGTTACCGTGGTATCTGGTATTTAGATACCACAGTCCCGCCCGACCGTGGTATCTGAAAAAGTCATCTCACTTTCATCATCACCAACACAAGAGCCTAGGTGTTTGTCAAATTGGTGGGAAAGAATTTTGATCCTTTTAACGCAAGTGCATGGATGCAAATATTTCTTTTGGGAAATACAACAAAGCGCGATTTCGGCAGTTTGTCTTTTTGCAAAGCAACGGTGGTATCAGATACCACGGTAACTGCAAAAACGACCAAATGCTATCCAGTTATTGTGGTGTCAGATACCATGGTATCTGCAAAAAAACGCACTTATTATTATGAACGTAAATTGCTTGCAAGACAGAATTCCGGATGAGAAGCTCATCCTAGACAAAGGTTAGGATAACAAGAGTAGAAAGTTGTTCAGCTATTGATGCTGTATTGTTAAAGAAAGTAAAAATGTTAGCAGATAATAAAACGATCCTCGAATTTCAAATTAAAAAAAAAGGAGAATCAGTTTGCAAGTTTACTTTTCTTACAGGTATCGTTTTCTCACGGACCTAAAAGCAAGAATGAAGGAAGGTGACACTGAAGAACTATCGGCAGTCCGCCTGAAAGTCGCCCTCGACCATGTGGAATTCTCTCTAAGCCAGAAGAATCAATACATGGCGTTTAAAGTCTTAGAAAAAGCTTCTGAGGTAAGCCGTTTGGGAAAAGGGTAAAAAAGGTCATTACAGATAACACAAGGATGCGCAGTTTCAACAGATAACACTTATGTTATCTATTAAGATTTTGCAAACATTATGCTTTAAACGTTATGCATAACAAGCATTGCAAGGAAGAGCCGGATAACCGCCGAAAAGCTACTGCTGATTTTTCCGATATCATGATGTCAAACAAAATAGTTAGCTGATTTTTTTTTCCGCGGTGTTTCGGCGCATCTTGTATGCATAACGTTTTAATGCCTAACGTTTGAAAAGCATAAAAGCTAACATCTTAAGTGTTATCTGTTGAAACCGGACATCCTTGTATTATCTGTTATGAAACTTCTGACAGTGTCGCTCTCATGTATATTCACGGAAAAAAGACCTTTCGCTAATACAAGGTATACTGTGCGTTTTAATACCTAATACCTTTAATAACTATTTTCTTATTTTAGTTTTTATTCAACTTGAACGGTTAGTACGCTAGAAATAAATCATTACTATATTATTATTATTAGTAGTTGGAATGTTTTCTGAAGCCGAAAGGCTATTGATAAAAAAAGATGTAAGATTAAACTCTTTCACCTTCACAACTAAACAAGCTGAATTAATCTAGTTATTCCCAAGTTTTAGCGCTTCATCGACATCTTGCGAAAATTCAAGAACAAAGTTGTGGTTTCAGGATAGGCTACTTGGAAACGAAACCGATTCATCTTGTAAAAACGGTGCTTGAGATTTCTTTTATTCGTTGGTTTTCTTTAGCGCTTCATCGACATCTTGCTAAAATTCAAGAACAAAGTTGTGGTTTCAGGATAGGCTACTTGGAAACAAAACCGATTCATCTTGTAAAAACGGTGCTTGAGATTTCCTCTATTCGTTGGGTTTCTTTGCAGTACCACGAAGATCCAAGCTACCCTGTTTCTTTGAAGTCGTCATATGACCTGGCCTACGCAAAAGCGACTGTCTTCAGAGTTACGACGTTGGAACCAGCGAAAGGGTTGAAGTGGCTGATGAAGGTTCAAGATATTCTTGGTAAGTCTTCTCTGCAATTTCATTATCCAATTTGATAAACGTTTTAGCTGCTTAAAGGACCCCTCGTACTTATTCTGTCTTTTTATATTATCCGTAGGATCCCTCCGTTATCTCTATGGAAGTTTAAACTTCAAAAATCCCCGCTCTTGACATTGCTTCCTTATGCACCTACGACTTCTTAGCAGTTTTCCGCTGAGCCGAGTTTGCCAGTCATGACGCGCAAATTTCGTTGAAAGCTTCAGGGTTCGCCTACAACTCGTTCGAAAAGAAGGTCATGAGAAGCTTTAAAATTTTCTTTTTCATTTGGAATACTTGGTAGGTCTACCTTGTTTGTCGGATTCCTTTTCTTTTGCTTGTTTTTTTCCTACCATGGTGTGCGCAGTATTTTGCGTGGAATCTCCCCTTTGGAGAGCGGAAGTCTTGACAGAGTCGAAGAAAAATATCGGTAAAAATTGATCCAGTCGGTAAATACATTACCCGGGTAATGCGCACACCATGGTAGGAAAAATTGCCCCCCCCCCAAAAAAAAAAATTGGCTAGTAATGCCTCTGATCATGATATGTGTTTTGATTTTAGATGAGATTCACACGGATACCCTGGAAAAACCATTTATAGCTAAACTCTTCGAAGAGAAAGCCAAAGTTTGCTGCACGGTAGCCAAGACCCTCTTACGCATGGGAGATGCACGCTCTTCCCTACCCGAGAAAGAGACGGAAAGGATAAAGCATCTTTGGAAAGTGCGACCTACCTGGTAAGTTTGCATTTATTACTGCACTGTCAGAAGTTTCATAACAGACAAAACAAGGATGCGCGGTTTCAATATACAGTGCGTAACACCACAACACGCTTTTTGGCGATTTTTCGGCTCATCCTAATAGCAACGCTTATTATGCATAACATTTTCGAACACAACAGACAACATCCGAAGTGTTGTCTGTTACGCATTGTCTGTTGAAACCGCGCATCCTTCTGTTGTCTGTTATGAATCTTCTGACAGTGTGGGCATTATTTGATAGTGGCATGCCTCTCTTTTTTTCTTCACTTAATTAATCATCCAGCCTGCATGGTGCCCGAAACGGGACCGCTATCGCCATCATGTATATTTACCCTACTGCTCGTAATGGTCTTTGTCTTAAACCAGCCTGAGAGGACTGGGGCGATGATGGTTGAACGTCGGAGTTGGTTTTCGGCAGCTGCTTGAGCCTTGAGTTTGAGCGCGAGAAGAAACTTGAAAATGGATTAAGTGCTCTCAGCACTGCATGGGCACGAGGGAAATTTGAACGCACTGTTTAGGGTAAGAAGCGAGGACATCAGGGCTTAGGAAACTGCAGAGTAAGGTGTTTCAGCGCCGGAGGTTTTAGCAGAAATTCAATTGTGGAGGGTGGTCAGCCTTCGTGCTTCTACCTAAAATCTATTATATTGGCAAACGCTTATCTGTTCATTCGTACTGAACTTATTCACGATACGAGTGGTTGGCACCAAGTCTGGAAAGGTAAATTTGGTGAAATATGCTTTATCTTTAATTTGTTGACTCCAGACCATGCCACGAAAGTCCAGTTTGCGAATAAAAATACCTCCTTGTGCCACGCCAACGGAACTGTTCATAAAACAATAGAAAAACTTGGAAAAGGACAGGGAGTGTCAGGGCACAACTATGACAACTAAAGGTAGTTTCTGATCGTCTGCATGGATTTACTTTGGCAGAAGATTTCTGATAGAATAGGTCTGCTCCTACTAAACCGAAAAGAACACTAAAAACAAGATATTCAGTTATTTTATGTCTGTTTAAACCACCATAATTTTTGTAGATCACCTGGCCGTTATTTCGCCATAAAATGTTAAACTGGTTTGGTCCGAAATTTATCAGAAAAAATATGGACTATAGGATAGGAATCTGTGGCACAAAGGATAGAAATATTTGAGAAGAGAGAACCTACAGTGAGGTATGAAACCAAGGCCGCACTTGTTTTGGTACTCCAGCTTGTCTTTTTTCAGGAGCAGCGAAAAACTCTGCAGCACACTGGCTGAACGAGGCAGGAAAATGATGATAAATAGTGTGCAGTATGCTACTAGCAACCATGCCTGTGCGGAAGAAAACTTGAAGCTGGCCAAGTACTGTGAAGAGATGCTTAGTTTTTCAAAGGTCGATAAAGGTAATCAATCAATCAATAAATTTATTACCCGAAATACACACATGGTGTAAACACGGAGTAAATACTAAGAGAGAAAAAAAAAATCTATTTCAGAATCACTAACTTGATATCACTAAATGAAGGTACACACTTGACTTCAGGCTCCTTCCTTGAGTATATAGCTTCTAGTGTAGAGAGAACTAGGGTGAGGCTTCATCAGCTGTCTCGCATTGGGTGCGGCCTAGCGCCATCGTTGGAATTTCTGAGGGGCCAATACTGCTCTCGAATAGCCGATTTTGGGTGACGCCTTTGTGTCTTGTGTGTGATCTACCTCTTGGGCGTCTCCAGCCGTGGTCGATTGGGCTGAAATTGTAGACAACTCTTACTGGTGTGGTGGCTCTGATCATGTGGCTGCACAACCTGATGTTCAGTTTTAGCCAAATTAAAAAAACAACAACAACAAACTGAGACGTAGAACTCGATTCAGAGTTAACCGCAGTAAAGTCCCTTCCAACGAGGCTTGGATCAGTCTCGTGACTAATCTCATTTAAGGGGGTTGAGCAAGCAGTTGAGGACGGGTTGCGAAGAAATAGCCGAGCAGAGAGCTCAGTCCGTTGAGCAAACAGGAATGACCTTTTCCTTCACATTCGACTGCCTAGTCGTTTCCATGTTTTAATATCGTGATTCAGCTAAGATGGTTGGGGTTGGGAACATGACCATGCCACGTCACGTGAGCCAACCCGATTAACCCGTTGATGAATGTGGGTCATAGGGTCCCAGGGCCATGCGACTCCACCCAGATCAAAGAGACAGAGTCAAAGAATTTAATCATGGTCCTGCATGTTTCCTGGTTTGCCTTACGAATTTGGATGCATTTTTTATAGAGCAGGACTTGTTAAACTCTTCTCCATTTTCAGATGTAAAAAGTGAGCTTCTGAAAGGACGAATAGATGGCACGCTCGCCGCAATGAAGCTTGGTTCCCCGAATGCTCGTGATGTTTTCCCCTCCCTGTTGCCTCTGATCGAGAACGATCCCACCCTTTGTAGTTCGTTTGCAGAGAAGGTAGTATTCCAAACCCTTTCTTAGAATTTTGTTTCAGCAAGGAGTGAATCGAAAGCGCAGCGTTTTGATCTTCTTGTAGCAGTTGAGCCGAACGTACTTGGCTAAAAAAACAGCTAATCAAATTCAGTGGCAAGTAGCACATACTCTCCTGTGGTGCCATATCCGCTGCTTGCCTTACTCAAGGATGAGACGGCGTCGGTCCTGCTTAACCACAACACCCTAATCACATAAGGAATGAAGGGTCGTATTTTCCATTAACACACTGACCCAACTCTAGCTAAATACGAAATATGTGAGTGCTTTAAGTGTTTAATTAGTATTTGTCTTGCTCTTCATTTTCTTTTTGTATGATGGCCCTTTGTGCTTTCCGTATGCAGTCCATACATACATATAGGCTTTTCTATCCCTGCACTCTTGTGCACTCTATAGAAACCCTAAGACTGTGCTTTTTCAGTAGAATAACATGGAAACAGAGGAAATATTTGTTTCGTGTTCTCTCAGTCTTGAAAGTCCTCGTTAGTGGTTCAGCTCCTTTTTTCCCACTGTGTTCGCCGAATTGGAGTTTTTGGGGTGCTAGGTGAGGAGCCGCCCTTCGTAACATGACTGGGGCTATACCTGAATCTTGGTTGTGGCCGCGACAGATTCAAGGGAATTATAACAGTTGAACACAACAAAAGTAACGGATGTGAAAAAAAAAATAGATTTACTTGTTTATATTATACATACACAGATCTTCAGTTTTTGGGCACAGTAACGTTGGGGCACCATTCCCCGGAGCAAGGGCACAGTATACCCGTGATAATGGGTTGAATTGAAAATCTGAAATGAAGACTTGTTTTTGAAACATATTTTATGGGAGTACTGTGCCCATGCTCCAGGGCATGCCCACCGTATGCTCACCAGTGGTCTGTTTGGGTATGCCCGAAAGTTCACTGTGCCCAAAAGTAGAGGATTTATGTAAGGCACTCGTTTGCAATAAGCTGTAGGCTTGGACGGTTTGCGAACGTCTAGAATTTGTTGCAAACTTATGAGTCGTCGATCTGTATAATGTGCCTGACCGAGTAAGCCTATGAGCAGTATATGAGTTAAAGTGATTTGGAGTAAGATTGGAGAGTTAAAATCATCTACTACTGTTACCAGAATGTTTTTGTATAGGCCATGGAAGTCCCGTCTTGGATGTTCCTCATGTGGCAAAACCAACTTCTCTCCTGGCTTCCAACACAAGCTCAGGGTGTCATCGCCCCCATAGTCATTCGTCTCGCTGAGGACTACCCCATTGCTCTTCTATACTCCTATCGAGTTAGCCGGCCTGCCTTCAACGTCAAGGTTTCTCCTCCTACTCTGAAGGAGCTTGATAAACTCTTGAAGCCACCTCCCATCTACGAAACGTTCCTGAAGGCTCTTGATAACGTTGCAATACCAAGCGCTGTGGGTGCGACGTTCCTGAAAGACGTACTCAGCAAACTGCAGCGTGGTCAGATTGCTGCAGTCAAAGAGGCATATATGCAGTTTCGGTTGGATGTGTTCAAAACCCAGAGTGATCGAAAGCTGCACGGAGCAGCGTATGACGTTTTAACCGAAGACTGGAGATCCAAGTTTGAAAAGGTTTTTGGCGAGAGCGGTGAACTGATCACGAAGACGTCTTTCAAGAAGGTACAGCAGCTTACTGCAGACTGGGAAGAACAAAAGAAAAAAGAACGAAATTTAGGGCTGCTCAAAGACTTGAGTGCCTGGCTAAGTGGCTATCGAAGAACAAGCATGTCGGAATCAATAGAACTGCCTGGGCAGTATACTGGTGAAAGGAAGCCTCTGCCTCAACACCATACCTACATCGACTCGTTCGAGCCAACGGTAAGCACTCCCAGCCTTTTATTTATTTATTCATACTGAAAAAGTGCGGTAAGCTTGCGCTTGTTGCTTAAAAAAAAAACTCATCAACAGAACAAGTGAACTTACACGAACACATTATTGCCTATATTCGTTTCGGTATTCATTTGTATACAAAGATGAAGTAGCGGTACATGATTTGAATGAAACTAAATCTGGGAAACTACTTTTATCTTGTTTGTGTTTCTTATTATTCATGTTTCAGTATTTCCCGTTACCGTACACATTTTTAGCAATTTGTTTTGTACTGATCAGGAATCGAAGCCTTGAGATTTGAGAAGTTCGAAGCAACTGATGTCATAAGACCTAGAGTTATGATCTGAAAGCCGCTTGCTTGAATTTATAATTTAATCGTATGCTGTTCGGAAAAAGAAATAGTTTGGACCGTTATAGTCGACAATTTTAGGATATAATCCGTCAACAAAATTTTCGGCCAGCTAAACAGAAACGTGCACATTCTAGTCAGCTGCTTCTTGTTCAACTGAAACAGTGGAAAAAATTGGTGCCTTTTTCACACATTTATAAGAATCACGCAAAAGAACCACACTAAAGTCATCAAAATCTGGATGAGGGACGTCGTTTGAGACGACGTTTTTGTTATTCATATAGTCAGGGACCCATAAATTTCCTTTACAGGGGGCTTGTTAATAAGATATTTCTGATGCTATGTTGACCGCACGGACGGTAGTTCGAGAAATAGCCACGGTCCAATCACGTTCAAGACCAGATAGACAAAATTTGGGATTGGCTGCTGGCGCCTTGAGGGAGGAGTGAGGCAAACAAGAATGCAGATTCGACCCAAGTGGGATTTTTGGAAAGTAGGACGGGTTCGGTCAACATAGCAACATAGAAGCATAGGAAATGACAAGCCCCCTGTAAAGGAAATTTATGGGCCCCTGATATAGTTGAACGCCAGTGTAATATTTTGTTTGTATAGGTTCAAGTGCTGACCTCCCTGCGCCGCCCAGTCCGTATTACTATAATTGGCTCAGATGCGCGTTCTTACAAATTTCTCGTCAAGTTCGGCGAGGACATCAGACAAGATGAGCGCATAGGGAAACTGTTTGAGGTCACGAACTCGGTTCTGAAGGCGAATCCCGCCACTCGATGTAGAGGACTGCACTTGAAGACGTACAAGGCAAGTATAACATATTTTTCTGCTATTGTAAATACCCCCTGCCTCCGAGAATCGCTTCCCCCTCATAAGGTTTCGCCTGTTGGATTTGAGACTTCCGTTGGCATTTTTACTAAAGCCCGTCTTCGTTACATTTTCCAACCATTTGCCCGTAACAGAAGCGTAGGTAAAGGACCGTTCAAGCTTACGTTTAAGGCGCAGAATTTCTGAACTGTAGGTGTTATCTGCGATTACCTATGGTAAAACTTTCATCCCGCCGAGGGTTGCTGTGGTAAACATTATTAGGAATGTGTTATATTTTGTGTGTTAAAAGTTATACGTGACCAATCACAGATATGCGTTTCCGTCACGTGACTAGGCATGGGCACTGTTCTGTTTTGTCATTCAAACAGGAACAGGCAAAAACGGGTCATATAACGTGAACGTGAACGGTCCTTAACAATAGTATTTTTATATCGCCATTCTCGTTAAGAGATGAACCACAGCCAGTGAAGACGTACATTTTTTTTTAGAAATAGAACCAGCGGAAAAAAGCTCATCAATCGAATCCAGTTCGAATTTCCGCAAGAAAAAATGATCAGTTCCTTTGCACGAACTCTCGCAATGTATCTTCACTGTGCATTGTCTCTGATTGGTTAGTTCAGTCCCTCACTGATCGAATCAAAAACGACCGATCGGGTGGTTAAATGACTCTTCATGAAAAGATTCGGTTTGGCTTTAGGTCCGCGGCACGAAATAGTTGTGGAAGGAAAATCGAAAATAGGCGGATCAGAAAATAATGGAATTGTATCAAGTTTCAGTTTTGCTTCAATGACGGAAGGCCAGGGATCGGAACAAAGAACTCGAAACTCTTGAACAATCCGAGACACTTTTAAGTGCAGGTAAACTATAAGCAGTTGCAGATGGGAATGTTCGCTGTGCCAAGGGAGTAAAGGGACCCGTGTTTTTTGGCTCTATGGCTCATAGTTCTCGAGGGCATCCATCTCCACAATGCCGACGATGACGATTCAGACCTAGTCACAACCGACAGCTACGAGCTATGAGCGAGGCGGGCGTGATCAGCGTTGTAAAGCCCCGTCTGCATTACCGTAAACCGACCGTTTTACGGACGGTCCGTAGCCGCAAAAATGTGGTCTTCATTAGGTCCGTAACCGCAAAAATATGGTCTACATTAGTCCCAAATAGGTGAATCTTGGGTTAAAATTTAAAAAACAGTTTATATGTGACTTGAAAAACAGTTGAAAAACAGTTACATGGGACTTTGACAAAAAAGCAGTCTTCACTACGTCCGTTTTACGGTTACGGAGGGGTCAGTACCGCCGTTTTACGGCTACGGCCGTCCGTAGAGAAAGACCCGTCTTCACTGCCGTAACGGTCAAACGGTCGGCCGTAAAACGGTCGGTTTACGGTAATGCAGACGGGGCTTAAGGGAAAACTAAAAACTAAAGAAAAAGAAGCAGGGGGTGGGCAAAACTGGAAAAATTATTGGGGTTCGAAGAGATTAGAAAACAGGAGCAAAGGGAGTAGCATTTCCTTAAGAATTGCCAGTGAGTGAAAATTATGAGAATTTGACTGTGGGTTGTCAGACAATATTTCACTCAAATCGGCCAGACTACTTAAAACTGGCTACAATCGAGTTGCCCGCTGCCTTTACAAACTTCCAAAGATTTGTAGCGTGAGCCACGTAATTGTCTCCCGAAGGTGCTGTACATTGAATGAGATAGTGAGGCGATCTAAAGCCTAATCTCCATCAGAGAATATCCTGGTCTGAGAATTTTCTTGTCAGGAATGCCGCTGATCCCCTTTTCAGCTGCCTTCCTGTAAGGGGGGCGCTCCTCAGGGACGTGTGCCCTTAGTGCGTCTTAGTGCCTGTTAACTTTTGTTGTGTTTTTGTTGTTCAAGTTAAAGTTCAAGTTCTGTTTATTACTATATAATTTCAATATAAAAAGCCAATTTGGCAGAGAGAGGGCTCGAGGCCAAATGGCAGACATTTAAATATACTGTAGGCTATAACTACATCAACATAAAATAATATAATAATTTAACCATAATCCATCCAGGTTCCAGATTCAAACCACCAGACTGAGTTGGGATTTACCGCTATAAACCACACATTTATTATTTATTTACTTTATTTATTTTTTCATTTTTTTTACTTTAAATATTTTCTATGAGCATTGATTTTATTTTGTTTTTCAGCGTATTAATAGAAAGTTCAAGTTTGATTACATTATGATAACTTTGCAATACCCTCAGTATTGTGTTTCTCAATGAAAATCTTGATCTTTCTGAAATTATCAAGGGTTGCCGGGCTTTACAAGGATTACGCGTGTTATGGTCGTGATCAGAATTAGTCCCAGAAAATAGATCGGGTTCATAAAAATATTCAGGTTTGAATGATGTTTTTTCTTAAATAAAATAGAATGAAAAACGATAAAAGATTCAAGGGGCAAAATGTTCAAAAAAAGAGGAAGACTTTTAGTTGACGACTTATTAGGGCAAGAATCAGGAGACGGTACAAAAAGCTTAAGAATTCGGAGGGCTTTATTCTGCTGCCTTATCAATGGTAATATATTCGATCGAAAAGTATTCAAATATACAAGAGGACAGTAATTTAAGTAAGAATGAATTAGCAAAAAATAAATACACCGTAGGGCATCATAAGGGAGAAAAGGTTTAAGAAGTCTGATCATGCCGACGTTCCTTGCAAGCTTAACCCTCAGGTAATTTATGTGCTCCTTCCAACTTAAATTCGAGTCAACTATCACTCCTAGATACCGAAGATGGTGGAATCTGCTGATCGTAGTATCATATTTTTCAATTGTTAGGGAATTAAAAGTTGGCAATGCTTTGGAAATCCGAGAGAAAATCAGGAATTTAGTTTTAGATGTATTAATACATAAATTATTCGCTGCGAACCATTCAAGCAAATATGTAAAAACTTCTTTCATTTTTAAACGTAGTACAAGTTCAGTAGGACCACTAATATTGAGGGCTGTGTCATCCGCGAATAGAACCGTGAGGCCGAGATCTTTCATAGAATTATCAATATCGTTAATATAAATTAAAAATAAAAGGGGGCCAAGGATTGACCCTTGGGGAACTCCGACTTGTCCATCCAAAGAGATCAGTTCAGATCTCGTAGTATCAGCATCAACATACTGGCTTCTCTCAGACAGAAATGACATGATCAGGTTGTTATAGCAGGTCCTCGAATACCGCAGTTCTCAAGCTTTCTCCGTAAAATCTTATGACAAATTGTATCGAAGGCCTTTTTTATGTCAATAAAAATAGATGCTGGAATTTCACCTCGATCAAGAGCATCATGAATATATTGAGTGACCGCTAGGATAGCTTGTTCCGTTGAATGGCTTTTCCGAAAACCGAACTGTGACTTACTAAAGTATTTGTGTTTTTCTAGGAAATTATTTACTCTCTTGTAAATGCACCGTTCAATAACTTTCTCAAACGCGGAAAGGATTGAAATAGGTCTATAGTTAGATGGGTCTTTAGGGTCTCCTCCTTTGTGCAGAACAATAACACGTGCAGATTTCAAACATGATGGGAACTTCCCGCTCCTGAAACAAATATTCACAATATGCACAAGGAGGTCAGCTACATAAGCAATAATTTGTTTTAACAGTCGGGTAGATGAACCGTCTATCCCTTCAGCTCCACCAGGTTTTAGAAGATTAACTATGTTTATCAGCTCTTCTTTTGAATTCGGCGTTAAAAATAGCGAAGACAAAGAAGATGGAGGTAGGTAGTCTTCAAACTTATTTCTTTGTTCTGAATTATTAGCTGCTACGGACTCCTTTACCGCACGTACACCAACATTGGCAAAATGCTTATTAAACACGTTTGCTATACCAGGTCTATCAGACATCAGTTCAGGACCATGATTTATAGATTCAGGAAATTTAGACATTTTTTTCTTTCCAATAATTCCATGGATAATCTCCATAAGATTTTTTGGGGGAACCCGAAGCTTCTGCAAAAAGTTTCGTAAAATGTGACGCTTTTGCTGCACGGATCACTTTAGTTAAATTGTTTTTATATAATCTGAATTTTTCCTTGTTGTCTTCACTTGGGTTCTCTATTCGGATTTTATAAAGTTGATTTTTTATTTTAATTGACCGGACAATCCCTTTAGAGATCCAAGGTTTTCTTGGCTCTTGGCGTCTTGATTTACTTGTTTTCGCAGGACACGCACGATCAAAAGCCTTTTCAAATTCTTGTATAAAATAATTAGTTGCTTGATCAACATCCTGATTATCCAAACACGGACTACGGTTGATATTATTCAATAGGTTTCTAAGAGATTCAATCGATTCTGCATCAAGATTTCGAGTTTTCCGTTCAGGATATTCTACTCTTGGCTTATCAAGTGTAACTTCTGAAAGGATTAAAAAATGATCAGAATCATCATAAATAATCACATCACATGTTTTCAGATCCAGGTTGGTGAATAAGTTATCAATTAAAGACGCGGTAGTGTCTGTGACGTGAGTGGGGATACGGCATGCAGGAAGCATTCCAGTACTAAGGAATGAAGAGATAAATTCATTTGCCAAACTAGAATTATTTTGAGCTATTTTGAGTTTAGACGGAGCAAGGATTCCCAGCTTAACCCTGGTGAGCAGCTGATATCCGTAGAGAGTATTTCTCGCGTAGTGTCTGGGCTTGCAGGTAGTAAGTGTGGAGGGCTTGATGGTATTACAGCCAACCACATCAAATTTGCCGGTCCGACTGTGACTTGCATGTTATCTGTGCTATTTAATGGTTTTCTTAATCATCATTTTGTTCCAGAGGCTTTGACTGAAGTATGTCTTGTTCCCATACCCAAGACGAGCTCCGGTGATATGTCTTCAGTTTCGAGTTACCGACCAATTGCGCTGGCTGCTGTTGTGTCAAAGGTGTTCGAAAAGTGTTTGTATACTATTCTTGAACCTCAGCTTCGGTCGTCACATTACCAGTTTGGGTTTAAAGAAAAATCGTCAACCGATTTTTGTGTTTTTATTTTACAGGCGGTGATCCAGTATTTCTGGATGTTTTCTAGCCCAGTGTTTGTGTGTTTTATTGACGCCAAGGCCGCGTTCGACAGGGTTAACCACGAGAAGCTTCTGAATAAGATGGTCTCGCGGGGTATTGACCCTAGGGTAACTGGAACCCTAGCTGCTTGGTTTCAGACTCAGCAGTTCCGAGTGAAGTGGAGTGGTGTAATTAGCCAGCCATTCGCAGTGTTGAATGGGGTTCGCCAAGGTGGTGTGCTGTCTCCGTTACTGTATAATCTGTATGTTGATGATTTGAATTTGTTGTTGGTTAGAACTGGAGTTGGTTGCTTCATACAAGGGCTGTGTTTTAACAACCTTAGTTATGCTGACGACCTAGCCATTCTTGCCCCAACAGTAGCAGCACTGAATAAGCTACTGGCTGTTTGTGATGAATTTGCTTTGATGCATGATGCCGTCTTCAACACGAAGAAAACGCTGTGTATGGCATTCATTCCACGTGGTCTTCATTTGAAGATTATCCCAGATGCTGTACTATCTTGCTCAAAGATTCAAGTCGTCCAGCACTTCAGATACTTGGGTTTCACGTTTTCATCTTCGATGACTGCTGAAGCGCATGTTTCTTCGCTCATGAGGTCTCTATCTATCAGAGCAAATATACTGATAAGGAGGTTTGGTAGCTGCGGTAAAGAGTTTGCTTTTCAGGGCTTACTGCACGCCACTTTACTGTCTTCCTCTTGCTTGTAATGTCAGTGTGAGATGTGAGAATTCTTTTCGGGTTCTATATAACAATTCTTTCCGGTGGCTTCATGGTCTTCCTTGGAATTGTAGTGCATCGGGAATGTTTGTTGGTGAAGGGCTTTCATCTTTTGGTGAACTTCGGAGGCGGTCAATTCTTTCCCTTCAAACTAGGATCCTCCAATCCCCTAGCCCGCTTCTTAGGATCCTTTGTGGGCCTCAGATGCGGCTTTCTCTGCCTGTATGGCTTGCGTGGACTCGTGAGTTGTACGCGGGGCTTTCGACGGGAGTCACGTAAGTGACCTGGTATTTACATTTGTTTATTTGTTGAGTGTTATTTGTTATGTTGTGGCCCATGTTGGCCTTATTTGAAATAAAAAAAAAAAAAAAAAAAAAATACCGACTTAACATAGAAGATAACAGTTTATCGAGAGATTCCAAAAATTTGGCTGGTGACCCACAAGGCGGTCTATACAACACACAACAAAGCAGAGTTTCACTCTTAGTTTTAATTTCCACAAGGATAAGTTCAAAAAGCATTTCTTCGTAAAGGTTATCAAAATCCGTAATAATTTTAGTTGCCAGTTCATGTTTAACAAACACACTAATACCACCGTGTTTCCGTGTTTCTCTGTTCTTAAATAAATGTTTATACCCATCTATACGAGCGAGGAGGGCAGACGACTCAGAAAGGAAGGTCTCACAAGCCCCAAAAATATCAACTCCGTGGTTAGCAAGGAACAACGACAATTGGTCAAGGCTTTTTAACAATCCCCTACAGTTTAAGGGAAGCGATTCTTAAACTTCCAGGCGTAGGTCGGTATTTAGGGACTTTTTCCGGTAACAAATAATTATTTTCAGGGAGGTTATCAATAAAAAGATCACGATCATCTTCACTATGGATTCCCAGCTTTGAAAAATGTTTTGCAAGATCCAGGGGACTTTTTTGGAGATGGAGTAGTTTTTTAGCGGTATCTCCCAACTCATTTAAATTACTAAATATAATGACTTACCAAAGAATCCGGGGGTTTGATTATGGTTATATGGGATTTCTTTCCTAGGTGTTTCCATTCAGCCAACGGCTTGGTCTTATCGAGTGGATGGAAGGCGTCTCTACGCTCAAGGAATTTCTTGCGATATCAAAGGACATCCGTTATCATAGGTATAGCTAACTTCCTTCCTTCCCCGAACGAAAACCTCGATCTAAATAAGATGTTAACTATTTCTGCAGCCTCATCCGGCCGCACAGGCGGGTGATCCAGGGGTGATTGCAGTCATACACAAATCCTAATTTTTGAGGCATGGTGTCCCAACGTCTGGGCATGTTCCAACGTCTGGGCATGCCCCAACGTCTGGACATGCTCCAACGTATGGGCATGGTGCTCATAGGTTGGGGCCGGTTGGGGCACCATGCCCAGCAGGAAGGGCATGGTACCCCATGAAAATCTGTTGAATTGAGAATGTGAAATGGAAATTAGCTTGTCAAGTTGATTTTTATGGTGTTACCATGCCCTTGTTTCAGGGCATGGTGCCCCAACGTGTTAGCACGATGCTCATACTTTGGGGCATGCCCAGACGTCAGGGCACCATGCCCAAACATTGAGGATTTATGTATGGCTGGGTGATTGTAGAAAAAAGCATCTGCGCATGGACGTCTTCGACTGCGGTGACGGGTTCGAGGACGTAAATCTGATAAATAATGCTGAGGACAGACGATCAGATTTCCCAGTCGGATTTCCTTCTCTTTCATCGTATACTTGACAAATGTCAACTTTTCTGTATGGAACTGATGATGGTGCAGAAAACTCTGACAGAAATTCCAGTCACCCGAGCACCGCAACATAAATAGGTATTTCACATCCACGGCTGGCAATTTTGGCAGACATTTTAGATAACGGAAGAAAAGTGAACGGATGTGTAGGCTATAAACCGGGTAGAGCATTTTCCAGAAATGGATTAGGTAGAAGACGTGAGGAAAAGGGAAAGGCCGCTCGGTACGCAGTTCAAACTGTGCTATAAGACAATACTCTATATGACTAAAGGGCGATTCTGGCGATCTCTTGGATTCGCTTTCGGAAAAGCAAAGCGAGAATCCGCCGAGCGCAAGAACACGCAAAAAGTCGTTACGCCTCAGTTGCATCTTTACAATTTCTTGCTGACTTGCCAAAACCACTTTCCACTCGCGGAGTGTAATCGCTTTCCAAGTGCTGGCGGAAACTAGCGGAGCGCGAGAACAGCTCTGGAAAGCGAAGCGACTTTTAGCCGAAGTCGCAAGAACGGCAGGCGCAGAAGTTCGCGGAGCTTTCCAGACTGCCAATCGCTGTTAAGTCCAAAACACGTCAGTGAACCTCGGGAAGAAAGAGAAGCGTCGCCCTAACGATGCCTCAAATCCTGTGTCAACCAATAAATGGCGTTCGTTGCTGTGGTGACGCTTCCGGCTCTTCCGCTAGGTACACGGCGATTCTTCGTCGGCACGTAGAGTATCGAGTTCCTGGCGAGTCAGAGCGAAGATGATGTATAATGAAGAAACCCGGGGCTGGTTCGGGCAAATCGCGCTATCTGAAAAAAAAAATATTTAATACCCGTATACACCAAGAAAATATCGCAAGCAGGCTTGGAAGTTTGAGGGAGCGAGCGTTCGGGAAACAGAGGGGATGAGTATTGTCAGTGCAGTAGAGGTATTCTTCTTTGAAATCTTATCCAAATATTATATCAGCTTGTTTTTTTTCGCCCGCAAAACAATCAAATGGGAATGATAATTAAGAACTCAGAATCAGCCAAAAGCGAGTTTAGTGTTTCGGCTTTCTTTTGACATTGTGAAAGAAATCAAAATCCTTCGGTGTGATATCTTATTTCTTTTTCTTCTGTCCCATGGCCTTTTCGCTTTTTTTTGTGCAATTAAATCTTATCTTATCTTCTGTTGGGATATTTTTGTCGGCTGAAAGTGTAGCTCTTTGCTTACACTTTGTTGCGGGGATTGACGATGGCATGACGGAGCATATTCAGTTGTACCTGGCGGTTCTATACCTTGTTGGAGAGACCCAGCCTTGTGGCATTTGGACTAATAGATATGGTAATCTTTGTACCAAAAAAAAAAAAAACTGTTACCGACATTTTTGCGAAACGCTGGACTCCGTAATATGGCGGGGAGAGGTTGCATAATAAATTGAGTAAAGAGCAAAATATATTCAAAAGAATAACAGTTTGTGGCTATAACAGTTTATTCTTTTTTTTTTTACTTGAGTTGCCATTTCCGCTATGTTTGGTTTTCATCATACTCTCCGGCGTCGTTCAAAGTTATGTGACGTCCAAATAAGCCTCTACCGTATTTCATTTCTTGTAGTGCAAACTTCAGTAGGTGTTGTGTCTTTTCTCGAACGACATAAAGAGTAGAATACAGGCGCTTTATTTTGTAACTGAATCCAACACATATAAAAAAAAATATCTTTACACATTACATCATTACACATATCATTCCACACTCGATTTACTAGTGCCCTAATAAGAGATCTCTCGGTAGTTCATGACAGCAGAAAATGTCGAAATAAAAGAAACCGAAAAGAATGCATTCCAGTAGGCAGTACAGGCACAGAAAGTTCCGGATTCGTCATCTGAGGCCGTGAACCGCCGCTCGCCGCTCATTCCGAATCCGAAAAGAGTTTATTCCAGTAGTTCAAAGTGATTTTTGTCTCACTTGCAGATCCTGCCAGGCGTATATGAAACTCTACAAGACACACCCAGACTACATACTAGGATACGAGAAGTATTCTAGGGATGAAATGGTTTCTGCGTATGAAGCCATCCTTCGCGTCGGAATACCAGAAAGTGTACTCAGGTAAAAATGATCCCTTGACAATAAAAGCTGGACCCTGTTGTTGAGGTGATATTTAGGAGTTTGAGGTGCGTAATTTAATATTGAGATGATATTGAGGAGTTTGAGGTGCGTAATTTAATATTGAGATGATATTGAGGATATTGATATTGAGATGATATTGATGATATTGAGATGCTTTAAGATAGTACTGTCAAAGAGCTAACTAACAATTGAACATGTCCGAGGATTTCTGTTCTTTGTTTGTTGATGTAGTTTATGGCGAAAGCTGAAGTAAAAGTTAAAGCACACTATTTACTCTTTATGTTCCAACATTCAAAACTGTATGAATACTGTAAAGCCAGGCTCTGCCTTTAATAAATTATCCACGGTCGTGTCTGTTTCAAGCTTTTTCTCAGGCCAATTGACTTCTAGCAAGATCTTCGCAAAATTCAGAAATCCGCTTTTACGCATCAGTAGCATGGGGAGCATCAGTAGCATCGCGTATCATGATACGCGAACACTCGTCCGGAGGAAAATGCGCATGGAAACTAGTGAATCACGGCAAGTGCTAAGAGTAGTGAGGTGTCGTTAGCGGGTTCAGAATGTAACATATGAAATTTGGGTCTCCGGGTTTAAGAACTAATGAGTGCTGTTACAGGAGTAGGTTGCATTGGCATTGCAGGTACGACAAGCCCTTTAATAATAATGAAACACCTTCTTTTCCGTCCGCCGCATTAGAATTTCTAAAGTGCTTAGTTAAATCGCGATTCGAGCGTTCTCACGGCTTTTCGAAAAGCAAAGCGAGAATTCTCCGAGCCTAAGAACTAATTAAAAGTCGTTACGCCTTAACAACTTCTCGCTGACTTGCCGAGATCACTATCCACTCACGTACTTAGCGGATTCATCAATGTCACTTTTCAAGACTAACGTAGCGCTGAAACAGCTCTGGAAAACGAAGGGAGTCTTAGCAGAAGCCGCAAGAAGCGCGTAAAACATTCTTGTAGAGGCCAGTGACCTATCTTTTTGCAGTATGTTATTTTAGTGTACATTGGTGGACTTTCCAGATCGCCAGAATCACCCCAGGCCTTCGTACCATCCAAGGTAATTAGAACTAAAGGTAATTAGTAAAGGAAGAAAAATGCGAGATCCTTGACGATGTTTGAAAAAAAAATCATTTTTGGTCGATTTTTGACAAGGCCATTCTTTCGAAAGAAGTTTGCTATTATAGGGCGAGGTTCGAGAGGCTCAGCAATTCGCCAGAAGGTTTCTACCGCCTGCGTCTTTCATTCGCAAGAAGCCATGGTACTTTATCGGTCGTTCACTGGATTTTGGGAATCGGTGACCGTCATACGTTGAACGTTATGATCTCCGAGTTGACAGGTAGGTTGCCAATGACCAGATATTTTTTTTTTTTTTTGCCCATTTTTACTAACAGATCTGAGTTGGGAGAAAAGGAGTAGAAGCTATTATATATTCACCGCGATATTTCTCCAACCGATAGCCTATTTCTCCAACTCCAACCGCGATATTTCTCCAACCGAACAGTTTCCTCGATTTCCGGTAGATTAAGAGCAGCTATGACCAAAACTAGACTGCGCGTTCTGGTTCGGACAGACAAAAAATGAATTCGGTATTTTCTGAAATAAAACAAAATATCAACATACTTTCCTCTAACTGACGAGAAAAGGTGGCGGTTCGGTGCCGTTCCAGGCTTTGGCTATCTTAAAGCAGTAGGTGGCACCTGACAGGTTGCGTATGTAATCGCTTGAATCTGGAATTAAAATAAACGAAGAGAGTTGATCTCCGAGTTGACAGGTAGGTTGCCAATGACCAGATATTTTTTTTTTTTGCCCATTTTTACTAACAGATCTGAGTTGGGAGAAAAGGAGTAGAAGCTATTATATATTCACCGCGATATTTCTCCAACCGATAGCCTATTTCTCCAACTCCAACCGCGATATTTCTCCAACCGAACAGTTTCCTCGATTTCCGGTAGATTAAGAGCAGCTATGACCAAAACTAGACTGCGTCTAAATTGGTCTTGTATGATAGTTGCGAATTTTCACTGCGTACAGTCGAGCAGTCCATTATATGTCATAAGGATGCTCATTGAGACAGACTTGAGGCGGCAGCCATTCTTGACTTTGTCACGCACAAAGAATGACTGTGCCGCCTCAAATGAAACTTGTCAGGTACCACTACGTACTTTAAATAATGGGATGAGAAGATCGCTCTATAAAGAATGGGTAGTGAAAGCCTTGTGAACAACCAAAGCCGCGTTCGATTTACCCTTGTCTCGGTCCTGTCTCAGTCCTGTCAGCCAAATGCCGTTTTATTTAACTGCCTTGTCCGCTTAATGCCGTTTTATTTGTCCTGTCAGCTGACAATTGTCAGGGTCCTGTCAGACAGGGCGCCGTGAATGATGACATGATCTCTGAGCAAGTTTCGGTCCTGTCTTAGGTAGATTTCTCAACTGCGTTTTATTTGTGATGCTTGTCACATTTATTGACTTTGGCGTGGCTAATGAAGCCTAGTCATTCATTAGCCTGAATGACTAGGCTTCATTCACCGTCATTCAAGGCTAAATAAAACGGGTTTAAACCGTGACAAGGCAGTAACAAGAAGACAAGACCGAGACAAGGAGGACACAAATCGAACGCAGCTCAAATTATGGAATGGACATATTACAATGAATGAATGATGAAGAACTTATGACGCACTGCCTAAGGGCATAAGTGCGGTAATGGAGGACAAAGAAATGAAAAATAAACACAAAAAATTCTACCTAGTCAGTAGGCCTACCTAGTCAGTAGGCCTACCTAGGTCAGTAGGCCTACCTAGGTCAGTAGGCCTACCTAGTCAGTAGGCCTGCCTAGGTCATTAGGCCTACCTAGTCAGTAGGCCTGCCTAGGTCATTAGGCCTACCTCGTCAGTAGGCCTACCTAGTCAGTAGGCCTATTTAGTTAGTAGGCCTACCTAGGTCAGTAGGCCTAGTAAGTAGGCCTACCTAGTCAGTAGGCCTATTTAGTTAGTAGGCCTACCTAGGTCAGTAGGCCTACTGACTAGGTAGACTAGGTCAGTAGGCCTATGTCATCAGTAGGCCTACCTAGTTCACTACCTAGGTCAGTAGGCCTACCTAGGTCAGGGGCGAAAGCACAACAACGGACAGGAGGGTTATATCCAACGGACACGTATCACGTCTTGAAGATAAAAATCTTCGGAACTATTCCGAAACACAATGGCTTTTACTTTGGAAAGCAAATTCTCAAAGTTGCAATTGCCCCCCCCCCCCACTGAGCTTTTTGGCAAACATTTTTCCAAGACTCTTTTCAGAAACAGAAACACTTTTATGGGAGAAATTTCCGTCTCTACTCCCTCGGGGCTGCACATTCCAGTTAATCTAGCGGTGTTCACGTTTGGAAAGAGAGGCACAGAGTTCCCTCAAATTAGGCAGTAAACTCTTCAAAGTGCTTCGGCACTCAAGTTCGGCACTTACTACTCCTCCAACATTCACTGTCTGCAGTTGAAGCAGCACAGCTTCTTCGGTGAAAAGACGATTCATCATCAGAGTGAAATCAGGCTGTGTTCTCCAAAGAGGAGTTTTGTAAATGTTCACATGATTAATTTTGTGGGGATCATAAGGTTGACGGGAGTCGACGTAGCTGAAAGAAAGAAGGTGAGAAATGAAAAAAAAACATGTTGGGTCTAAAAAATTCACTTGGGCAATCTATTAACTCCTCGTCTCTGTCTCAGTACACACAAATCGTGTCCAGTGCACTAACAAGGATTTTTCTGGCCGAATATCATACAAAGAACTAATGCGCCTAACAAGACATAATGCGCGGACAAACAAATGTCTGCAAATCCAAAGGTAAGGTACAACTTTAGTGAAAACTGCGAAAACGCCACGTTACGCCAGTGGCGTTACAAAATGACGCTTCGCCAAAGCAACTGACATTGTCCTCAATCAAATTCGATTGACGGAAATTGCTGCGCAAAGCACCCGTAGGGAAAAAAGGTACCCGGATTCCCGTAAAGGTGTCCGGAATTTTGGAACAACATTCCGGGCACGGAAAACGCAACGGAATTCCCGCCTAGGGAGTCTTGTTTCCTGGAATTCCGCAGTTTAACGCGGAATTCCGGGAAATAAACCCCCCAGCCGGGATTTCCGTTACGTTTTCCGTGCCCGGAATGCTGTTCCAAAATTCCGGACACCTTTACGGGAATCCGGGTACCTTTTTTCCCTACGGGCAGCGACAAAAAATTGCGACACGAGACAGAGGAAACAAAGTTGGAAACGGGAGTGCTTCCCAGCTCGCTGAAACAGTTCAAAGCAAAGGTAACCCCGAAAAATCTGTTCATGGTCGGAAAGGAACAAGACCAGAGGTTTTAATGGGATCCCAGACATCTAACATTTGATCCAAACAATTGGGTCTTGTCTTCGCCACTCAGTCTTCGTCAGATTCCTTGAAGATTTTTACTGTTCAAACAAAGTTCAAAAATGGATTCAGCTTGTCTCCTTGCCCCGATACCGAACCAGGAACAACTTTGAGCTTCAACCAAATTTCCAGTTTCGGCCGAATTCGTGACGAATCATTTGTCCAGCAATAGAAGAATAGAAGAATAGATTTATTACGAAGTCCCAAATATTCGAGAGAATAGCAATGGAACTTCAAACAAAGCAAGAAAACTAAGTTCAGATATGGATTTAGCGGATCCCCTTCAATGAATATCTTATTAGCTTATAAAACATAAATGTTTTTACCGTATATTCGAAACCCCTCCTCTGCCTGTAAACATAGGACTAAAGGACCCATCTACGAAATTGACCTGTACTTTGCCAGTGCCACATCCGAAGTTTGAACGGACCTTACCCCTAAATCAACTATCTCAATAGCTTTTAAAAAATACGTTTAGGTGCCCTTTAACCTGAAACCCCTCTCCCACCCATAAATGTAGGGCTACAGAGCCCATCTACGAACTCGACCTTTCCCTTGACCCAAAGGATCCTCCCACCAAGTTCCATCAAAAATATCTGTTCCCTTCGAGAGTTATCGTGCTTACAGACAGACGGACGGACGGACGGACAACTTTTGTGATGTCATAGGTACTTACTTACTTGTACTTGTTGCACTTTGTTACGATGACTGTATTTATATATTATGGAGTTTGCACTCTCAACCTGATGTTTTGGCGAGGGGTGTAGTAGGCCGGACATAAGATGGTAAATGTCCAGGTATACAATCATCGGAGTCAGGATGACCTAGGGCGTTGGTGGCCTACTACACGTGCAGAACTTCACGGGTTCATTATGGATTCCCCTGGTCGATTCACACTATGGTTTGCATACCGAACACACAACAGGTTATCAACCACCCATCATACACTAGGCCTTACAGGCCAGCCCACTCTAAGGAGCTTAACTGAGACTCATAGAAGTGACCTATGTTCCATAAATAAACATAAGGTTTTATTGACTGAAGTACTTACAACATAAATTAAACAACCTTAAGTAAAAGGTGTTTACCGGTCAAGGGCCCGGAAAGAAGTGTAGAAGAAACGTGACTCATGCTCCTGGCATGAGTCAGTATAACCAAAGAGTTAATAAATAATACAAGAGTACGAAAAGTGGCCGCGACAGTATAAAAGATACAGGCGACGGAAGGGAGTAACGCTGCCTAGCGGCGGCAGAACTAAAACGTACGGAATGCAGATGGCATCACCGTAACAACTTCAAGCCGACGGAGGGCTCATCGTGGCATCCAAAATTTGTCGGCAAGCATCTTTCCAAGCGAGGCGGTCAGTTGCTAGCGGCTCCATGATCGTTAGCCATTCTCTGTCCCAGCGGCGTCCATATTTTCGGAAGCCGCCGATTGGTTCCAAATCCTCTTTGATTTTTGCAAGCCACGTCTTTTTCTGTCCGCCAGCTTCCTTCTTCCAGGAAGACAACGGGCGACATTTCAGACATTTCTTGGAGATCTGGCTGTCGGGGTGTCTCAGTATGTGACCAAACCACCTCAGTCGCCGCTGTTTAACAACCGTCGAGAGTAGCGGACGGTCGCCACATTTCTTTCTGAGTTCTAGGTTCGGTATTCGGTCACGTAGGCGGACTTTCAGGATATACCGCCAGGGGCGTCACTATGGGGGGGAGGGGGGGGGGACTCCCCCCCCCAAAGGTCTCGAGAAAGTACTTTCGTCGGGCGAAGCCCGGCGAAAGTTTACTAGTTTGTCGGCGCGAAGCGCTGGCAAACACAGACAAAACAATATTTTGTATGCTTTTGTCGGTCGACTCGTCGGCACATCGGGTTCTTTTTACACGCAAGAAATCAAATTCTTCAAATATTCTCTGGACAAACCACAAGAATAAATCGAATTCTGCATGCTTTTGTCGGGGCTCGCGTCGGCACTTCGGGTTCTTTTTATACGTAAGAAATCAGGCTCTGTACAGTTTTGTCGGGCACACGACAGAAGAAATCAAATATGCTGTATAGTCTTGTCGGTCGTGGGCATTCTCGTCGGCACATCAAGTTCTTTTTCACGTAAGAAATCTTATTCTGGGAATGCTTATCGGGCGAATCCCGAAAGTTTAAGTTTCGTCGGCACATCGGCTTTTGTTCAAACGCACGTACGAAATAAAGTTCTTTACGGTGTTGTCGGGCATAAGACACAAGAAATCAAATGCTGTATGGTTTTGTCGGTCGTGGGTATTCTCGTCGGCACATCAGGTTCTTTTTCACGTAAGAAATCTTATACGCGGATTTACATTAAAGAAATAATCGCAACTTATGCATTACACTTCGTTTTACACCATACACGCATATTCTATGCGGTTGGAAAATGTACGACGTTGCCGCGAAGCGGCAACGGCGTTTTTTGTCGGCACATTTTTTTGTCCGTCGGCACAAACTGGACGTCCCCCCCCCCAAAGGTAAAAGGCTAGTGACGCCCCTGTATACCGCAGGCATTTGTGTAGGAAGACATCAATCTGCCTCTCCTCAGCTGATTTGAGGGGCCACGTTTCGGACCCATATAGGAGGACAGAGAGCATCATGGCATCATAGATTCTCATCTTGGTCTTCAGGGAGATTTCACTGCGGTTCCAAAGCGAGCGCCGCAGCTGAAGGAAGACTGCCCAGGCGGATGTGATTCGCTGGTTAATCTCATCGTCGACTTCGCCGTACGGGGTCATGATGGAACCGAGGTAGTTAAACTTCTGAACATCCTCCAAAGGGTTGCCATTGAGCGTGATGGGAGTTATATCCATTCCTTGCGTCCTCATCACCTTTGTCTTTGGGTGGCTTACTCTGAGCCCCGCCTCCAGGGCTCTGGCAGCTACATCGTTGAGCATTGACTGGGCCTCAGCGGGAGAGACGGCGAGGATGTCAGCATCGTCATCATAGTCCAGATCGGTGACTGAGAATTCAGGATCAATCTCCACGCCTTTGTACTTGTCCAGGACTTTAAGGATCCAGTCAATGACGAAATTGAACAAAGTTGGCGACAGAATGCATCCTTGTCGTACACCCTCTTGGATCTCGAAGAGCGGAGACAGCTCTCCATCTACTCGCCCTTGGGCAAGGGTGTTTGTATAGTAGGCTTGTAGCAGTCGGATTATCTTATCAGGTGCTCCGTCCTCACGGATGGCTGCCCAGATAGCTCCTCTTCTGGCAGAGTCAAAAGCGGTTATAAAATCAAGGAAAATCTGGATTGTTTCTTGTTGGTTCTTAAAGCGGTGTTCAAGTATCTGCCGTAGGCTAAAAATCTGGTCGCAACATCCCATGCCTTGTCTGAACCCTGCTGGTTGGGTCCTGCTGTTTCTTACATCCCGGAAACGATTCAGGAGGATGATGGCAAATACCTTGGCAACGATTGGAATTAGGGAGATGCCACGATAGTTTTTACAGTCCTGCGGGTCGCCAGGTCGCCTTTCTTGAACACAGGGACGATTATAGAGCTGCGCTATTCCGGGGGGAAGTATTCATTCTGCCAGATGTCGTGGATTATTGCATAAAGCTCGTCAACAGCTTCCTCGGGCAGTGCTTTTAGGGTTTCAGCTGCTATATCGTCGCATCCCGGGCTTTTGTGATTTTTAAGGAGTTTGAAATGTCATAGGTATCCCTCCACTTACGTGTTTGGATCCCAAAAATGACAAAGTAGGAGATTTTCCTGATTCAACGCTTCATATCGATGCCGAAAGCTGGACTACGTCAATTTCGGTTAGGCGTAAGGTTTTGATCGCCAAGCGAAATTCTAAGAGCCAAGCACGAGTTCTCGGACAATACCTTTTCGGTGTTAATGGAGGAGCCCCAGCGTCTGGCAGTAGTTTCTGTTTCTTTGTTGGAACGGGGGCACATTTTTTGTGTTCTCCTCCCACGAGCTCACCGAGCTTCCTTTTGACAGAAACACGGTAGGATAAATCATTCATAGTAGGGCATCTAACGTAAGTCAACCCTTCCTTGCTTCTTTTAGGCTGAAGTCTACCTATAATAATAATCAGTAGAAGTGAGAGGAAATTCGAATCGAAATTTCAGTAAATAAAACAGTAACTACGTTCCAAGCAAGCGCTAACACGGTTCAAGCAATTAACATGGTCTCTCTCAGAATGCTACACTATCACTGATGGCACAAAGAATAAACCACTAAACCAACGCAATGTACCGCTAGTACAGAGTACCACTCGCTAGTACCGAGCGAGAACAGTCCTTATTGTTATTCGCAGCTATTGGTGGGTGGCTCGCTGTTCTTATTTTCGGTTTTGAAGTCTTCCAATTTTGGTTTTAATTTTCGGTTTCATGTTGGTTTTCCGCTTTGTTTCGGTTTTCTTGTTTTTTAATCGTCGTCCTCGTTTTGGCAATTTTCATCAAAATTTTCTGTCTGCGCTGAAGAAGGGAGGCGATTGTCCTCCCGAAATACTCGCCGTTGATTTCAGTATTTTCGTTGGCCTTTACAAACCCCATTTTCGTTGGTTTCGTGGTTCATTCTTTGTGATAGGTCAGGCCAATGTGATTTACGAAATTATCTTCATCACTGATGGCCATCCGTTAAAGCGGTAGTTGCACAAGAAATCTGGAGTCTAACGTGAAGAAGAATACGAAAAAAACCTAACGAATAAAATAAATAAATATCTGTGTCGATCAGCGAAGAACTTACTAAATTTAAGGTTCCAGAACAAAAATCAATCAGTTTCTTTTGTTCAAATAATACAACGTACGTTTGTTAGGAAACGTAACAAAAAACGTCCCGTCTTACGAAAAGAGCATGAGGGCTATGTTATCGTGGAGAAGGATGTTGACGATGACACGAACGACCCAGAGTTGCTCGTCGACCGCTAGCTTCAGGACGGAAAAAAACAAGTAACAACTGTAGAAGGACTAAGAGCTCTCCGTTCAACCTGAACGTGTGCGTCCATTTTCCGGCTACTTTGCTTTCATCAATTTTAAGGTTTAATTATAGATTAGATTAGATTAGATTTTATTTATTGCTAAATTACATAATAATCCATCATGATAGGTAACCGCCCATGAGAAGACATAAATGCACTGGCACTGGGCGGCTACCACAAACTACTTCAACTTAACTTTACTTCATTCACCACTAATTAATCAAAATAAATTTTTTTTTAATAAGAAAAAAATAAGAAAAAAAAATAAATGTAATAAGAAAAATGAATAAATATTAACTTATCACTTCATCCTCTGAATCGTGGCTCCTCACCCCTCCAACAAAAATTTCTTTAGTCTTGTTTTAAACAATTGTTGGTGTTAAGCCGCCTTAACACTATCTGGGAGTGAATTCCATACCGCCTGGCCCAAATGTTTAATTAAAAAACCAGCTCGTCTACCACTCCTATACTCCGTCACCAGGTTAGTAGCATTCCTTGTAAAAATAATCATGGAAATCATTATTTTGTCTATACAAATCTAAAAACACAGACGGACATACTTCATGCAAACACTGGTAAGCAAAAACCGCAGCCTGGTAATCACGAACTTGGCCCACATCCATCACCTTTAATTTCCTAAAACATGCTACTGTATTATTAGTATCTTTTACGTATCCACCAATCAAACGGACTGCCTTATTCTGTAAAACCTGTACACGCTTAAAATTACTAATAAAATTGCTAGCCCATAACACACAACCATCTTGGAGACTATGGAGTATAGGAGCCTTGAAGTATTTTCGCCCTGGGAAAGATTTTGTGCTTCTTCGGTAGAGTCAGTTGAACATTTCACCACATTCAGGAACTCACCCGTAGGAAAACTGTCGTCTACTAACGGTTGAATTTAAACTTCCAGGTCCCCTAAAAGCGTCTATGGTTCATGCCTTGTCAGCACTCAAAGAAAACAGCGATGCGTTTTTAGCCGTACTTGATGTATTCGTCCGAGAGCCGTCACTGGACTGGCTCGAGTTCGCGAGAAGGGCTGCAACTACGACAGACTCGTCGGACGTTTTATCTTGGTTCCCCCAAAAGAAGGTTGATGCATGTCGCAAAAAGCTGATGGATGGAGCGAATCCATCCTACACGATGATAGCGGAACTTGGAAAGAGGGATAAATTGGACTTCATACAGGAAGCCATTCGTGGCGCTGAGGATAGTAGAAGGTTCAACTTATCTGAGAAAGACCTTACCGTTGGTCAGCAGGTAAGAATTTAGTTTCATTTGCAGCACTGTACCAAAAAATTATAAGCTACTTCAGAACGAACAACTTGCATAAGTGGCTTCGGGGAATTACTATTCTATTCTATTCTTTTCTAGCAGGAGGTCTGCCTCTCCAAGAAAAGCCTTATCGTCTTTCAACAGGGAAAGAGCGCAGTTTCAGCTGCAGTATCAAACCAACAACGTATAAAGCTATGCTAGAATGAGCAGCTTGTGTAAAAACCCGCTTCGAAAAGCTTAGACAAATTCTCTGGAAATGGACGAGATGAATTTTCAAATGGTGTTAGGGTTTCGGGAGAGGGTATAAGCTTCTGCTCTCAGCCGTTTCTCGTTCGAAAGCGGGGAAAGTGCTTTGGACTTGCAACTCGACTTGGTTTATCATTTCTTGATTACCCACAGCCGAACGAACTGGCCTAGAACTCGGGAGGCCCTGGCACTGAAATCTTTGGGAAAAATCCTATCCTTGCAAAAATTCTAGAATAAAAATACGTAAAAATAGATTAAAAAGAAAATAGCACGGAGGACAAAGGAAACTTTTTTTTTACTTGACAATAGTTTTAAAGCACTTCTCAGTGAAAACTTGGCAAATAATACACAGTTTCTGTCATCGAGAAGGAGCAGGATCATTCATCTCCACGCCTCGCAACCACCATTATCAGTAGTGTGTGTACCCCCAGGGAGCCCTTCTCCAAGGCACATATTATACTGACCGAGCTGCCTGGGCATGAGGTCGGAAATCGAATGCAGGATGCACCTGCATTGGCCTTACATACTCTTGAGTCTGGCCCTATCCGGCCAACAAAAACTGGATCGCAAAACTGATTCTGGGCAAAATTGCGGACTAGGAGGCAAAAGTTTCGCGGATTTAACCGCGAATTTGCAAGAGCGGCCTCAGTGGCGATTCCGAAACTCCAACCGGTTAAATGTGACCATGTACAATACGAAAAGACCGTCTTTCGTGAATATTTTAAATCTTTATTAGTGTTTATATTTGTATATATTGACGATTTCGACAAACTTGGCTTTTACCATGATAGTTCGGAAAGAATAAAAGTGATATCTATCTATCTAATAGGGCTAAGATCCGACAGTCTGGTTTCACTTCACTTATTTACTTAAATAGGCCTGAAAACCCGGTAAAAATGCGTTACTTCGTTTCTCCGCTATCCACAGATAATCGATTTCATCGAAAGAACTTATTCTTTCGGATTTGCAGTACCACCATGTGCTTGTCCCTCTATGCTTGAAATATTTAGCAACTGCAAAGGTAAGCCATTGCCATAAAATAACACAGATAACTAAAAGACATATCTTATCGTCACTTTCCATTCTTGAGCCGTTACTTTTCGGAACTTATAGCGTCCGTAACTCAAGGAAATGCAGGCTTTTGTTGATATTCAAATTCTCCGCGTCTGGATGAATTTTGGATTATCGTGCAAGTGCAAGCAACGACATTCTGAACGTTATTACTAGAGCCCCGGTTAAAAAAATACAAAATCCCTTGGATGAGTCAAATAATTCAGTGTCTTCGAATATCAGATGTAAAAATAAGCTGCCTTTTCAGTTAAACTTTAAAGATTTCTGGGCTCTTCTGTCATTTACCTGCTCGTTAAAAATTGTCCCATAGGCCTAGCCTAGGTTTATGAGTGAAAATCTTTTTTGCTCAAGTGTATCTTCAGTCAAAGAAGTCGGAAGCCCTTGAACACAATGGACCGAAACATCATCCGTTGCTTTATCATTGGCTGCTTATGAGACGCGTTTAAAAACGTCACTGGCTCATGTTATAATAAATAATACTAATATAATTGCAACAAAAAGGCTTTTGCCACGTAACGGTTACGTAACGAACAAGTTAGAAAGGGAGCGTATGAGTGAGTTATGTTGAGTGATATGTACACGATTTATTGGTTTCGTGTTGCTTTAAAGGTCCTATAGGCCCGTAGAATTTATGTATACTGGCCAAAAAGCCAATCTAAGGGCAAAATGAAGTTGTGGTCTACTTATTCACATCACTTTCTTTTTCAGGTCGAGTGTCTAATTGACCAAAGCACCGACTACAACCTGCTTGGTCGAATGTTTGCTGGTTGGGAGTCCTATTTATAAGTATTCAACTCCACTATAGCCTACCAAGTGTTTTGTTTTAACTATTTTGTTTTGTTTTATCATATTCGAAGAGAAAAGGATACGCAATACACCAGCTGCCAGGCAGTCAAATTTTGAGGCCCCCTCACATATTATCTCGCGTAATACTTTTTAATTTTCACCAACCACAAATTCAGTCAAGGAACAATTATGGATGCGACTAAACTTTTTTTTTCCAGATAAACCAACAGAACTTTAAGCGTTCAGTTGTTGCCCCCACCCCCTAAAATGAGTGGGCCTGAGGCGGGTATCTGATTGGCTCACTTCTCATCAGTTAAGGAATATCCTACAAGCATAGGAACTGTAAACATACGGGTGACTGGTATAAAATGGGACTAGGGTGAGACATTCGTGGCAGTTATTGAGAAATAAAATGATTTATCACTGTATACATTTTCAGCTCAATTTTATTTTACCGCGAACTTCGTTTATAAACAAAAACATTAACTTCTCTATACAAAAAAAAAATATGGCAATAATAAGAACTACGGACTCGAGTTGGGCTTATTTCCCAGTAAGCACGTAGGAGCAGAATAAGGAATGATAATAAAGAAGCGCTTGCACGGACTTCAGTAGAACTTCCTTAAGTTTCGTAAGTTTCGGCAATAATAAGAACTACGGACTCGAGTTGGGCTTAGTAAGCACGTAGGAGCAGAATAAGGAATGATAATAAAGAAGCGCTTGCACGGACTTCAGTAGAACTTCCTTAAGTTTCGTATTTCTTTTCGCAACAGGACCATCTCGTCGACCACCGTGTCGTACTTACGCTCCATCTGCTCAAGCTGCATCTAAAACAAAACCAAAGGTTCCGATGGGATCCCAAAAACCGAATATTTGATCCAGACAAATCGGTTTGTCTTCTCCAGTGTCCGCTAGACTTCTTGAAGATTTTTACTGATGAACTTTGGAAAAGGATTAAGGAGAAACAACTAATCATTAAGAAAAAGAATTTTAGACATCATGGTAAAAACAAATGTAATCGCTTATGTAACGATAACACTTGTCCGAGTAGAAAATGCTTTTCATATAAGGATTCAGCATGTATTCTTACCCCTGAAACGAACATCTAATCAACTTCAAATAAAACTTATACTTTTAACAAACTTTCCGGTTTTGGCCGGATTCCGGATGAGCTACTTGTCCGGCAAAAAAATGATTGTCATATACGGATTCAGCATCTCTTCTTACCCCTAGATCGAACATCTAATCAACTTCAAATAAAACTTTAACTTTTAACAAACTTTCCGGTTTCGGCCGGATTCCAGGCGAACTACTTGTCTGGCGAAAAATAACTTTCATGTTCGTATTCAGCATGCCTTCTTACCCCTATATCGAACATCTAGTCAATTTCAAATAAGACTTCTACTTTTAACAAACTTTCCGGTTCTGGCCGGATTCCGGACGAACTACTTGTCCGGCGAGAAAACGGTTTTCACATTCTTGTTCAGCATGCCTTCTTACCTCTATATCGACCATCTAATCAACTTCAAATAAGACTTCAACTTTTAACAAACTTTCCGGTTTTGGCCGGATTCCGGACGAACTACTTGTCCGGCGAGAAAATGGTTTTCATATTCGTGTTCAGCGTGTCTTCTTACCCCATAATCGACTATCACATTAGCTGTTTAAAAAAAATTTGCTTGCCCCTTAATTTAAACCCCCACCCCTAAATGTAAAGCTACAGGGCCCATCTACGAACTCGACCTTACTCTTGCTCAAAGAATCCCCACACCAAGTTTCATCAAAATATCTCACTGCCTTCGAGAGTTATCGTGCTTACAGACAGACAGACGGACAGACGGACAACTTTTGCGATGTCATAGGTATCCCTCCACTTACGTTTTGGGATCCCAAAAAAACAGAATATTTTGTCACGATTAAACCACAATGTGTATCCGCTGTGAAGCTCCTACGTTAACTAATGCAAAACTAGAGAGAAAACTTTGTAATACGACTCACCACCATAGGCACCGAAACTCATACCGATTAAGGTCCTTCATTATTTAGGAACAGATATATAGTCGGGTATCAATCTTTAAACCTCTCTCTCCTGGTTACAGTCTTTATATTAGTAGTACTGACTCGTTACTTTCGTAAACTGACTCAGCCTAGCTAATCTTACAAAACGTCGGGGGGGGGGGGGCTAGGACTGAAACCTTTAAAAATATGTCCAATTTACAGGCTTAGGGGTCAGTCTAAAATAAAACATGAGTTACTAGCTCATTTGGCACTTGTTACGGACGTAGCTACAGCAAATCGCCGAAGCTTGAGAAAAAAGAACAGGGACCCCCCCCCCAACTTCTCCCTCCACAGTGGCCGGATGTGGTTCAGACTACGAAAGGCGCATCTATAGGGCACCTACTAATACCACCCATAAAACTTCACTCGAATCGAAACATTCGTTCGTACTGAAAATAGCATCGGGAAAGGTCAGGTGACCTCTCCAAGTCCATCCACCGAGGTCAAATCCGGTCGGATCTCAAATAACACATTTAGGGCCCATAATTTTTGAAACGTCCATGTTTCATCCAAATTGCTCCTTATGTTTGTCCCTACGCCTGTCACAAATGTCCCCCCCCCACACACCCACATACACTACCAGTCACCACCACAGCAGCCAATTGCGATTCATCTAACCCTACTACCCATCCATGCTGAGTCCTTTATACGCATGCCAAGTTTCATCGTCCTAGCTTACGTGGTGCCCTAACTAAGTAAAAGTTAGACAGAGCGACTTACTTGAACAGTGACGAGTTCTCTCATGGTTGTATAGCCAAACTCGGAGACCAGGTCTTTCACGTTGCCTCGGGAATCGGAGAGGTCTTCATCTATGACTCGTCTAACTGCTGACTCGACCACACCAGTAAAATGTTTGGTGTTGACTAAGAAAGATAACAAAAATAAATTCGACGCGGGAAAAGTTACAAAACAAGACCAAAGGTTCCGATGGGATCCCAAAAACTGAATATTTGATCCAGACAAATAGGTTTTGTCTTCGCGAGATCCTGTGTCCACTAGACTTCTTTAAGATTTTTACTGTATTTTGTTTTACAGATTGGTATGCTTATCAGATGGGAAGTGTGACATTTTGGTCGTTTCAAGAATCAGTGAATATTATGCAGAATTTGCCCAGCAAAAACAAAAGATAGTTCAGAAACGAATTCAGCGTATCTCCTTATCCCTATAAAGAACATTTAATCAACTTCAAATAAAACTTTAACGTCTAAAAAAAAAAATCCGGTTTCAACCGGATTCTGGACGAACTATATGTCCGGTAAAAAAAATGATTGTCATATACAGATTCAGCGTTTTTCTTAACCTTAAATCTATCATCTAATCTACTTCAAATCCAAATTTTGCTTTTAACAAATTTTCCGGTTTTGGCCTGATTCCGGACGAACTCTTTGTCCGGCAAGAAAATGGTTTTCACCATCGTGTTCAGCACGTTTTCTTACCCCTAAATCGAACATCTAATCAACTTCGAATACAAATTTTGATTTATCAAATTTTCCGGTTTGCGCCGGATTCCTGGCGAACTACTTGTCAGGCAAGAAAATGGTTTTCACTATCGTATTCAGCATGTCTTCTTACCCCTAAATCAAACATCTAATCAACTTCAAATAAAACTTTTACTTTTAACAAACTTTCCGGTTTTGGCCGGATTCCGGGCGAACTACTTGTCCGGCGAGAAAATAACTTTCATATTCGGATTCAGCGTGTCTCCTTACCCCTAAATCAACTATCTAAACAGCTTTCAAAAAAAAAAGTTTGCCCCTTTAATCTCTTCGAACTTGACTTGTATTTTGACCCGAAGGATCCTCCCACCAAGTTTCATCAAAATATCTCAATCCCTTCGAGAGTTATCGTGCTAACAGACGGACAGACGGACAATTTTGCGATGTCATAGGTATCCGTCACTAACGTTTTGGGATCCCAAAAAGCACTTTCTCGTCCCGACAGAAGGTGCACTTCTCACTACTTCATTTACAAATAATAAGAAACATCAAATAATACACCAGGTAAGATTTCCGTTTTCGCAGCAGAGGTTGCATAAGCCTGAAGTGCTTTTCCAAGCCATATTTCTCGTTCTCGCGGGCAGGTAATACCAAAGGCTCTGAGTGTTTAGTAATAGCGGACATCCTGCAACTCTTGAAGACCAGTGCTATCCTTACCTCATTGGAAGCCTACATGTTTCAAGTCTACATAGAATTCTCTTAAAATGGAATTTACGAGTTCAGATAGAATTTTGAAAACAGCTATTTCAGGGGAAAACGCTACCGGTCCGAAGCAGATTTGGCTCCGAACAAATAACAGATACTTATCATTTGTAAAAGCTGTAACACTGTCAGAAGTGTAGGCTACTTCATGCAGAGGTTTCATTAAAAAGCAATGTCACTAATGTCAGTGCAAACGAAGAATATAAAGAAGGGATTAACTTTTAGGGAAAAACTCTGATTTTGAGCTTGTAGGCCTGATAACACTCCTGTACAGCTAGGCACAGGCTCTTGCCACATAATGGGTTCCACGCCGTACACGAATCATCCGAAAAATTTAGCGCGTTTTCTGATGTAACGCTGGGAATACGAATCAATCGCCCGAAGACGAGCCGTTGGCGACACGAACCTTTGCTGTACAAATCGTCGGGTGTCCAGCCCGTCGGTATACGAATCTTCCGGTAGGCGACTCGTCAAATTGTGGTATAACAATCGTCAGTACTCGAACAGTCACATAATAAGTATCCATGGACCACCTCACTGGTAACAGTAATGCTGGTATTGCGACGAAAGTACAACACAACAAGACTTACACGCCGCGGGGAAAGCGGTGGAGAGTACGTTGTCAGTGACCTCGCTAGACTGAGGGGTCGTATCGCTTCTTCCACCATCCATTAAAAAATCCACGCAGTCTTCATAGGGTCCCGAGTTACTTCGGAATACTTCGCTAGTTGGTTCTTCGAGGATTGGTTCAATTTTCCGCGAGCTGTCGATCAGAGAAGGCTTCCTTTGCTGTGGGGGTGGTATGCTCGGCGAAACTACATCGCTCCCGTTGAGGACAAGGACTCGGGTAGGAGTGTAACCGCTCAAGGGGCTGGAAGCAATCTGGACAGGTGAAAATACGGGACTTCCTAGAAACCAAATTATAAATTAAGTGGCATTTCTCAATATGCCAAAGAAACCCTACAGAGAATCATAAAGTCTGTTTGCTTCTTCTCCAAGGCAGACGCAAGTTTCTTTTGATTTTCCTTTATGTCTCTCAGAGCAAAGCAAAAGTATAAATAGAAAACAAAAAACACAATGCCACATACAGATACTCCTTCCCTGGATGCCAGATCTGCCCTACCATGAACGATCTAGGCCTACTGTATTACTCTTCTCTCCTCCCTCGCTTAGGCTACAGATTGTTAGAAAAATGTGTCAGAGCGATACCCGACATCACATCGACAACCATCGTCACAAAGGACACTCGTAAAATCTCAGTTCCAGTGGATCTGTAGCGTGTCGACAGACCTTTAGAAACAAGGGCTTTTGGTCGAGAGGGTTTGTGCCGTTTTGCGAAAGAGAAAAAATTTAAAGTAAAAAAGTACAATTAAAATTTATTGAAAAAGATTCAGACTGTTCTGTGTTTGTAGTTAAAACTTATACTGCGTCTTGCCTTTTAGGCCAGTAAATTCTAGCCTCTACCTGTCTTATCCACTATAACAGATTCGATTCCCGCGGTCGTCTGCCTCTCGTCTTACAGACGTTCCAACTAGCGTCATCACAGGAAAAGGTTAAGTTACGTGAATACGCATTCAGAATGCGCGTCACTTGCACTACGATGCGTCAAAACTTCGGAGCGAAGGAGGAAACTCGCATCCGATTGCGAAAACCGGACTGTGTGTGGATGTATCTTATGTTTCCGGTTGATCTCAGTTCAGTTTCAGCCTCTTGAAGTCCCTGGTTGGTCGACTGGTCGGAAGGAGCTGAAGTCCGCTGGATTCACGAGTGTAACAGAGCTCCGCGTTTACATTTTTACATTTCTCTTTTTTTTTAAGAAGAGAGATAGAAGAGGATGTTATGTCCACCATTTTCATTGACTAATTAATTCATAGCTGGTTCAAGTACGTCTAGTTGCACACCAGTTTTGTAGGAGAAGTTCACTAGGCACGCTATCAGTGTTTCTAGTCGCGTTTTTTGCCAGAAGAATCAAAATCCTTTTTCCAAAGTCCTCTGTCTTTTCTGCTAATTTGACCGTTTTTGGTGGAAGGAGTCTAGCACCGTTCTCCTGAGAAGATTGGCAACTCCTTTTCTGCTTATTTGACCGTTTTTGGTCGAAGGAGTCTAGCACCGTTCCCCTGAGAAGATTGGTTAATTCTCCTCGGAGTTGCCAATCTCATCTCTTCATAGACCTGGGCAGAAAGGACAACGGGCTTGGTAAAAAAAAAACAGCCAAAAGAGCAGTGAGGAGTCAGTGCTTGGTGCAAAAACGGGAAAATTAACCAAGGCTTTGGAAGATGGGTGAAAAAAACAAACTACTATTGTACTTTAAAACAGACTTGGTCACTTACCACTTGAAAGTCTCCCCAAACTCCCCCCGTAGATCCTCCCAAGGACTTGGCTATGATCATGTCTCACTGGCGAAAACACGTTGCTGGAGTCTGAGATGACGGAGGAGTCGGATACCAATCGATTCTTAATCAAATCGGAAAGACTTGAAACAGACGCTTTGTTGGAGTCGTTGGCCTAGAATGATTAAATAATGTCAGCCAATCCCAGATTCCACGGGCTCTCGCAGAATTGCGGGATCCGCCGTATACAGTAGAGGTATGCTTATGTGAACGTTTGTTGACAGTGACATTTTCATGCACTTGCTGTGTCTAAAGCTAACTATCAGTTAGTCAAAACTGCACTCTTCACATTAAAGTAACTGTTCATATAAGCAGAGGCGTCACTACTAGGAGAGGGGGGACGCCCCCCCCCCCCCATGTTGTTGGCCAGTCGGTAAAACATAGCCGAGTCGGCGCGAAGCGTGGCAACTTTAAGTAAAACAGTCGATTTTTTACTTAGAAACAGTCGTTTTTTCTTAAAAACGATCGATTTTTCTTAAAAACAGTCGTGTTTCGTAAAAATAGTCGACTTTTTCTTAAAAATAGTCGTTTTTTCTTAAAGTCAGCCGATTTTTCGTCAACACAGTCGTTTTTCTTCCTCAATAATAGTCGTTTTTATCCGCAAAAACAGTCGGTAAAAATGACTAGCCAGTGGGTAAATACCTTGCCCCCCCCCCCCCCCCCCCAAAAAAAAAAACATTTTGGCTAGTAACGCCTCTGCACATAAGCATACCTCTACTGTATATCTATTGACGCTCGAAAACCTCTCCTCTAATTTGTCTTTTCCGACTGGAGGCTTACCTGTCCACGACTCCATCACTTTAGTTCTTACTCGTGAATAGTCCCTCTGGAAACTATTCGAGTGTCTTTTATTATTTTTCTATTTCTTTGTTATTTTTGCTGCACGTACGTTCTTGGGCAGTGCGTTATAAATTATTCATTCCTTCAGACGATGGCACTACACAGATGAGCTAGCTGAGATTTATTTAAGTGATAGTTCGGCCCTTCTTTGCAAGGTTCCTTTGTCAGGCTGGGGCTAAAAAAACGAATCCGCAATCAAATTAATTTTATTCAGTGATTTGAATATTCCTTCAGCCCAAGCTGACTACGAATAATGGTTGACGATTCAGCCATTTGTGCCACAGCGACATCGACCATGACGTATTTTGAAAGCTCAAGGGTCATATGCCGAAAAACAAGAGCTACGAGCTCATATGGCAATGTACGAGTAGGTGGTGTAAGAAAGTAGATTAGAACGTCACAGAATACCCCCGTCAACCCCCCTATATAGGACCGGACCTAGAAATAGGACATCTAGTTTCACTCGAGTCTGGCTAGAAAAACGAACCTGCAATCAAATTAATGATTTTATTCAGTGATTTGAATATTCCTTCAGCCCAAGCTGACTACAAATCATAGTTGACGATTCAGTTGATTTATGCGACAGCGACATCGACCATGGCGTATTTTAAAAACTCAAGGGTCATATGCCGAAAAAAAATTCAACAAAAAATATTGTAACACACAAACTTCACCTTTTTTCCAAACTTTTATCCATGTACACTCCCACTCCAGTAATCACAGCTGGGTTTACAGTACGAAGGATACCAGGAAGCAACAAAGCAACCCCATATAAGCAAATTCCCCTTAAATCCGTAAAGCACTGGGTACCTACGGAGAAATGGTCAAAATCTTCTCTTACTCTTAGCAGAGGGGGCAAGCACACGGTCAGAAACCACACAAAAACAGAAACTCACCGAAGGCACTGGCGTTGTTTCTACAGGCTTGACTTCATTCGCTGGGACAGGCGTATTCTCTTTTTCTTCAGAAGGAGAGGGAAGAATACCATCGCCTTTAGGAATGTCGTCTTTCTTCTCTTCAGTGCCGTTCGAAGGCGGAACAGGGACAGGCGGCTTGGCGATTTTCTTCTTATTTGAGCCATTCGACGACAGAGGCGCCCGCGTTGCCTAAATGAGAGAAGGAAGAACTATAGACGCCGAACACTGGATTGAAAATGTGACACAAAGCCTTCATCACCCTTTTTGGGATCCCAAACGTTGGGGACGGACATGATGATGTTGAAATTTTATTAACGCACTAACCAAGGAGAAGGAAATAGCGCACTATAAGTAAAGAAAGGAAAAATTACAGTGAGCTTTCGATCACATACAAAATGCAAAGGAACAAACAAACAAAACACAAAAAGAGAGTAATCCGGTCTAAAATATCGTCTTCCCAGATGGAAAGTGCAAAAATGGTCTAGGGCAGAAACGTTGAGTTCCTGAGCTATGGAGGATAGCTCTGCGCAAGGGTCAGACGGTAAAAAGTTTGCAGTCATGCGTGAGATCATGATAGATTATATCTATCACTTCGTGAGGTTTGTTCACTCGTTTCTCCGTCTACACAGTAAATGGGTTTATTCCAACAACAAAAAAAACGAGATATCTCTGGCGGGGGTTGTATTTTGCTCAAACTTGATGCGAGGATCCTTTGAGTACGGGTCAAGCTCTTAGTAGATGTTTCCTGTAGCCCAATATTTACTGAATTATCTAGATTACTGGGGTTGTTTGGTCAAGCACACGAGAAAAGGATCAAATACTCCCTGAGCCCAAGCTGACTTGGAGACATATATTAAACAATCGCTAAAAATGGAAAGTCAGCTACGATGTTTGTCAGCGATATTTCGGCCCCGTTTGGCAAGGGTTCTGGTCAGGCTGTTGCTGGACTCGAAGAAATTAACCTGCAGGTTTGACTATAATAGGATTGCCTAAGCGCATTTTGTACAAATTGGTAAAACGGAAACTGGAAGGGTGATCCGTGATACTGAGGATTTGGAATCCAAATCTGTCCTGAAAAGCGGAAGTTTCAAATCCGGTAAAAAGGACGAATCTTGGATTCAAACCCGGATTCGCCCATCTCTGGCCGCAGTATCGGCTTATATCACCCGCTGACCGAAAAAAGCTCTACATGGCGCCTCAGTTCAACTTCCCCTGGATCCCGAGTTGCACTGGACAACCTATATCCTCGCTTCTTGCTACAAATAAAGTTGCGTGCACACAGTCCGATAAAAACTCGCAATCGAAAACTCACATAGGAAATTCGCATCACTATGCCGATTTTTCCATTTGTGTCCTTTGTGAGCAATGAGCATCCATAATAATTCTTGATACAGAGAACAATCCTTTCTCGCGTTAAAAACTAACTCCTGTACGAGCAGAATATTTTCTACTCACATCATGCCGACATTCTCGGACCAAACTTGCATGCGATGCGTCCAAAATTCGGAGGGAGGAAATTCTCATCCGAAAGCGAAATCGGACAGTGTAGCCTACACGTCCGATTTTGAAAATGTCGGCATTTTCAAATGTCCCAAATTTACAGCTTATTAAAAAATACTTTTCGCGTGAACAGAAAGAGCTGCACAGTACAGTAAGCTAAGAAGAATTTCATTTGAAAGATGTTGGATACATCCGAACAGTCGTGTAATCAGTCGTATACGATACCTGGGGCTCTGCTGGCTGGAAAACTATATTTGTAATAGGTCCATTGTGAGCATCAGGTACTTCCATGAGAGGCTTCGTGGCTTTTCGAAGATCGAATGTAAACAACGAACCACGCGTTGAACCAGCTATAACAGTGATTCCGTTTGGATAAAATCGTATCACAGATAGCGGTTGGCTTGTTGGAATGGTCCGAACTAATCTGAAGAAAAAATTACCTTTTAGTATCAGAAACATGATCGCAGGTTCAATTTTCTAGTTAAAGCCTGAAAAAGACCTTTGCTCAGAAGGGCCGAAATATCTCTAGAATAAGTCGCCATCAAACAGTATCAAGAACTTTATTGAAGGAGAAATAGTGGATATCCGCATTCAAAAATTATGAACAGTAGGCAAGCATCCTTTCCCAGTTCACGAAATTGGAACTCGGGAATTCCTGCCCACTACGCGGGACCTCTTCGTCTATTAATAATAGACGAAGGGACATACAAAGCAAAGGACATAATGGACAAATGAAACAAAAGGAATGTAAGGACGAAGTCCTCAAATTCAGGACTTCTGAATTTAAATTGACATGCTTTGTATACGTTTGTTATCAGATTGTATTTTAAAATTGTAACATATATGTGATTCCGATGTGATTATTTATGACCATGTGTGACGATCCACCACTATTTCTGTAAAAAAAATAACATGGAATTAAACGAATTAATAATAAGTATCAAATAAGCCAGCTTCTGCGCGAGCTCTTGAGCGGAATTCAAAAAGCGTGGCTGTTTTTCGATTATCCTCTGTCTCCGAGCAGACTTTCAAGAGTAGGGACCATATCAGCAATTACTAACCTATTTTCCTTAAGATCCAAGAACTCAACATTCTTATCCTTTCCTGCACTGAGGGCTGTTCTTTCGTTGATCGGAGAAAGGGCCAAAGATGTTGGCGGTCCCTTATGGAGGTTCTTGATATCTGAAATCAGTTTTCGTCCCGCGCTGTTCAGGTCCCATTGGTGAACGATGCCCGCAGCGTACAAACCAACAAGGAGGGAACGACGCCAGGGACTCAGTTGCAAGTCAACTAACTCCTGAAGAAGAAAACAAGGTAGAAGTTAAAACAAGGCAGAAGGTAGGTGGGTATCAGTTAAAAAAATTGTTTACAGATTGCACCCTCCAGTCAGAACTGATGTACTAGAAAGGTCCTTTCCATCAGCATGTTTGGTAGCGGTTTGATAATCAGCGGGAAATGTCTGACAAATGAAAAGCTCGCGCTATTTACTGTTTATATTCCAATGGTTCAAAATAGCTGAATACTTAAAACTAAACTCCGCTCTTAACAGAGAATCCGCGGCTTCTAACTAAAACTTCGTATATTTTAAGCCTTTTTCCAGTCCAGGTCTGTTTACGCAAAAACATGGAACAATTTTAACAACCAGTTTTTCTGACGACTGAACTTCTTGCAAATGGTAGTTGTGTGAATGATACGCATCGAAAGTGGGGAAACACGGAAGGTATAAAAATTAGTGATGTGTCATGGTGTGGGGGGGGGGGGGTAAAACGTACCAAATGAAATTCGGGTCTCTCATTTTAAAAATTTATGCAGCGATTTCCAGAAGTAGGCTGCGCTTGCAAAATATGTACGACAGCTTCTAAATAATTTATAACATAAAGTTTATTTGAAGGAATGAGTTTCAGTTGTGTAAGAATCACCTATTTGATTGACTGGCTTCCTCTAGCGCAGGAATCAGAATATCTGAATGATCCTCATGTTTAATTTGAACTTTTCGCCATAAACGTTGCCTTCGTTGTTCCAACTTTGTCTAGTTTTTGCGGTCTACCACAGCCAAACCCTTACGTTACTCCAGTAGAAAGCTGGAACGCATCCTGAGTAGAGTAGAGTAGAGTAGAGTTTTATTTCTAAAAAGTAACTTTCACAGCGTGACCGCCGAATTTGACTTCTACGTCAAACATAAATATACTTTACACTCAATCAATTTGTCAGTTACAAACCATTTCGTAAAAAAGCCATCAATCGATACAAAACTTGTCTACCACAATCTGACCACAATTTAACAACACTGACCTAAGAGGCCGTATATTCATACGGCCTCTTAGGCATACGCCGGCGTTGGGGAAGAGTCCTTGACAAAGAGGACTAGGACTAGTACATCGAACTTCGAGCTATCACCTAAAGGCACTTACCGAGCTAGTTCGTTTTTCCAAAGGCGAGAAAGACTGTTGTGTGGTAAGGGAGGTCACTATAACCGAGCCATCTTTGTGCCCAGCAGCAATGTGAGTTTCTTTTGGTAAGACAACTATCCTCGTCACAGGTGCTTGTGTTGCGCTCTGTAAGGACAAAGATATGACAATAATTGGCTATGCTCCTCAAGCTGGACTTGAACCCGCAACCTTCGGCTTCACAGGCCGACGCTCAATTCAGCTATCGCGTGATCATAGTTCATGGAACACTATAATCGCCGGTTGTTAACGGGCTGTTTATTTGTCACGGTGAAAGTCCCTTGTTTGAGTTCCATCTTCACACAACCATAAAGATGTATTCAGATTTTATGTAACTACACATAAAAACAGCCACGACTGCTCTTAGCTACGCTTGCACAATGGCTTCTATCGGAAACGCGGGGAAGTTTTCATTCCGAGCCTGGCCTATGAGGTTTGTAGTAGTAGTAGAATCAATCCACGGGATCCTGTTGCGAATCGAAAAAAGAGTCCAACGAGCCATGGTGTGGTTAAGAATTTCGTATGGAATTCTGAAGCTCAAGAATTACAGTGAATGGGACGACTAAGAAAATATAGTAGGCCTAGATTAGCATTGCAGATCCGATTGGTCCTTTAAGTTCCTTTTACTGTCAGAAGTCTCATGCCGAGACGGCGAATGGGAGTTCCAACGGGAACTGCAGCGTTGTCATGCCTCCCTTGGCCTATTGTCTGAGAAGAAAATTGGCCAGTAGCCCAGGACAGTAAAAGGCTTGCAGGTTCACAAGCTTAGTCCCTGGGGCATCAAAAATATCAACTAAAAGGGAGAAAAGCAGAGGCATACAGTTCACAGACCAGGAACATCTAAGCTCAGAACACAACAGAAGATCCAAACAATCAGATAAACATATGGAAAAGGAAACTTACAGATGGAAATTTCTTATGAACTTTGCCTCGTTTTAGATCATAAAGCACAGCTGATCCGTTACTCAAACCCAGTCCGATCGTTGCATCGCTGGTATGTGGGAGTTCTGCTGACAATACTTCCGACTGCTGCAAGAGAAAGCAAATTATAGTTCTTTGGACAAATAAGACACCCTAGGCAGGTTTCAGACAATACGCAACATATTAAGATGTTTTGTAACATCAAATTTATAATGCTGTGTATGCTCGGATCTCGGGCATGCAGGTCGGCGACCAGCGACCAGCAACAGGGGTTGGAATGTAGCCAGAATCAATCTCAACTAGAAAAAACATATTCACTTTATAGCTCATTTTTAAGACTATACTTGAAAATGAAGTAGAAATACCCCTCACAAATAATTCCAACTGTGTAGGTAACACCGCACACATCATTTGTGTGAAACGCTGGCAGTAGAGTAAAGAAATATGGATGAAGGCAGGATGAAGGACATATTATCTACATCACCTGAGCAAAAGTTCTCAAGAGACCGAATGAAATGTAATTTTGAACCAAGCACCAGGGGCGTAGCGAGGTGGGGGTGAGGGGGGTGAGTCACCCCCCCAATGTTGCACGAATCATCGGCGTCGCTTGGTCCGTGCTAGTTTATGGAATTTGTTTTTCACGCATACTCCAAAGGTCAGGAGATTCAAGAAAAAGTTCGATATAGAAGTTTCACGTCTGACCTCAGATTTTGCATTGCCGCACATCCGGCCTCTGGGAACACGACGCTATGCATGCAGTGAAATACAACTATGTTGTTGCTATGCGACACGAAATCTCGCTCGGATTCAGTAATCTTTGTGGTAGCCAGTGCTTCCACTTTCCAGGATTTATCCTGAAATTCAGGATTTTTTCCAAGATTTTTGATAATCCAGGATTTAGCAGGATTTTCAGACTTTTTCACGACTTTCCAGGAATTCCTTTTTAATAAAAATAAAAGAAGAACTGCCCCAAAAAGACACTTTGATCATCAGTGTTTCCAAAACAATTTGCCTGCGGCGCATTTTATAGTTATAAAGTCACTATTTAAAAGTAGGAAGCGTCACATAGTTGGCATTGAAGGCTTGGCATTTTGGGGGGTTTAAGCCACACTAAAAGCTATAACTAAACTTTTGCCAGACAAAAGGCGTATTTTTTTAATTTCGCCTGCGGCGCTTAGTATAATTTATCCTGGCTATAGTCGTTAGCGTCAGTGCGGATATGCTTTTTGTCAGTACGTTTTCAAGTCCCTTCTTACTCTCTATTCCAGTACGTACGGTTACTGCAAAATTCGTTGTTTTCAGTGTATGGGGCAACTTTACTCCGTTAGTTGCTGCAATTCCGTGAGATCTAAGACTATGGAACGGACCCAAAAGGGGGGGTTTGGGGGGCGCAGACCCCAGGCGCCACACTTTACGACACCCCACCATCGGCACAACGCCGCTTCTCACCCCCCCCCCCAACAGAGAAGAGCTAGCTACGCCCCTGCCAAGCACAGACATTTCACTGACTGGAAGGAAATTTCTCCTATATGATGTCTCATTCTGAAACCAATCTGAAACCATCAGGTGCATGGCCATCATCCTGACATGGATATTGACTGTCATCCTTGACTTGGACAGAAAATCGATTTTGACCATAAAGCCCTTAGGAACATACCAGGTCTTCTAAAGAGTGGCATACTTCATTGCCATGTGGATTAACTGTCAGGGAATTCCCTGACAAAACTGCCAAACTGGATGCACTCCAAGTCAAGCTTTTGACATCAGCTGAACCTAAAAGGAAAGATGACAATTTACAACCAAGATTAAATCTAGCTCTTTCTAAGCCTCAGAATTCGTCGGTTAATATGTGAAATGGCACTTTATAGCTTGGGATGTCTGTGCAGACCTTTCTTTTATCCATATTCAGCTCAACACTGCCCTCGAAATGGTGTTGAATGGGAGGTGTCGATCCAGCTGGATCATCTATCCACATTCCACACAAAAATATCCGTCAAGCTCGACGGGACCAGAGACACTGATGCGAAAATGTCTCCTTGGGAAGACAAAAAAAAAATACGATCTACTTGGCTCCAGATTCTTAGAACCTGGTCGCACTTATCTTTTTCCTGTGCAGAATTCCGAAGCAAAATGACCACACCAGACCCAAGGCCAAGAAAGCTTTTCAGGGGGTTGCCAAATTTTAACAGTAGGGCACCAGACTTTTTGGAGATTTCTCCTGCTCAGGGGAATCTCCTGCTGAGGTGAAAACAGATTCCCCTGTGTAGGGGATTTTGATCTTGATGGAAATGAGAACTGCTAGAACAAAAATCTTTGGATATTTCAGTTCTAGAGACACTAGGAAACTATATCACACAGCACCCCCTCCTCACCCTCCACCCTATCTCTAGAAATCCTATAAAATTGGCCAGAAAACATAAAAGTTGCATTTTTTGGGTTTAGCTGGCATCCCAGAGAGTTTCTTGATGCCAGTGTGCATGACTGCCTTTATAGTGAAACTTCAGAAGGCTATTCCTTACCTTTTCACTCCTTCCTTCCTTTCTTGGTATTTGGGATTTTCTTGGTATTTCCTCCACACTAGGGGAAAGCACTTGGACAAGTGGAAAGTACGAGAAGAAAGGAAGGAAGAAGTGAAAAGGTAGGAAGTAGCATTCTGAAGTTTCACTTTGAAGGCAGTCAAGTAATATAGCATCAAGAACAGTAGGGCACCAGACTTTTTGGAGATTTCTCCTGCTCAGGGGAATCTCCTGCTGAGGTGAAAACAGATTCCCCTGTGTAGGGGATTTTGATCTTGATGGAAATGAGAACTGCTAGAACAAAAATCTTTGGATATTTCAGTTCTAGAGACACTAGGAAACTATATCACACAGCACCCCCTCCTCACCCTCCACCCTATCTCTAGAAATCCTATAAAATTGGCCAGAAAACATAAAAGTTGCATTTTTTGAGTTTAGCTGGCATCCCAGAGAGTTTCTTGATGCCAGTGTGCATGACTGCCTTTATAGTGAAACTTCAGAAGGCTATTCCTTACCTTTTCACTTCTTCCTTCCTTTCTTGGTATTTGGGATTTTCTTGGTATTTCCTCCACACTAGGGGAAAGCACTTGGACAAGTGGAAAGTACGAGAAGAAAGGAAGGAAGAAGTGAAAAGGTAGGAAGTAGCATTCTGAAGTTTCACTTTGAAGGCAGTCAAGTAATATAGCATCAAGAAATTCTCTTGGATGCCAGGTAAACCAAAAAATGCAATTTTACTGTTTTCTGGCTTATTTTATAGGATATCTAGAGATAGGGTGGAGGGTGAGGAGGGGTGCTAAGGGATATGGTTTCCTAGTGTCTCTAGAACTGAAATAATAAAAAAAAAATTATCAGTTCTCATTACCATCTAGCTTCAAATCCCCTACGCAGGGGAATCTGTTTTCACCTCAGTTAGGGTAGCCACTAAAAAAAAAAAAAATCAAACCTGAGCTTTTGAAGATCAGAATGTGATTCTCCTATCTTTTAGCTTTGATTTGAGGCCAAAATCACCTCTCTATCTTGTCTCTAAGCATCTTAAATCTTCTTTAGAAAACAGTATTTTACATAAGGAAATGCCTATGTTCATCCATTGACTTTAGGGTTTTGTCCATCTAGTGACCAGCTTGGAACTATGTGCTTCAATGAAATTCTATGAAACTGGGTGATTTTGAGCTGGTTTTGAGTGCATGGGGAGCCCCAGCAAGTGAGTTAGATGAGAAAATATGAATATGATCATCAAGGTTATAGTCCAATAGACCTATTGCTGCTATAGGCTGCTGACTTTTCCTCCTTAGTATCAACAAATTTTTGTAGCAAGTTCAGCTACTTTTTTTTACATCTAAATTTACATTGAATATTAAGAAATAATATTAAATAGCTAGGACATCTTACTGTTAGCCTTATTAAATAGACAATTTTGTCCTGAATTCAATGGTATTTTTAAAATATTTTTTGGAGATGTTTTAGATAGGTAAAACTGATAAGGAAAATTCATAGCAATTTATGCATTCGTTACAACAAAATTGCCAATTTTTGCCACTAGGTGGGTCATTCCAGCGAAATAAAGCCAGGCAAAAAAATCGATTTCTCAGATTTTTATGAAAATTTCTCAGAATGATCTACCAGGGTCCAGGACCTTCCCCAAAAAATTTTTTCGGCGAAAAAAATTATTTCGGACTTTGGCGAATTTTAGAAATTTTCGGCCAAATATTCCCTTGCTGATGGTCGAAAAAGTCAATATTTTTCAAAAATTCGACAAAAATCAGGGAAATTCAACACAACCTTGAAATTTTTTGAGCTTCTTAACTACCTTTAGGACTTCAAATCTCGAGATGTTCAAGTATGTAGGTACTATTCTTTCCTTTTTACAGTAATTTTGGCAAGGGAAGGCAAAAAAGTGGGTCTTGGTAGATCCACTCCAGAAGAACCGGCCAGATCGCAAAAATTCTGAGATTCCCCATGGTAGTAGAGTGAAGAACGAGCTACATTTCTGCATTAGCACTTTTGTGGCTATCGAGCCAGAAATGGTCTTAAATAGCGATGTTAGAAAACTGAAATTCTTGGGAAAATGCATTGTTTTTACAAAATGGATTGACCATGCATTTCAAAAATGAAATCGCAAAAAAAAACTGCTGTTCTGACTATAATACCAGCTCGGATACTATGTCTGCTTTAAGATTTGCGATAACTGGGAGTTGGGCAAAGTTGTTGACACGGATGAAGACGTAGAAGAAGCCTGCATAGAAATTTTGCGGAAGTCAGTCGACCCCTTAGGTTTTTTAGTCCCCGAAGACGAGGCTGAGAACTGGTGCACCCCTCAGATGTTTTATGTGTACTAGTTTCAGCTCGGCGGAATGCTGCCAGAGTGTTGTACGTACATAAAATATGTTGATAGACTGAAGATAGAAAAACTTGTAACTTCGCCATAATATTAACGTGTTCCACTGTAAAAATTTCAGTTTCTTAAATAGTTGCAGCCTATTGATAATAAGAAGACGAAAGGTGTCGATGGGATCCCAAAATCTAATATATGATGTTGACAGATCAATACTCTTTAGCCTACTTGTAATATTTAAAAACAGATCAAAGCTTAAAGCTTCAAGCCCCTCGCGAAGCCTTTCTAGCAACCGATTCTTGCTTACAAGCCATCTCCCCGTGATAGACATGGTACAGTATCGTTCTTACCATGAAATGAAAATAAAGGGTATACCAACTAGCAAAAGTTGGCAACCCCTAATCACCAAAGATTCTAGCAACCGATTCTTACTTACGAGTCCATGTCCTTGGGATAGACGTGGTACCAAATTGTTCGTACCATACAAAGCACAGGAATCAAATTGTAGGTACACCAAGTAGACAAAACTGCTAACCCCTCATTGTCGAAGATGATTATGGTCTACCAGCCTATTATTATACCATGAAACCATTAGAAGTCCCCTACTAGTCTCACAATTGGGATCGGTCTATTTTTGGTTTCAGTGTGTACCCTTCTACTGAAGTTGTCAATCCCTCTAAACTTTCCAACTGTTATATAGCCCGCAACCACCTTCTCTTTTCCCACATACCAACCCCTTCGACCTTCGAAAACAACTAGCCCTTAGGTTCATTGATTACGCGTTCTGCGCAGAGCTATACTATTGTGCAGAGCTATACTATTTTGGAGAAAAGGGGTAGCCCAAAATTGGTCGACAAATTTTGTGTCCGGTTATTGCCGGATTCCGGGTGAACTACTAGTCCGGTGAGAAATAACTTTCATATTCGGATTCAGCATGTCTCCTTACCCCTAAATCAACTATCTCAATAGATTAAAAAAAAAACTGCCCCTTAATTTGAAACCCCTCCCCCACCCTCAAATATAGGGCTACAGAGCCCATCTTCGAACTTGACATGTACTTTGACCCGAAGGATCCTCCCACCAAGTTTCATCAGAATATCTCAATCCCTTCGAGAGTTATTGTGCGCACAGACGGACAACTTTTGCTATGTCATAGGTATCCCTCCACTTACGTTTTGGGATCCCAAAAATGTACTGACAACGGAACTCGGTTAGCGTTTAAGAATTGCGTATAACCAAGTATATGATTAATTTACCACCCTTGCGCAAACTTACACGTGGAAAAAGCAAAAGCATGCATTCTAGTAAGTTTCTGAAAGTAGGCCAAAAGAAGATTTCGGGCCCTTGGACAGCTAAGAATTGGTCCAGGGAGGTTGTGGTCTAACAGTAAGATCTGAAAACTGAAACCAGGGTTAGAGCAACATTCATTTCTCAATTTTTAGTTTTAGGGTGTGAGACTAATTCATTTTGTCATCAAAACAATGCATTTTCCCAGGAATTTCAGTTTTCGAAGATCGCTATTTAAGACCATTTCTGGCTCGATAGCCACAAAAGTGCTAATGCAGAAATGTAGCTTGTTCTTCACTCTGCTACCATGGGGAATCTCAGAATTTTCGCGATCTGGCCGGTTCTTCTGGAGTGGATCTACCAAGACCACTTTTTTTGCCTTCCCTGGCCAACAGAGGCGTTACTAGCCAAAATGTTTGGGGGGGGGACAAGGTATTTACCGACTGGCTGGTTATTTTTACCGACTATTTTTGCGGACTAAAACGACTGTTGTTGAGAAAAAAACGACTGTGTTGACGAAAAATCGGCTGATTTTAAGAAAAAACACTATTTTTAAGCAAAAATTGACTATTTGTACGAAAAACCGACTGTTTTTTATTGTTTTAAGAAAAAACGACTATTTCCAAGACAAAAATCCACTGTTTTTACTAAAAATCGCGGCGCTTCGCGCCGACTCGGTTATTTTTACCGACAACATTGGGGGGGGGCGTCCCCCCCCTCCCCCCCCAGTAGTGACGGCTCTGCTGGCCAAAATTAACGTAAACAGGAAATAATAGTACCTACATACTTGAACATTTCGAGATTTGTAGTCCTAAAGGTAGGTAAGACAAATTCACAACAATAAGACAAATTCACAACAATTCATGCTTGCATTACAGAAAATCGGCAAATTCGCGGCACTGCCGATGGCGTTTTTGTGGCTACCCTACCAAAGACAAAGTCATAAAACTAAAAGACCACTGACCACGTTCCCAAAGCCAAAAAAGAATTCAGAGTCCTCCTCACAGCTAATCTAAATCAAAGTCCGTAAGTGTCACCAAAACCGTTCACTTACTTTGGCAGGTTTTGAGAACAGCAAGAGAATCACTTTTCCAGATTTTTACTACATTTCCAGAACTTGAACTGAACATGGTCAGCACCTTTTCAATTTCGCGCTGTGCCAAAAATTCAAATTTGACGTTTCCACTCCACCATTAAAAATTCCTTCAGAAAAGAGTAAATGCAAAGCAAATCCAGCCATACAAAGTAAAAGTTTTTCTAGTTTTACACAGCAGAGAAGCAAATTTAGAAACTTCGAGAACTACATTTAAATTATAAACAGTGGGTATTCATTAATTTTCTGTTATCGAACACAGGCGCAGGAACCAGGCAGGAACAAACTTTACGAGATGCGGCATCCCAATCCGATCCAGCGTAAATTTCAAATCTTAAGTAGGTTGCACTCTTAAACATGATATTGGGGGGTTTTGTGAATGATGGTGACAATATAGAGATTTTAAAGCTGGTTGCACAATTTTTAACTGCGATCGGGAGGGATTTTAAGATGTGATGAAGAGGACAATAATTATGATAAGTGAATGTGATAGAGTTGTTTCTTGAACAATTATCAATTAAGAAGTGTTACAGATTTAAGGACAGAAGACCCAGGTGACCTAGTAGTCAAGAGGGGTCTTTAATTCGTTCATCATCATCATCATCTTAAGTTTAATAGTTGCAGTAAAATTCTGCCAAAGAAGAGCTTCACTTCTGTAGTTCTGTTCGCTGGAGTGTCAAAAAAAGAGATTTGTAAGGATTCTTTTAGCAGGAATGACTACTGTACACTACAGTAGTGATATGTTTCGTTGAACATTTCTCTAATTTTTTGTATCATCTTGGGTCTTGGTTTTGTTTTTTGCCTCTAAAACTGTAAAATGGGAAATATAAAATAAAAACTTAGTTTCTGCTAAGAGCCAGGTGTTTCATTTTCAGGTTTCTTTTGACACAAAGAATGAAGTCACATTCATTCAGTCTACCACAAACCTCTGATTCAGTCTACCACAAACCTCTGATTAGGATAGCCACTAAAAAAAAAAAAAATCAAACCTGAGCTTTTGAAGATCAGAATGTGAATCTCCTATCTTTTAGCTTTGATTTGAGGCCAAAATCACCTCTCTATCTTGTCTCTAAGCATCTTAAATCTTCTTTAGAAAACAGTATTTTACATAAGGAAATTCCTGTGTTCAGCCATTGACTTTAGGGTTTTGTCCATCTAGGGACCAGCTTGGAACTATGTGCTTCAATGAAATTCTATGAGCGTGTTCCACCCTACTTACCGTAGCGTAGTTACTACGCTGGTTACCGTAGTTACTACGCTAGGCTGGAACGCTTTTTGAATTTTTTTCGGTCACAGATCAGGCCGCGGGGTGATCCGACCAATCACATTACAGAGATGCGTAGTTACTACGCTAACTACGCTCCCGAGCGTGGTAAGCAAATAGTTACTATTAGTTACTATTTTGAGAAGGTTGGAACGGTCAGCGTAGTAACTTTTCATGACGCTGGAACGGAAAGAGTAACTAATATTTACTATTGGTAGAGCGGTGGAACACGCTCTATGAAACTGGTGGTTTTGAGCTGGTTTTTAGTGCATGGGGAGCCCCAGCAAGTGAGTTAGATGAGAAAATATGAATATGATCATCAAGGTTATAGTCCAATAGACCTATTGCTGCTATAGGCTGCTGACTTTTCCTCCTTAGTATCAATAAATTTTTGTAGGAAAGTTCAGCTACTTTTTTTTACATCTAAATTTACATTGAATATTAAGAAATAATATTAAATGGCTAGGACATCTTAGTGATGGCCTTAGAAAACAGACAATTTTGTCCTGAATGCAATGGTATTTTTAAAATATTTTTTGGAGAAGTTTTAGATAGGTAAAACTGATAAGGAAAATTCACAGCAATTCATGCTTTCATTACAAAAAAACGCCAATTTGTGCCACTAGGAGTTTTTGTGGCTATTACTCTGATTTTATTTATACCCCTTTTTGGCTTTGCTGTTACTGTTGCGCATTTTGGGGCTACCTGTTCTGTCCCTGTGCCAGATGCAGGCCAGATGCTAGGTATATCTAGCACTGACTTGGTATATTCTATCTCTAGACAGTCTAGTGCTGGATGCCTATCAATGAATTTTGATTGGTTGATTTCTAAGCTTCATTAAAATCATAAAGATTGTAGGCTTTTTTAGCAGTTCAACATTGAGCCAATTTTGATCTATAGTGGACTCTAGCAACCAACAGAAATATCTGTGGCCAACAATGTTGGTCAAACCGACCAACAGCTGTTTGTCGACTTGTGGAGTAATCTGCCATATTTTTCAAAACAGAGCATTTTTGCAAAGATTCAGCTCTACTGATCAACAGAAACGATTAGGCTGTCCACAGTTGTTTGCTCAAGAAGAACCATCAGAAAATGCATTGTATTGGCATGATAGATAGATAGATAAATGTTTATTTAAGCCCTTGGGCCATGAACAAAGAGAAAACAAAAACACTACAATACTTCAACTTCACAACTTCACATTCCCTACCAACTTCACATTCACAAACAGAGCATTTTTGCAAAGATTCAGCTCTATTGATCAACAGAAACGATTAGGCTGTCCACAGTTGTTTGCTCAAGAAGAACCATCAGAAAATGCATTGTATTGGCATGTAGGCTACCCAGCATTTGGCATTGTGTATCCAGCATCCGGCCAGCGTCAGGCACAAAGAATGCCAAACACTAGAGATATGGGATACACAGCATTTGGCATAAGGTATAAAAAATCAGGTCTTGTGGTAAACTGGATTCATTCATTTTGTCTTCTGTTTAATTTTGAAAGTTCTGTCAAGCAAGTTCTGCAGCACATGCAAAACTGTTTTTATGTGAACAGCTATGAGTAAAAGATTAAATTTGAGGGCCTTAATTTGGCTTATTTTTGGGCTAATAACCAGTCTGCAACAAACCCCCTGTTATTTTGATACCCAAACCCAATAAAATATTTGATGATTTGAGTAAATTCCAGAAATCAACCAGTTGCCTTTATAGTGGAGTAGGCCAGGGTTAGGATATCTGGTATGCCAAATGCTAGATATAGCCTACTGAGTATTTGGGATAAGGTGTCCCAAAATCAGGGATTTGTTGAAGACTGCTCACAACTGTGTATTAATTGCTTGCTAGGTTTGAATTTGTTGGTGCTGTCTAGAGTTAGGGGCTGTTAAAGAAGCATGTACTGTATTTATTTATTAATAGAATAAGAGGTTAAGCCGAAGCTTCTCTCCCTACAAAACACATGAACTATTGTTTGGCAACACTGCATTATTGTCCTTCTGTCTTTCAAGGAATCACATTCCTGATTAATACAGCAGTGCTATATGGATCAATCTTGTAATGGCGATGGTTCTGCTGAGTTAAGACAAGGAAATAATGGAAATAGAGAACCTACCAACAAGCATCTTGAAGAGTTGCAAGAATGTAAGACCAATTCGCAAAGCAAGGAGGAGCATGATGGCTGTCGCTCAATTTCTCAAAATGGGAATGATATCATTGAAGAAACAGACTTGAGATCTGAAGTTATTCCTGAAATTCAAGAGGAAAGTCAAGATGAAATGATTGAGCTTGAAAATGAGGAACAAACGTTGACTCAAGATGAGAAAAAGGTAGGCAACATGGTACAAGAAAGCGTAGTGTGGCTGGGCTGAAGCCCTATTGCCCTGGCTGTTAGGAAGAGCATGCAGTTGGTACAACTGCAAACTCCGTCATCTCTTCTTTCATAAGGAGGGCCTAAAAATAGGACGTTTCTGCTTAAACCACTCCTTCATTTCGTGATTTGTGCAAACTTTTCCTTCCAACAAAGTATCATTAACACTTAGCCTACAGTACTGTACATGCATTCACTTCTTTAAGGTTGCTACTTACATTGTCTAGCCTCGATGTTCTTCATCTGATTGAACTTTGGGATGCCCGGATCATTAAAAGAGGGTAGATTGAAATCACACAGAAGCTGAAGACTGGATTAGCGTTAGTGTCAGCTGTCAGCTGGAGGATTATTGGTTTCTGCTGTGCTCCTGATTAGGTGCAGCCCTTGCTAAATGTGTGTTGTAATTGTTTGAGTCAGGCAGTTTGAGTTTGGATAGACAACCCAGAACAACAGTTTGATATTTCTGTTTCAGGCCCGGCTGACTGAAGCACTGGAGTTGAAAGGTTTTGGTAATGACAGTTTCAAGAAGGAGGAGTACATTGAGTCATCGAACAAGTACACACAAGCAATCAGAATCTGTCCAGTCTCATTTAAGTCTGAAAGAGCCGTTCTATACGCCAACCGAGCTGCTGCCAAGCTGAAGCTCCACAAGGCATGTTAGCTTTTTTTTTTACTTATTAGCTCATAGCATTGACACAGTTTTGAATGCCATCATTTCCAGGACTTCGTGAAGTCTGGAATTACAGGAAGCGGAATAATCGTTTAATCTGAAGTGGATTGACAGTAGCTAAGCCATCCTGCATGAAAATAATTGAATTTTCCCGTGATAGCACTAGGAAACAGGCATTTTGACATCGGGATAAAACATGTCGTTAAACAGTTTCTCTCGCAAGTCAACTTCTTTTTTTCGAAATTTTGCATTGCAGGTTTTTGGCAACTGCCGGTACCCATTGCCACGGGTACTGTTTTTGGGATCCCAAAACGTCAGTGATCGGATGCCTGTGACTTCGTAAAGCTTTTCCGTCCGTCTGTCTGTCTTTTAGCACGATAAATTCCGAAGGGATGATATAAGGGTGGGGTCAAATTAAGTGGCGATTTTTTTTTTTTTTTAACTAATGATGAATGTCGATTTAGGAATAAGGAGAAATATTGAATCTATATTTGCTGGCCCTACAGGTAGTTCGCCCGGAATCCGGCTAGAACCGGACAATTTGGGAGGAATAAAAGTTTGTGGGAATTCGATTAGAGATTCGATACCAGGGGTATCGAGACATGCTGAATCCGTTTTGAACTTTGCTTTCTTGCCAGAAAAGTCGTTTCGCCCGGAATCCACCCAAAACCAGAAATTTGGAAAAGAACAAAACCCTCCGATAAAACTTAGAAAATTGGTGTATATATGAATAAAGTAGCCTGCATGTTGGATCCGAATATCCTTCGAGTTTTCGACTAGCACTGGTATTCCCGCCGGAATCTCGGCTAGACCGGAAGTTTAAGACATTAGCCTACCTAATGGATCTGAAAACCTAAAAGACCCGACAGTTTGGATGAAGAAGTCCGATAAATGTTCCCATTTGGGATCCCATCGAAATCATTGGCCTTGTTTTCGACAAGGCTGAAGTCTACCTCTTGATCGTTCATGATATTTAGTGAATTCTGCGCCTAACGTCTTCCGAAACTCTTTCTTCGTTTTAATGTTCGGCACTTAGGACTTTTTTTTCGCAGAGACTAAGACACCTCGACCTTTTCCGCACATCATGCTTGCCGTCCACTCAGTATCATGAAATGTAACGAAGATTTGCGTCCTTGGGGTTCTTTCTTGCTGTTTCTTCCGAAGCTAGAACTTTGGGCCTGATTACCGGTCGGTAAGAGATTTTTCTTACAGTCCTTCACCGATTCAGCTATTGCTGATTGTACAACTGCCGTTGAACTCCTCCCGTCATATCTTAAGGCAAGGCTTAGAAGAGCCAGTGCTTATTTGTCGTCAGAGAAGTTGGATGAGGCTCAGAAGGATATCCAGTTTATTCTGCAGGTTGAGCCGCTGAACAGAGAAGCAGTTTCCATGTACAAAGACGTGCAAGAAAGGATGGCTGAAAGAGACAAGAAGCTCCAAGAAATGTTTGGTAAGTATACTTTTTTCCCCATTTGCTCATGTCGCATCATCCAGCATTTTTTCTATTTTCTATCGAAACGGTATTGTTAAAGCACAACTCTTACTAGAAATAATCTTTTCCCTATGAAATGGATCAGAAAAAAAACATTCTCGAAAATACCATTACTTTCCATCTGAAATTAGCGATTTTCTTGTTATCGCCTGTCGACTACGTCCAGCCTTCCTGCTCTCCGACGCGGCGGCTGGGCGCAAAACATTTGAAAACTGATCGCGCCATGGTTCAAAATGGTTAAAACTAAGCAAATAAAAGAAGTAATAAACAAACGCTTCTCAGATCATTATATGTGAAAGAGTTGTCAGCAGACGTTTATGATCCCGGCAAACGTTTCGTTGTGTGACGGGCAAAACTCGGCAAGGCCAAAAAAGCGCTAAAATTTCGTAGGCACAAAACGAAACAATGGAGAAAGGTGGGGATTTTAGAAGCTTATAATTCTGTATGGGAGCTAGATATATTATAAAAAGCAGAATAAGCAAGAGGGGTCCTTTAAGAAACTTTTCCATGTCCTCGCCTAGCTCCTCCCACCTTCTTTAGATGTAATTGGAATATTGAAAATTTAGGTAATTTGCTTCTACCAGCCATCGAGTTTGGCTCATTCGTATTGAAAACTGAATTTCTGAGAAATATCCGGCTCGCCTTCCTACTCATATTTAGCACATATTTGGGTGTATAACCCATATACCGCACAAGTGTCACTGATCGCTTCACTCGTTTGATCCCTACGTCTAATACTGATCGGCAGAGGCGTCACTACTGGGGGGAGGGGAGGGGGGACGCCCCCCCCCCCAATGTTGTCGGCCAGTCGGTAAAAATAGCCGAGTCGGTGCGAAGAGACGCGATTTTTAGTAAAAATAGTCGATTTTTTTCTTAGAAATAGTAGCGTTCTCTTCGATTTTTCTTAAAAACAGTCGGTTTTTCGTAAAAATTAATAGTCGATTTTTTCTTAAAATTCTTAGAATCAGCCGATTTTTCGTCAACACAGTCGTTTTTTCTCAATAATAGTCATTTTTGTCCGCAAAAACAGTCGGTAAAAATGACCAGCCAGTCGGTAAATACCTTGTCCCCCCCCCCCCCCAAACATTTTGGCTAGTAACGCCTCTGCTGATCGGACCTATCAAGAGAGGATCTAGGGCATTTGCCCATACTTTGAATTCCGGCCCGGACACTGACCTTTGTACCCGCAAATTTTCAGCCAAATCCCTCCATCCGTTTGGTCCCCACCCTTGTAAAAGCCAGGAACCACCCTTCCAACTCCCACCACCGTGACCGGGTGCGTTTTGGACACACAATCTTCGCACTTTTGGCATCTCGCCCCGAAAAATGGAATAGTATGTGCCATATTTGTGTCACTGAGAGGAAGGGTTTACAAAAACAAGGCGGTTTGTTGGGATCCCAAAGGAGAAGGTTTAATGGACTTGCTCGTCCATAAGTCGGGTCTTGTAGGATTCCCGTCTTCTCCGTACCGTCTGTTAGCCCGGTAGGAAAGACAAGCAGATGTATTGATTCTTAAGATAAGATAAGATAAGATAAGATTTATTCCACTAAAAGCACAAAGGCCATGGGAAAAAAAAAATGACACACAAAAAAAACAAAACAAAAATAAAGAACAAAAACCAAATAAATGGTAACTATTTTACACATTCCTTTACAGGAACCTTTCTCTGTGGTTCATCGAAACCGAAAGGAATCTTCCCAGCTTTTCAATATCACCAAATAATTTACTTCCCATTACTTTTACCAACCAATCCTCCCCCCAATAACTAACACCAAAAATTTCCCCACGAAGATCTGAAAGCTCAGGGCAAACACACATTAAGTGAAAAATATTTTCATCCAATTGCCCGCACATTGGACAAAAGTAAGGACCAGACAACACTCTTACCTTACCCAAATATCTTCTACGCATTCCTAATGGTAGACAATCACCCCGTAAACTCATTAACAACCTCAAATGATCTGCTGGAATCCCCACCTTAAAATAAATTTCCTCCCCCCATGTCTCTTTGGCCCTCGCGTACAACCACAATGAACCAGACGCAGCCACCGCACACTGCCACAATTGTGTTTCCTGGTCGTGTAACCTACCCTCCACCTCCTTAGCAATACTCACACCATTTCCTGCACTAGGTCCTTTTCCTTCACACCAAAAATGAGACAAACCGCTACTATCCAAAATATTTTTTACCTGTTTTGACCACGCTTCCTTTGCACCATCCTGAAGGGATTCCAAATATGCAGCCTTTAGCGGTCTTACTCTCGGCAACGCTATTATTTTTTCCCAAAACCGTATCATACTAACAAGACGCCTACTCCTTAATGAAAATAAACCTAAATCTCCTCTTATCACTAATGTGTTAATCTTACTACTAAGGCCTAGAACTCTTTTGAAATAACCTAACTGCACTTGTTCTAGCTTAATACCCGGACTATACCCCCAAATTTCCGCGGCGTAATGCATTACTGGAACTAACTTAGACGAAAACACCTGTTTATGCATTCTTAAATTATTTATCTCTCTCAACTCGCTTTTCAACAACATATTCAGGCACTTCTTCCCCTTCACTAAACTAGAATCAATATGTTTCCCGTATTTCCCCTTTGACGACAATTTAAATCCCAAATAAATAAAATCTTCTTTATATTCAATTTCTTCTCCTTCAAACTTTATTTTAATATTATCTAATTTTCCCCCTTTCCTAAAACACATTACTGCCGTTTTACTAACATTTAATGTCAACTCTTTCTTTTTCAAAAATTCGGCCGTAATATCCATCAAAACCTGCAAGTCTTCTTTTGAATCAGCGAAAAGTGCCACGTCGTCTGCGAACAATAATAAGCACAACTTAACTATATCAACGGATAACATGGGTGCCATTCTCACATTCATATACTCTTGCCAATCATTTATATACAAAGAAAATAACTTTGGAGAAAGACTACATCCTTGCTTTAATCCAATTTTTGACAAAAACTCCCTAGAACATTTCCCTGCAACCCGGACCACCAGTTTAACTACATTATAAATTTCCATTAAAATAGCCACGAAAGGACGTGGGAATCCGATTTCGATTAAAGTTTTCATTAATAATTCCCTTTTAACATTATCGAAAGCCCCCTTTAAATCAAGGAAAGCCACGTACAACCTTCCCCCTTTCCTTTTAGTATATTTACGTATCAAAACATTCAAAATAAATATCTGGTCTAGCGTACTATATCCCTCCCTGAATCCGGCCTGTAGCGAAGACATTTTCTCATTATCATTCAACCACACTTTCATTCTTAGGTCTAGCACTTTACAAAATATCTTACTTAATACACTGCCTAAATGGATCGCTCGGTAATTATCATGTATAGTCCTAATTCCTTTCTTATATATAGGGATAACTATTGACGTCCTCCATTGGTCCGGCCAAGTAGCTGTATTAATTATACAAGAAAATATAACCACCAACACTTGCACTATCGCATCTTTACCCCATCGCCACACAATTGCCGGTATACCATCATTTCCGGGGGCCGATCTTCCCCTCATTTTCCGTAATACATTCCAGACTTCTATGTTTGTAACCGGGTTTAAAAGACCGTAGTCTGCTTCCATTAATGGGTAGCAAGCCTGGTTTCGCATCTCTTCTTTAAAATTTGTAGAAAAAATTTCTTCTTCCTCCTTCTCCTCCTTTTTCTCAAAAAATTCAGGCCACGAATCAGCCTCTGGTGCGGTATTTCTGGGTACTCCGTTCACAGATCGGCGAACATTTTTCCAAAAATTCCTACTATCCTTACATGTAAATGCCCTAATAATAATTTCTCTCGATTCTCTCTCTTTCGATCTTTTCTTCTCTTTCAATAAACCTTTATATTCCTTTCTAACCCTCCTATACAATTCAACATCTCTATCAATTTCATTACCCTGGCTATTTTTTACTATTCTCAACGCTTCAACCACACTTTTTTTCTTTTCTTTACACTCACCGTCAAAAAACTCATACTTTCTATGACTAGTCTTAACACGCCTACTTTTTACTCTTTCTTCAATTGTTAAAGAACTTACTGCTTCATAAACAAAATCAGATATCTCATCTATTGCTTCCTCCACCTGAAACTCCTTCACCAAATCCATACAACGATCAAGCCGTAATTCCCCTTCAGATATCTTAAGTTGCAATCCAAGAGCGATATCACACTCAACATATAACGATGTTGTTATCCCACCTCCTTTCTTCTTAAAACTCGTAGCGTCCGCCAGGCGCTGTTTACTTGAATGACTACTCCCTAAACTACTATAACTACTCCCTATATTTACTACCAATACAATTGGGACGTGATCAGACCCAACCACCCCCAAAACCTGGAAATCAACACACGACGGCCATAGAGACACTCCTACTAAACAATAATCAATTAAACTAGGCGACTCCCCCGCAAAACAAGTAAAATTACCATTCAATTTGTCCTCTCCTAACCTCCCATTACAAATAATCAAATTTTCATTACCGCAAAATTCCAGCAGGTTTAAGCCCCATCTGTTTTTCTTACGTGTCTGGTCCTTACTAATCCTCTTCCCCACCTCCACCTCCTCATGACTTCGTGAAGATTCCCTTCGGTACATCTTCTCCATATCAGCTTCCACTACCGTTTCCGTATGGTTACTGGTATACGCGTTAAAATCGCCTGCAATAATAATTTCGTGGTTAGCCAACTTACGAGTAAGTACACTTTTTTCTGTCTCTAAAATTTTCCAAACATCTTCTCTTCCATACGAACTTCCCATAGGAGGGATATATACGCATCCAAATAATATTTGAGTTCCTCCGCAGACCAACTTCAGCCAAACAATATTTTCCGACTTACTATCTAATCTGACACACTTAACAAAAACATCGCATTTCACAAGCAGTGCTACTCCTCCGTATGTTCGTCCGTTTCTAGATTTCTGACGCGACACGCAATGGCATAAATAACCTTCATATGAAATACACTCATCTTGCCACGTTTCTGCTAGGCCTATAATATCCCATTCTCCCAATTCGCATATGTCTTCCAGTTTAGTACGTGTGTACCCTTGCACATTCCAAAAACACACGCGCAATTCTTTTCGCACATGGCCCTCGCCTCCCTATGTTTCTTGGCCCGTGTTGATTTGACCCCTACCAAGCTGCTCGTTTCCTCCTGTAACGTTTTCCAAACTACTACCATAATCTGCTAACTGGAACAATGTGCTAAGGTTTCTCCCTCGAGGTTGGCTTGTTCTGAACGTAGGGGCCTCGTTACTTCCTGTGAAGTTTATTTCGTTGCTTTGTCGGAACACACTTGTACTCGGTTGGCGCGATCTATCATCGGGGCTCACAACTTGTTCACTGTTTCGCTTTCTGTCTCTAACCGGAGCTGCAACTGGAATATCCCCATTACTGGAAGCTATCGGAGTTCCAAAAGTGGTTTCGACCATTTCCATCGCATCCAAGTACTCCGAACCGCTCCGACTACGTCCTTGCCGTTCATCTTTTCGAGCATTTTCTGGTGGGATCATATCTTGTGACCCTCTTCCTATGTCATTTGTTGCAGCCCGGTTCAAATTTCCTGGATTTTCCTTCACTTCTTCCACCTTTTTTGCCTTAAAATTGTATGCGAAAACCTGTCTTCCAATGTGGAGTTTCTGACCCCTTAACTTGACTTCGCTGTGCCCTTGCTGACGTGCTCTATCCATAACTGGTTTCAACTGGTCGCGCGCTTCCTTTTCTCGCTCTGTGTATTCTGGAGCCGCAGTTATTGCGTCTCTTTTCAGGAATGTGTTCCCTCTTAAAATGTTGTTACGCAAATCTCTCGAGCTCAACTTAACAAGGACAGGGCCTACAGCGTTTGGCGATTTAAGTCGGAATACATCTTTCACATCTGAACTTCCCATCATCAATCCTGGGATCACATTGTTCAAGCAATTTAACACATCTTGCCGAAGACTGGGCCCTCTAACCCGTGGGTTAAAATTGTAAAGAAAAATGTTTGAGCATTTCGTTTCGGCTTCCAATCTACTTAGCCTATCGCGGGTATAATCCAGTTCTTGCTTGAGGATTTTAAATTCGTCTTTCACTTGCTTAGTTGTGATTTCAACTCTATCAGTATTCGCCTGGAGGCCCACCGAAAAGTTTGAAAAATCTCTTCGCAATTCTTCCACTTGTGCTGGAACTGACTCCAGGCCTGCAAATTTTGCATTCATAACCCGCAGCTCCTCTAGCACTTGTTCAGACGTATCCTGATTCATTTTAATAATACAATGGGTTGACTTATCTTTATGAGCGCAGGCCCACGTAGGCAGTGGCAATCACCTTATTGGAGGTGGCCCAGTGGAACGTGGTGCCTGCTGCAGACTTTTCCACCGTACTCTGGCATCCGATCCACGACTGCTTTTCGTATTGCTGCTAATCCGATAAACTTCTGGGCAAACAATAACTAGTCAAATTGCATGCGACTGCTCTGAATCAGTGCTGGCAGTGAACTGTATATCACTACACTATTATCACTACACCGAGATTAACCAGATTCGTATTAAGTATTCGACTTGACTCCAGGAAAGTCGTAAAGAAAGCGAAGTGTATTGATCCAGTGTTGTCTTACTCCTAATACTCTTTTTGATCTCTCCTTGCCAATGCTAAATCTCCGGGTACCAGCGGAAGAAAGAAAGAAACGGTGTCACAGCTGCTCCCAAAGAGCGCCGTGATTGTTTGACGCAGGATTTGAGTCGTTGAGTTTGAGTCATTACGGAAACGTTTAGTCCTTCTTCCTGAGGATCACTGGCGTGTTTTGGACTTGGTCATATAGAGTATTCTACACTCTGATTTACTTCAGACAAAACTGATTACTTTCAGAAATTTCCGTTTTTGCCATTCCGGATAAACTACTTGTCCGGCGCGAAAACTAACATCAGAAATCTTCTTATCCCCTAAATCGACGATCTATTAAGCTTGAACAAAATGTTTTTGATCACCCTAATTCCAAAACCTCCTCCCGCACCCCTGAATACTCACAAGAGTTTCAATAAAATATCTGAACTAGGTATTCTGTCTGTTCTATATTCTAGTCTGTCTAACGGACAAACAAAAGGAATGTTAAACTTTACAAAGTCATAGGTCACTAGCGCTTTGGGATCCCCCCAAAAAAGAAAGAGATTCACGTACCATATCGTGGCTCATCATCTTCCAAATATTCTTGATGACCAACTCCCCTTGCCAATGTAAAATCGCCGTGCACCTAGCGGAAGAGCCGGAAGCGTCACCACAGCTGTCCCCTGCCATCGCCATGATTGGTTGACACCGGATTTTAGTTGTTGAGTTTGAGTCAATTGGGAGACGTTTTCTCGTTCTTCGCAAGGATCACTGGCGTGTTTTCGACTTATTCATATAGATTATTGGGAATTCGCGAGTTATTTTTGCAGTTCGCAAAATAGCTATTTAAAAAACGCTCTCCACAAATCGAGTCCTTCCGACTATGTTCCTTGGAATGCATGCTGGACCCACTTCCCTAAAAACGTAGCGTTCTCTCAGATAAAGGTTGTACGCTGCTTTGCCTCCAGCCTCTCCTACCGGATCCCGAACGTACACGCTGACGTTAATATATTTCAGGTCAGCTGAAGCAGCTTGGAAATATGGTACTTCGGCCTTTTGGAATGTCGACTGATAACTTCCGAGTTGAGCAGGATCCAGTGACAAGTTCGTACTCGGTCCAGTTTGTCCAGAACGCAAATCAGGGAGAAAACTCAAGCTGATGACTTATCATGGGCCGCTGCTACGCGACGAAATATGAAGCCTTCATAACCGAGAAAAATTCAGAGAACTTATTACCATGAAGATTTGAAGGCAACCGGTTTGTCCTCGACATTCCGACAAGCAAGGCATTGTATTACTTTTTCTAATAAATATAACTTTACCACGTTTGAAAATAGTTGCGTTTTTTGCCTTCATCCAGTTAACCGACCTACAAGATTTCCCACTATAAGCCGTTTTCTTTCCTTCGGTTAACCGACCTGAGTTCTTATAAGCCGTTTTTTTGCTCCGTTCGCAGGTCGGTTAACCGACCTGTGGACTGAGGCGGGAGGTCCATCCAACCGACCTACGCTCTTGGCACGGCGCGAAATTCAAAATTCTCATTGGAGAGATAGGCGCCGGCGACGGGATGACGCCATGTTTTCTTATAAGCCGTTTTTTAGAGCTCAGTCGAACCGACCGGCGAGACGAAAAAACGGTCAATAGTGGCAAATAGGTCGGTTAACCGACCTACGGAGAAAAGGCAAAAAACGCAACTAATGTGATGTAGGTCACGTCTCAAGAAGAAGGGGTCAATGACAAGTATAAATAAAGAAATTTATTTCGCACACTACAGAATAAATTGAAGCAAATCTCAACAAAATTGTACAAGATCAACAGGAAAATTTCGAAAGAGCAAATTAAACCATCATTGTCCAATAATAGAAAATTGCTAGAAATAAAACAACAAATATTAGTCTGCAACCTGTCTGTAACCAAAAATTAAGCACCAGGACGAAACTTTCCACAGGACAGAAGGACATCAAATAACAAGCATTCCGAACGACTTGGTGTACCCTTTGTAAGGGGGACAAAGGATGCAGCACTCTGATAACGTAATTGTGAAATACCGCTGCTAAAAGCTACAATACTGGAATCTGTTAATGAAAAGCGAAGTGACAAGAGTTGAATTTTTTGGCCCAGGATTTTTATATCACTAAACTGAAAATTAAAGCCACTATACTGCTCGCAGATCCAGTCGTCACAGTCGTTATAATCTCGTATCTATGGCTCACCAAATTTGTGCCAAACTGGAAGGGTGAAAAGATTATGTAATATTTACAACTGCAAGACGCTCAAGCCACTCTTCACTATGCCAGAGAAAGCAGGACTGTACCGAAACCAGGAAATCTACGCATTGACAGTTCAGCATCACAGGGTTTTTACTATCTCCTGACTTCGTCCAACGCACATGACATTTACGCAACTCTTATTCATATGCACAGACACAATGACACTTACGCAGCTCTTCTTTTCAGAAGCGTAATGACATCAAACCATGAATCACCTAAACCGCAGTTCGTTCAACTGGGATGCCAGATACAATCTATCAGTCCGTCAGATTTTTCGATCAAAACAAAAATACTTCCGGCTGCCTCAGCTAGCAGCCACATTTGCACGGAAAGCTGCCTGCATTGAAAAATCCTCAAATGTTCCAGAACTTGACATTATTTTTCTATCGGAGAAAAAACAAAGACGCGGCAGTGTGGGAATCGTCCGTGTTTCCATGGATTGATTCTGCAACGAAAGATGAGTATTTAATTGGACTTCAAATGCTTTCTCCACATAGAACCAGATGCTGCAACGAAATACGCGGATTGCACGTTAACTGTGCTCCCGTGATTCGCGTAAGAGGCCCGTATTCCATCCTTCCTGTGCATCACCACATTGGTCAGCACATCATCTCTAGCATAGGTATAATTTGCTGCTGACAAGGTGTGATGACACGATTCTGTTATGACGCTCAACCCGGCGTTATGTTTTTCGTGAGTTTTTATCCATTTCACAATTTTTTTTTTCGAAACAGATAAGGCCGAACAAGAACCCTGCTGAGCAAACCAGATAACTCGGTCGTGCGAAGAGTTTCGCTAGACGCTTTCGTGTATATGTCATTTAACGTTTGAGGTTTGAAAAGGCGATCGGCTTTCCCTACCTTTCATTTCCCTCATTCTTATCAGTCCCGGCCGAGAAATTTAAAAAAAAATCTCTTTGACTTTTCCGCACACAAGTGATGATGATGGCTAAAACCATGGCACTAATTCCGGCCCGCGACTTGTCCACATCTTCTGTCCGAACCACTACAGAATCGGGGTTTTCAACATGAAAGGACGACAACTGCTAACTTTAAGTAAGGGACAACATATGCATCTTCTTATTCAATTTCTAAACTCGTTCTTTCTATAAAACTTATCTACCGAGTCCACGGACACGGAAACGACAAGTCCTCGTTTCAAAAGCGCATATAGAAGGAAGGGAGAACACATGCTGGCGGATTCATCACGGCGGAAAAGACTTCTTTCTTGTAACTACCGGAGGAACCTAAGGCGACCCAGTGTTAGAACAGCAGAAAACCTACTGTAATTCAGTTAGCGGCTGCGGACTCCTTCTTTTTGTTCGACTTGATCTTCAAAAACGACAATCCACTCTTCTTCTTCTTCTTGCCGGGGACTGGTGATCCTTCGGATACATCATGCGCTGCAGAGTTCTGGAAAAAAAGGAACGATAAAGGGTAAATTCAGAGGGGCTATCACACCATTTGAAGAACTAGTGAGTACGTACTACCAAGACCAAATAATATGACAGAACCTCCGTCTCCCTATCTCTGTAATATGACTATGCGGAGTCGAATATTTCCACATACCCTCCCTGTCCGCTACGAACGAGCGGAGGTTACTAGCTTCGCGCCACCTCACGTTTCGTTACCTCTACAAGCAGCTAAATTGCTGTTAAGTTGCTGAAAAGGAAAATTAGGAGTCACAGCTGATTGGTTCTATGGACGCGCTCCAGAGCGGGTCAGCGCGCGGAGTACGCCTCCTGCTAGCTTCCTTCACTATTTCTTGTGCAATAAGCAACGAAGAAGACGAAGAGGAGTAAACGGGTATCAACATCAGCTCAAAGCTAGAGTCCGCTCAGTTTTGTCGGGGTGTTCATAGTCGCTGCATGCGACTAAAGACAGAACTTCTATCTGATTATTTAATCTGGTACTACGCAAGGTGAACGAGTCCTAAAAGGAAGGAATGATAGAGGGAAATGTACTGAATCACAACATCTGGAGAACGAAAAAGACATATGATGAAACTGTACTACGCAACCCGTACAATTAGTCGGATGACAGCCTTAGAACTAGCGAAATCCTGAGCCGTGCAGTTGTTAAAGAACGCTAGAAGACCTAGCACACCATCTGAAATAATGAAACCGTACTACGCAGTCTACATAAGTAGTCGTATTGCAATCTTACGATTAACGACGAGGTGAACGCTTTTCACTCAGATCTTTCTTTATGCGTTACAGGAAAGTTTGAAGTAAAGCCTCTCTCACTACAAAACAAATATGACTCAACCTAAACTACTACATCAAAAAATGCCGATGGAATCGTACGGTTGACTTAGAGGTGAACGATCCTGCTCTGGCTGGATAGAACGGACTGGTCAACATATTAACAAGAATTACTGGGGGAGAGATTACTGGGGAAGGTCAGCGAAAATCTAACATAAGGCGTATTCTCGCCGTTCCCTGAGGACTCCACTTGAGACGTCCCCGCGTTTTTGTTTGTCCCGGGGACTCACTCCCCGCATTCTCGCGAGTCCCCACGAACGGGGAATGCTCCGATTATCATCAACATCATAAAAAAGGACTCCATTTCAGATTCGGAGGGGAATCAATTTTTGCTGGTGCTGGTGCAATGTAAAATTAATTAAAAACAATTAGAATAAACCAAACCAAAAATAAAGTGGATTCAGACTAATTTCGTCGACTGCATATTTTTGTTTCGAGCATAATCCGTTTTGGAAGCATTCCCCATATTCTCGCTGTTTTCTGAACGCGGAGTCCGCGTGGAGTGACTCCCTCTATTCTCGCCGTTCCCTTCGATTCCCCGAGAAGTCCTCGGGGAACGGCGAGAATACGCCTATCGAGCAGATTCTTTTTAACACGATTAACGGATACTCTAAATCTACACTGTTATGTTTAGCAGAAATTGGGAATGTCATAGTGAAGTTTACTGAACAGTTAAAATCTTATCTGTAATGCGATTGAAACTATTCATCGATTGCACTGACCAAATCTTCGGTACAGGTGTTCCACGGACCAATAATTCTGTTTGCAAAACTCCACTTGTACGCATCCTTATGGAGTCGTGATTTCGCAACCTTGAACGCGTGTCCCCTATGTAGTCAATCATGCTCCCTCGAGTGTTCTTTGTTTTGTTTTTAATTCTCAAATTCTATAGGATTCCTATACCCTACCAATCGTAACAGAAGAATTTGCAAATAGTCTAAAGACAATCTTTCACCTTTGAAGGGTAACAGATGATGATGGGTCAAAGGGCTGGTCAAATACAGCCCTGATTTTAAGTGTTGTACCCAGAGGCGTCACTACTGGGGGGGAGGGGGGGGCCGCCCCCCCCCAATGTGGTCGGCCAGTCGGTAAAAAAAACCGAGTCGGCGCGAAGCGCCGCGATTTTTAGTAAAAACGGTCGATTTTTTACTCAGAAATAGTCGTTTTTTCTTAAAAACGATCGATTTTTCTTAAAAACAGTCGGTTTTTCGTAAAAATAGTCAATTTTTCGTCAATACAGTCGTTTTTTTCTCAATAATAGCCGTTTTTATCCGCAAAAACAGTCGGTAAATACCTCGTCCCCCCCCCCAAACATTTTGGCTAGTAACGCCTCTGGTTGTACCGTCACCCATGGTCAACATTGTAGTGAGGTTGTAAAAAGGACGATAACAGGATACTCCCACCATGTACAGTTCAAATGAGAATACTTACATCTCGACTGCTTGAAACGCTTTGGGGGTTGTCCACATCGTCGCCATTGACAGTATCTATAAGAACCAAATTATCAAAATCTGAATCATAAAAAATTATAAGAGAAAAAAGATAAATGAATAAATGTGCGAAACGTAAACAAAAACTCTACAAAAAGATCACACAAAAGACGTGCGAAGCATGCTAAGACAGTAAGTGCTTACCTTGACATCCAGTGCACGTGCAAGCACACTCACCAATTTTTAGTACCCAAACTGCAGTGTAGCTTAGCAAAATTCGAGCAGCAACAGCAGAGCAATCATTCGTAATGCGTTATTTCATTTAAAAGAAACAAATCACGTTAAACTTCTGAAAACTGAACAGAAGCAAACTTTTTAAATTTGTTTAGTACCAAGCCAGGTATAGCTTCCCAAGCTTACACAGAACAAGAGCTGTAAGCTCATATGGCACTTGCAAGGGTTGAGATGTATTGTTTGATCAAAAGTAATTTTCGACTGTGCGGTTCAGATGCGCACTTTAAGGGAGCTAGAGAAAAAGTATATTATCGTTGAACTTGGCTGTAATGACGCGCACTTTAAAGGCACTAGAAATTCATCTGTAAGGAAGACCCTTGAGGCAAAAACGATAGCAGGCTCTTAGGGATCATTGATATATACGTATGATCAGAAGTATTTTTTTTTCCAATAATTTGCGCACTTTAAGGGTGCAAGAAATATTTTTTTTTGCAAAACACTTGTGAGACAACTGACATTGGGTTCAGATGTATCGTTTGATAAAAAGTACTTTTCGACCTTGCGGTTAAGATGCACACTTTAAGGGAGCTAGAACTTCATTTGTAAGCAAAACCTTGAGGCAAAAATGATCATGAGCTCATGGGGATCATGGAAATGCATATTTTGCTTAAAAGTATTTTTCTTAATTTGCGGTCATGATTGGTACTTTAGGGAATGGTCGGATTTGAAAAGTGGCGATTTCTAAGCCAATCTTGTCGAATTTCTAATATTCCAGCCAAATTTCATCGTCCTAGCACATCTGGAAGTACCTTAATTCGCGATCACCGGAATTCCGGACCCGCCCCTCAAACTCCCCCCACAGTCGCCGGAGCCAATCCGGTTCAGTTTGGACTTGTTTGTTATTCCCACAAAGTTCCATCCCCATCTCTCCAGTCCAATCCGGTCACGTATTCCCCCCCCCCCAATTGTTGTCGGATCCGGTCCGGACATGAAAAAGATCACCACAGGCTCTGTTCAGTTATTAAATTTCACTCGAACCCGATCACCCGTTCCAAAGTTACGCATGGCTACATATTCCGGATTCCTCCTCCCTCCGATCCCCCCACGACTATCGGATCGAGTGAATTTTTATTGACAAGTCAGTTTGACCGGGTCCCTGATACACCTCCCAAGTTTCGTCGTGAAAATCCCAAAAACTGCCATCACCAGAATTCCGTGAAACTCCCCTCCACCTCCCCCCCCCAAGTGTCCGGGTCCAGTCCAAACGTGTAAAAAAATTATCTGGAGCAGATTCTTGTTCTACCCAGCAAGTTTTACTCCGATCCCTCCATTATAACCGTTTCTCGAGGTTTCCGGTCTTCCCCCACCCCAATTCCCCCATAGATGTCGAATCCGGTTCGGACTTCAAATGGAACATCAGAGATATGTCATTCATTCAGATATTAAGTTTCGTCCCAATCCGATCACCCGTTCGAAAGTTACACAACACTCAATTTTCCATATTCCCCCGCACTGCACCACAGATACAAACCCCTTTGACCCTCGAATGCACTAGCTCTTTCCAATGTTAACAGAGTGTAGCGATGCAAAGAGTGACGTCACGCCGCGCGCAGACCTACTAGTGTAAAGAAAGGGGTAGGGGTTTTACAAAAACTACTAAATTTTCCGGATTCCCCCGCCCTTTACTCCCTCCACGGAGGTCGGATCGGGGAAGTGATTATTTGCAAGTTAGTTTGGTCGGGTCCCCGATATGCCTGCCAAGTTTCATCGTCCTAGCACATCTGCAAGTACCCTAACTCGCGATCACCGGACCGACCGACCGACCGACAGACAGACAGACCGACCGACGGAAAAGTGATCGGTATATGGCACTTGAGCGAAGCTGCAAGTGCCATAAAAACGTATCACAAGAATCATTCGTAACGCTTTAACTTATTTTAAAGAACGGAAACTTTCAAAACTGAGCAGGAGCAAATATTTAATTTTTTAGTACCAAACCAGGTATAGCTTCCCAAGCTTATGCAGAACAGCATAACACAAGAATCATTTGTAACGCTTTAATTTATTTGAAAGAACCGAAACCTCAGAAAACTGAACAGAAGCAAATATTTTTTTTTGTATCAAACCAGGTACAGATTCCCAGGCTTACGCAGAACGACATTATAAAAGAAACATTGGTAACGCTTTAATTTATTTAAAAGAACTGAATTACGTTAAACTTATAAAACTGCACAAAAGTAAATAAAACTAATTTCTTAAGGAGCCAGGTCTAGCTCAAGCGTGAGCAGATCGACATATCACAAGAATCATTCATAACGCTTCAATTATTTAAAAGAACCGAGTTGCGTTAAACTTCCAAATATTGTAAAAGCAAGGTAAAACAAACTTATGGTCAATCCTGCAGTAAGCTCAAGCCGTATGTTGTCCCGTACAGACGAGGAAAGATACAACACTTGTGTTATGATTTTGTGCACTGAGGTTGTGAGGAAGAGAGTCGCCGGGGTTAACCGGGGTCGAACAGGTCTGGGGTCGAGCAAATGTGATGTTGAGATCTGAAGCATTCGCATTCTGGACTTGCATCATGATTGTAACGAGAGGAACAGATACCATGCTTCCAGCAGGTAAGATCTCCCTTTTCCGTTCCGGTGAGCGAATCGGAACCGCCATGTCGCTTTCGTCCACTGCTTGGTCGTCAGGTTCGTCAAAAAGAGAGGCTCCGCATCCGGTAAGTTCTTTCGTCTCGATGTTAGCCCCTGGACTACCTTCAAGCTTATTGCTTGATCGGGTAAATGAACGCTGCAAATTCAGAACTAGCCGAGGGGAACGAAGTTCAGGGTGGGAGGCGAGAATTTCAGATTGGTCGGCTGCATCATCGATGAAATCTAGATTGCTTTCCAGGGACACGAAATGACCATGCTCTTCACCCGAGTGGTAGTCCCAAGTCAAGTCTTCCGAGTTTTCATTTTCGGAGTCCATATCGATCAGTGTGCTTTCAAAGCTAGTCGGACGAGGGATTGCTTCCCGTTTCCTCTTAACGGCAGTGATTTTTTCTAACGAACCTTTGTCTTTGTTAGAAGAGTCGGCAGTAGTAGCAATTACGGGCACAGCAGCATTTGCTGAAATAGGGCCAGCTGTAACAGCTGGGGGAGTAAATGCAATAGGACAGATTGCGACCATCGTAGCTGCGACCTGTTCCTGTCCGTCCGTCAATTTCTCAAGGACTTCCACGAGAGAGTGGTCAACAACAGAAGCTATTTCACAGTCGTCAGTGGCAGATGCTTCGAGAATTGTTTCTAATGTATTCCGTCTCGTGCCCGCCGGGTACACGCAAAGCGGCACGCCTCGCAGTATCTCTGGTGACATAGTGAGGGGGGACGGCCCACCCGAGGAGGGAAAATTAGAGACGTACCCTGAGCTTGCGCTGTCATTGTCCTTCCACTCGCCCAGGGACCGAGATGGTCCCTGGAAAAGGTTGAGCATGCTTGAAGTATGCGCGGGCTTTTTTCCGAAAATATCTTCATCGTCAAGCTCTTTGGGGGAGCCATCCAGAATTCCAGATATAATGGCTTCACACGCTACCAGATCACCTGCCAATCTGTTGCCATGACTGTCTAAATAATAAGCTTCTTCGTCGGGTAGCAAGACATCATAATCGAACCTGATCGGTAGGCTACAGTTCTGTTTTAAGACGGAAGACTCCCGTCCGGTATCTGCAGAGTTTCTCAAGCCAAGGTCAATTTCTGTACCTTGCTCGGATTCAAGGTCATCTTCGGGTTTAGCGAAGGGGGCTACACCCAAGCTTTCTGACTGCTTAACACTTGAACCAGGTCCTTCGATTTGTGCGTCATTGGGAGATTCGATGTCTCTACCCCAAACAATTGCTTCTGGATTTCGCAGGCAGCGAACTGGATTATCTGCTCTGGCTGGTTCACTTCTGCTGTTCTCGAAGTCTGAGAGCGAATCACTGTACGAATCGTCTATTTCTTCAAAGACATCATGGTCCTCAATCAAAACGCCCTCGTCGACTGAAGACAGCTTTCTGGCTGCGCCTTGGTCTTGGTTTGGTTCTGAAGCCCCATCAAACTCTAGCTGCGACTTCTTATCCGATCGAAGGCGTCCATCGTTAAGGTTTTTCGGGGCCTTCGCACCTTCTTTACGCTGTTCGTCGTACTCCTTCTGACCTATCTCGTCTTCAATATCGTAGAATACTTCATCGTCGTACATGAACCCGTCTAGACTCGCGTCTTCCAAAAGATCGCTATCGTAAAAAACATCGCGAAGATCTGGGCTGAACAAAAGTATTTCAAACGATTTGTGCGCACGGTTCTCGGAACTGCCTTTCTCATCATCTATGGCAATAGGACAATCAACAATTATCTGCCGGTCGGATTCTGACCCTTCTTCAGCAACGGGAGAGCTCCCAAATGACGGGAAGAAGCGCTCAAACAGCACAGGTTCATCAACGTTTGAAAAATAGCTGGAATGACTGCAATCGGTGCATTTCGGGTTGTCACTATTGTGATCCTTAGTGAAACTGATGTTATGCTTGAACGCAGCAGGGAAACGCACTGGGGTTTCGCTAAAGTCTGCATCGTTGCAAATGTGCAAGCTGTTGTCTTCAACAGAGTAGGAGCGATCACTCTTGATATTGAAAACCGGGCATGCCCCTTGCTCTTCCAGGCTCTGAGTCCGCGATAGCCCTCTTGGTATGGTGATCGTATCGTTCAATGAATAAACGTTGAAAATCTTTTGTAGGGTTGCTTTATGGACAAGATCACGGTTATAACGAGCTTTGACTTCTCCGTGACCAAATTCTTCGAGGTCGACGTCAACTGCATCCTCGAAGACGTCAAGCGCGCGGAAGTCCGGTAGATCTTCTTCCTCTCCTGCTAAAGTAAGCAAAGCAAAGTAAAACGAACGCAAACCAAAACGAACGAAAACCAAAAAGCATGCAAGTGCCGCAAGTTAAGCCAACACCTTTCCCACAAGTCACGCCAGAGCAATTATTAACGCCACAGTCCTTTCAAACAAGATGCACCATTAGCCCATCCAAGGTCAGAAACCGGGTTACTAGTTAGATACCACTCCACACCAGTCCATCTGTCCTAAGGAAGCCTAAACCTCGACAGCGATACCGTTCACCATGCTGTGAAACTGACCTTTATTTTTCTTGGTATCGCGACTCAAAGAAAGTGATCGACGCTTGAAGAAACGATTCAGAGTCTGATTCCCGGGCGCTAAAGGGACGAACAAAAAGGGTAAATAAAAGGCGGACAAAACGGTGCAAAGCAAATTCCACGTGGCCGCAAAAAAAAAAATCAAAATTACTTTCTGTACCACAAAAGCGTGGGCGCAACTAAACACGAATGCCCCAGCAACATATCACAGGATTCGGAGATAATGGCTACGACGCAAATAGGGTTGCCTTGTGACGACGGAACAGAGTTCAACCGAGTTAAGTTTTCCACATGTCTTCCAAAAAGGTTGGTCGCCATGTGGCGCAAAGGAAAATTAGACACACCCACATAGTCAGTCATACCGTTTCCGACATCACGGCTCTCGGAACAACCCACCCGGAGGTCCCATTGTTGCTTGGAAGGAAACACCTTACCTTGATCACGAGGGAATCTAGCTGATTTGGATCGTTCAACATTTGGTGTAGGCATGTCAGAACCTGGACGAGCACGGCACAAAACGAAAAGAAAAAAAAACAAAATTACACCATGCAGCAATACTAACTAAAAGAAAACAGAAAACAGGGTTGCTAACAACTGCAATTACTGGGATGCTCAGCAATGACATCAACATTCGTCGCACCAAGCAATCTCAGCAATTGTTACCTAACGTCACGTGTACACAACAGTGCAACGACTATTTCCGAGTACTTGGACGGACACAATTATAGTTCTCCATGCATCTTCAATTTGAATTTCAAACCGGGCTGGAAATTTCCAAATCAAAGGCGAAAACCGTTCTCTATAGGCCTTAGCCTCCTATTGGTGTGCCAACATACTTATCATAGGGCTGCCCAAAGCCAACAGAGGTTCGACAGCAATGTTACCCTTGCGTTTAGGATTTCTACTGCTCAGTCTGCAATGCGCACTTAAAGCAGAACATTATTCAATTATTTTTCTTCTCAGTACCCACCATTATGATCAGTCCGCACAATTTTGATTTTCTTTTGCAGTTGTTCTTGTGATTCTGATCTCAAAACAACTCCAATCTCACCGCAGAAGTTTTCAGCGTTTCTTTTTCATAGTTGAGCCCCGCCCCTTCGCCCTTCGGTTGTTTGTTACTAGTTCAACCTAAGGAACGAACCGTACAAACAAATCAGAGACAATGTTTCTTGATGATACTTGTCAAGATTACCGGCAAGATGTAGTGTGCTCTCACAGCACATGCTTTTAAAGGCTACAATGTCGTTCTTAGCTCCTCTGATGATTACAAGATAAGTTGGTGCCCAACTGGCCACATTTCAATCATGTTAGTATCGATCAAAAAATTCTTAGACGTTCTGGGACATGCACAGGTAACCCGACATGCACAAGACATCACGCCCTTGATTACTGACCATTTTCTGTCAAATTTTGTCTGACGGCTCTGGAGGCTCGAGGCAGTGTGTTCGCCTCGACAGTAAGGACTTGGGGGTCACTGCCAGTGCTTAAACCTGACGGAACAAAACAAAACAAAAATAATAAAGAAAATCAGGAAAACAAATGAAAAGTCCACTAAAGTAAAAGCCAAAACCAAAACCAACGCTTGCGCTGCTACCACCTCTCACGGATCAGTTCAACGTATTTTCAAATCTTTCAGCAGCAACAAAGACTTGTGACAACGTGACATGTGACTTCTTTCACCTGGTGGTTCTTTCACTGATGGTGACAGAATAATTGCTGAACTGAACGAATACACGCATTCACCTAAAGCTGTTTTCTGTCACCATCAACCTATCCCCCCCCCCCCCCAGATGATGTCATCTGAAATTTCCAAGCGGGATCCGGTTTGGTCGAACAATAAAAAAAGGTCCACCGGATCAAGAAAAGACACGGTGCCAATACTGCACAGTCTTGCATATTAATACTTGATTTGTTGTTTCGTCAAGCGACTTCGAAAAATTCGCCATCGACCTCCTAGGACAACTAGAAAGAATACCGAGAAATATCATTACCTTCATCTTCGAAGTCGCTTGCTGCGGGCGGTGGTGACTGGGGTGGTGACAACGTGACATCCTCAGGGTGTGGTGTGCTTGCATCCGGTAGGGTAACTGACTCTGCTGTCATCTGCTGGGGTGCCGAAATGCTAGATAGGTTGGTTGAGACAAAGCTCTCGTCGTGCTCTTGCTGATATTCACCTTCAACAGAAATGGGAAGATGTAAAATGACTGTCACTAAGAAAGAAAGGCATATACATCGTAATCTTAGCTTCGTGTCTTCCAAGAGTACGAGGCATACAAGAGCGGAATCACCATAATCTAGGGGAAAGCCATATTCAGGTCACGCTACCACTATTCGTTAAGGTAGGGATGCGGATATGACAGGATACGCGGATGCTTGTAACGGTTTATCCCCATCACCATTCGCCGAAAACGATAAAGCTTTGATCAGCAACCATGAAAGGGAGACCACTCGCCTCCCTGTGTGATAGCATCTGCCCAGACACGCCTAGGATGGAAAGAGAAAGAGCGAAGCGAAGACTGGGAGAGCTTCTTGATAGTAACCTCTGAACCGCTACATCCCTTCGTGCTTAACTTCTTAATTCAATTCAATTCAGTTTATTTTCAAAACGGGAAGCGGACAAGCCGAATATTCGTTTGGTCGTCAATAAATATATACATACAATTTATAGTCAACACTTATGAATTAAAATAAAAGTAATCGTCTAATTAACCTCAGGTACATAATGACTGACTATAAATAAATAAATGAGATTCTCTCGTTTACGAAGGACCTTAAAAGGTTCCCCGCGTTGGTCGGGACTGTGTAAAACAGAGAATCCAATGAAATGAAAACATTGTTTGACTTCATAGCCGTAATCCCGACTTTTGGCTTTAAATATGATTGTCTTTTTTTCCAGAAATATTTTGGTAACTTCTTTACTGGAAAACATATCCTTGTCCTATAAAACTGAGAGATACTAACCTGTAGCGTTTCCTTTCAGGTTCTGCTCAACCTCCTTCTTGTAATCGTCTAGTTCCTCGCTGCTAATGTTATCGAACGGATTCTTCGCATATGGAGTCTTGTAGACCTGAACATGATGCTGGAAGTCACGCTGGATGATACCCTTCGACGCTGCGCCAACTTGGATTACATGATCGCCATACGTTTGATTCTCCTGAAAAGAGTCAGCAATACAGACCAGGTATCAAATTGGTCTGGGCGGCCTATCTGGTTAATATTCCTACTGCTCACATGTTTGTTTCCATTTTAACCATCCAAACCTTAGTTATTCCAGCCAGGAAAACAACCTGGAAAGATTTATTTGGAAGTTATGACATTTTCCACGGACGGAGGAGACAGAGCAAAACATCCTTTTCTACGGTTTGCCCAGCCAGAAAGTTCTTCTTTCCTGTCTAGACTTGAATTTGTCCGGGAAAATTTCGACAGTGAGATGCTCACTTTGGAAGACTGAGCTTCTAAATATCATCAGCTTTCCTGTACAACCTTTGCCTTAATCTGGTCCTGTAAACTCGATATCACGCACTGGTATTAACTTTGGTCCAGACCACCTCTAGATATCCAACCACAGGCGCATGAGAGGTTACAGCCTTAGACCCTTCTTATAACGGTCCCACAAAAGAATAGCAGATGGCACTTTGCCGATCGAGTCGCTCACTCAGTCTCGTTGCCGCGATAACCCTGCATCTTCAACTCCGGACGCTAAACTGGCTGCTTCACATCTTAGTTCATAAAACAATTTTGAAATATTTATTGTAGATAAAATCCTAGTCTTTTCGTGCATTTATAGCACATGCTGTGTGGTGGGAGGGGCTTGCACCAGACAAAGAATCGATTTCATCATTTATATGACGATGACCTGACAAAATCCCTTAGTAATAAATGATTTATGGCCAAGTTGATCGGGCATTTCTGAATCCCCTTTCAGGTTCCCTAATCTTTATTCTAAGGTAAGGTAGAATTTTACTGAAATGGAAATAGCAGTAGGGTCAATAAAGTGCGAGACATGCCAGTGGCATACACAAACTGCACTTAATTTACAATCTGATTTATACCGTTTATTCCGGTGACAACATAGGAACCAAGGAGCACTACAGGAAGTTTGGCCCTACAAACAAGTCCGTAGAACAGTCTTAAAGTGCGCATGAATTCCAGCTCAGCGAAAATCCGGCTTTCATTTCTTTTGTCTGAGCGATTGATTCATCTAATTCGCCGTAATCATGGCCGACAGACGCCGTTTAGGCGCAGAAAAAGCAAGGCAAATACCAAGCTAACCTTATGATCGAAATCTCATGTGCGTGTTTCTGACGTTTCAAAACTCCATTTGGCCTCAGGCCACGATCTATGTTGTTTTTTAACTGAACTTAAAACTAATGCATGCAAATTACCTGCATTCTTCGTGCTTCGTCCCAGGAAACTCCCTCAAGAATGTGCGATTGTGGTCCCGCTGAAATGCCACCGATTCTTCGGTTTTCTTTAATAAGTTTCTGTTTCTGCTTGAACTCTTTCGGATTCGTTCCTACTGGTACGAACTGGAGTGCGGGATCGACCTTGATGGGTGTGCTGTGTGTAGGCGAGCTGTCTGCGACCCACTAGAAAACGACGAAAAATAAGACTTGGCTACTCAACCAGTAGCCAAGCACACACTTTCTATAGGTACTGCAAATATCTTCTAGGACTACCCCGTGGGCCCGTAACTCTAGATTGTCGGCAAAGTATAACGTCACCGATCCATTTACTGCAGTGTCTGAGAGGATTGCATGTTTTATTCGTTTGCTTGATGCTAGCCACACTTTGTATAGGGCTATGTTGCCCCGTGTGAAAATAAGATTATTAAGAGTTAGTAAGTGTTACTTGTTGTGTGTTCTTTCCTTTTTTTCATACTCCGTTTATGACTTTCTTAAAAAATTGGAAATGAATTTTCTTACTATGTTTTAGCTTATTTTTTTACAAACTTATGGAACGTAGAGAGATAAACTCGAATTGCCGGAGCGGAGCTAATACTGCGAATAAACGTAGAGCTGGGCGCACAAAGGTGATAACTCACTTTTTGCTAGTTTCGAGATAATCGCATTTGAAATTTGGGAAATTCGTATATCGGAAGCTAGTTGTCCCCTTTGTCCGCTGAGTATCTCAGTAGGGAGTGATCTGGCGAAGATTCTGATGGCACAGGAAGGAAGAGCGAGAAAATCTGTACTAGATGGTGCGCTTAACTCAATTTGCCAAAAAAGGCTAGTTATCACAACCAATCAAATGCGCCCACCAGAGGTTTGCAAAGAGTTTCGTTCCTTCTTTTCTAAGGTTGTACAACGAAGTGTAAACTGAGCTGCTTGTTAAACTTTTAACGATATTTATGACTGTTGTAACCCTATATGGGTCTATTATGATTTATCTGTATGCTCATAGGCTACTGACTATACCAAACAAATTTGGCGTAAGCCATGAAAGGTTTTTGGTCAATAAAAATATTTATCTATCTATCTATCACCTTTGTGCGCTCAGCTCTTAACGATCAGGATTCCCCAGCCGGATTTTCCACACAATCATCGTTATGTCAAAAAATAAAAAGCTTTCCTTAACCGATTAGCGCTAAACGTTCCCATCTGGACTGATGATGCTGCGGAAAATCCTGTCTGAATTCCCGGTCCGCAACCTACCGACCCTTATCGTCTGGATTGTGTCAGATTGTGATCTCGTTATTGGGTTGGTTTATTGGTTGTACAGGTGGTCACAATACTGGTTACAGGTGTAGGTACGAGTGGTTATGAGCCGATTATCAGTCTTGGGGATTTACATATTTACAGTTGGTTCTGCAGAGTATAAAACAAGATTTTATATGAGTTCCTCAATTGTGTTTACAGAAATCACAAGATCTCTACGGCGATAAGTGCAGGAACTGCTCCAGGAGTTAGTTACTGGTTTGGCACCCTAGTCGAGCGTCGGTAAAATAACCAACTTCGGGCAGCAAACAACACCGGTATCCTCCTTCAACCGATCTGGCGATACATGGTTGTTCATGATACCGTCGACTGGCATTTCACTCGTATCAACAGCTTCAACTAAACGTAAATTTTAACAACTCGGAGACATTTAAGGAGGCATGAATGTTGTTCATATCTGTTCAAAAAGGCCTTCAACTATCATGGCTTCTCTTTTTTTTTTTTCATTTAAGCTTCCACGGTTTTGGTTAGATGACGCGCAGCTACGGCAAAGGCTGATGGCGCTCTGCGCACTCTAACCTGTACAGATAGAAAATTGGGCTTCAATGACTGAAGTACTTCATTACTTCTGACGAAACAAGCACCATATCAGACAGTGAACAAGGCGGCCCGAAATAAAGGGGGGAGAAGATTGCTCTTATAAAGGATATGCAGTGAAAGGTCTTCCTGAATAACTAACTTATCAATTCCTCTTATGAATCCTTGCCCGCAGTTACATTTCTTCCAACCTCAGGAAAAACCCGGATAGGGCTTACGCACTGACAGAATCCTCACAGCCAGATGGCTGCGCATCCTTGTGTTAAATGTTATGTCGAATATCGAGGGTATTTCTGCTATGACCCTTTTACGTGTTGTGTTTCGTAAAAAGATAATACTTAAATGGATCACACAGAAATATCCTCGGCATTGAATTGTGGTTCACTTGGGGAAGATATTTTTCATTTGGTTGGAAGTTGAGTTGAGTTAAAAGAGCTGCGATTAGAGATGTTTGGGAAAGAAAGGATGGAGGAAGAGGATTTGGTCAAGATTATGGGGAAGAAAAATTTTGGGGACCTTCGTCGGCTGGGGAGGTTCCTCAAGCAGTCTATGGAGCATCGGGAGCGTTTTCCGGGGTAAGGCGTTCTATCTTCTTGGTGTATATATTGAGTTTTCCTGTTATTTTGTGTTTATTTTGTTTTCCCGCCATGGCCCCAAGGGCTTTTTTGGGATTAAATTCATTCATTCATAAGATTTAACAAAGGGATGCGCCACACTGTGTTAAATGTTACACAAACTTCTGACCAATACCGACCAGTAAAAATTCTGACAAACAGCAGATGTCAGCAAGGCAAAGGTTATGGTCCAGTAGCGTCGCGTAATATACTGATTACAGCAAACCGACATCTTCGATGGAATCGGAACATCCACCTGGGGTGGAGAGAGACCAGGCGAAATTAGCACGCCATTAGTCAGTTGAGCTGGATGTATCAGCTCTAGACCATTTTCGGCTGCGAATTTCCGCGTCCGATTTGCAAACCTGCGACCCTACGGGAACACCTTGAATCCGCCAGTCAAGCCAATCGAATCCAAGAGTCAGTCATGCAATTACAAGGAGCAAAACTACAGCATGCAAGAGAAATACAAATATAAATGTGACCCTCCCAGAGCAAAGGCAGATAACTCATGCAATTGCGAAGCTTCAAAATCAAGAGAACGCAAGAGCAAAGAGAAACACTCGGGATCAGAACTCCGGATTTGTAAATTACATCGAACTTTGTTATCGTTAAAAAGTCCCGTGTCACCTTCTATGTATGTATTACTGTGGCAGCGCCCTCCACCCCACCACTCTTCGAATTAAAGATACAGAGTAGCAACCAAACATGCCACACAAAGCCCCCCCCCCATCCGCCTCTCCCCTTCAGTTGGCCTTAGGCCCTACACGGCAACATCAAATCTTGTTTCACTAGAAAAGGCTAAATCGATCTTCAATCGCTACTTAGCATGCTACAAAACTCCCAATATTACCAATCCTAATCCAACACCAAAGGGGCGACAGAACAAATAAGCGTTTAAGCTTGCACTGATAGAATAAATGCTACAAAACAGAGCCACACAAAGCGAAAAAATGCAAGAATAAGTACCTTGGATCAGTGCCTGAGTTTATGACACAAGAGTTTATTTTTAAAAGTTTATATAATACTAGTATACACATCAATATGAAAAAGCACACGCGTACTTATCCTTGCATTTTAATTAACCTATTACAAAGCATAATTATAAAAGCTATCCGGAATGCAGTGGTGTATTTGGGAGGGTTCAATTATACACGGGAATGAATATACACAAAATCTGAGAAATATCTTTCCCTGGAATTTCAAACGTACATGATATACTCAGATCTACCAAGAACCGATTATGATGAAAAAGCTACCGTCTTCAATCAGGGCGTCCTGCAAAACCCGCAACATGTTCCGTAAGTACCGAACAGGTGCTTTCCCCATAGCTCCTATACCCTAGAGCTGCACAGAACGGTAGGCCTGTGGCTCATGTGCGAAACGTAACGTGGACGTTACAACGTAGAAACTTCGGGCACAGTAATACAGCTCATTGTTGTCGAGAATTGCACTCGAAGCCAGGCTACAATGCGAAAACATAAAGGAATGTTCTAATATAATATGTTGCATTATCAGTTCTTGGTATTCAGACAGTAAATCTCAAATACACCACTGCAGCCACACAACATCTGAGCAAGGACAGCAATTCTCAAATAAACCAGCCTCTTTACGACCACCGTTCTAACCTCTCCCATATAAAGCAAATAATCTTTTTTCTCTGATCTAACCCAAGGTGATCTGGGGGGAGGGAAGGTATGCGTTAAAGACTGTGTTAAAACTTGCAAGAGTAAAAGCTTAAGATGGATTCCCAGAGATTCCAATGGGAAATATGGACGCGAATGCTCATGTGAGCTCAATGCTGTTGGTAAAAATCAGAATCCAATTTCCGGATTCGGCTGCCAATTTCCGAATCCGGTCGTGAAAGGTGAACGATCATAAGAGAAATACATGTGGGGAAGAGAATGGAATGCCAATTAAGGGTAATCGAATGTTCATAACTAGTTAAACGTGAGCGAAGAAACCCACACATAAAGGCAAGAAAACTTAAAATTTGCGTAATAAGGGCAAGAACTGGCGTGACCCCGGTTCACACAGGCTGCCTTTTTACGTGAAAACGCTATGTCTTTGTCCAACCACTAAGGCTAACAATACATGCATATGCGCGTCGGCGCTGAACTTTAGCACGTATAATTTAAAACGGCAGCATTGTCGCGACTGCGGATAAACGCAACGTAGTTGACTATGTGTGAAACAGAGACAGCTTCTAAAACAGTACAGCAATATAAATGCGCCAACTCCCGCCTGTAAACTTAAGGTAACTGAAAATTATCACGCGCGAAATCTTGAGACATTATTATTAACTGATTTCTTAAAACGATACGTCACATCTCAGAGCAACACGCAATCTCAGAGGTGGAGTTCACAGGCGAGATCTGGCAATTCCACAATCTAGAAGGAACGTAAAATAGCTTGCAAACACAGCAGCCTTCTTTGGGTACAGACTAGCATCTAAATACACAGATGAAACACGCTAAATATCTAAGACATAACAAACTATACGCCCGCCTATGCCTTGTCCTGGAAGGTTATGATTTCTACCTTTGTAATTTTCTTGGGATCTGGTGTTCCAGTCTCAAGGACTTCGACTTTCTGGTACACGTTCGGTGAGTTGATCCATTTCGCTCGTTCGGATGATTTCTTGCCATCAAGAAGTTTCTTCAGCCTGTAAAATGAATCATAAGATACACATCATCAAAAATTTCCAACACATCGTCAATTTTTGATAAACTGTCAGAGCTTCCTACAAGGATATGCCTCTTCGTGTTAAATTTTGTCGAACTTCTACTGTCTATTCCTGAAAACATGACTTCGAACTGGTTCAAAGCGAGCTACCACTTAAAAAAATGTCAACTCGAGGTGATCTGAGTCGTGACATCAAGGCGTAACGCAGTTTATCTCTCACATAAGAACAGCCCATGTTACAAGCAAGGCTGGTGAAAAAAAATCTGTGCAATATGATATGATATGATATTTATTACACTAAAAGCCCAAGGGCCATGGCAATACAAAAGAAAAATACATAATCTACAACATAACTATAACAGACACTTAAATCTACAAGAAAAATTCTCTATGATTCATAGCCAACTTGAGGAATCTGCCCACTTTCCTTATAGTGACAAAACATTCACTCTTCAGCATTCGCTCCATCCATTCCTGATCACACTCATTTACTCCAAATATTTCTCTTCTTAAATCATTCAATTCCCTACATTCGCACATAATATGTCGCACGCACTCATTCATATCTCCACACATGGGGCAGAAGTAAGGACCAATCCTCCCAATCGGCTTACCCGTGTACCTCCTCCTATCCCCCAAAGGTAAAGTATCAGCACGCATACTAATTATTAATTTCAGTTCCTCCCTATCTAAACCCGCTTTAAAATAAACACATTCACCCCATGTCTCTTTCGCCTCTGTATAAAACTTCAGAGATTTAGAACTATCTCTGTCAACCTGCCACCTCTGGATTTCCTGGTCCCTAAGTATATTTTTTACTTCTTTAGCTACTGTCCCTAACTCCAACTCATTACCCATACCCTCATTCCACTTATCACCAACACCACACTCATCTAAGATTTTCTTCACTTGGTAAGCCCATGACTCCTTACTTATATCTCTAAGGGACTCCAGATACGCCGCTTTCAACATTCTAACACGTGGAAGACTAATTATCTTTTCCCAAAAACTAACCATACTCACTAAACGCCTACATCTTAAACTTCCTAAGCCTATGTCCCCCCTAACTACTAAACTATTTGTCGTACTACTCAGTCCTAATGATCTTTTAAAATAATTCAACTGTATCTGCTCCAACTTACCTGCCTTATGGAACCCCCACACTTCGGAGGCGTAATGCATAACCGGCAATACCTTCGTATTAAATACCTCTTTATGAATCTTAATATTATTAATATCTTTCAAATGGCTTCTTAGGACTAGATTAACACATCTTTTCCCCTTTATCTCCGCCTGTTCCACATGCTTTCCAAATACCCCTCCTTTTGCTCGCAGTTTACACCCCAAATAAACCCATTCTTCCTTTACTTCTAAGTACTCCGTGGTAATGGATCGAAATTCGAAACCGAATTGGCTCTGTCTCTGGCATCAAGAATGTTTTGACTTACAATCGCTAACTTGTCGAAAATTCTCGGATTTGGGTCGAATCATTCGTTTATTTTTCGTACAGACGATCGAGTTTCGGGTGCTCGCAGACTGGAATTCCTTCGGAAACATCATCTCTTCTGTCCCCAACAGTTGAAATTCAGTCAACTCCGTGCAGGAAATCTGACCCGAAAAACTTCGCAAACGATACATCCAGCTTCACATTTTTAGTGGAACTGTCAGTAGGCTGTAGGACCCAGTCATACACAAATCGTCAATTTTTGGGCATGGTGCCCGAACATCTGGGCATGCCCCAACGTATGGGTTTGGTGCTCAAACTGAAACGTTGGCGTGCAGCAAGGGCATGATACGTTCGTTCCCTGCAGCAAGGGCATGAACTGAGAATCGGAAATGGAAATTCGCTTTTCTAACAGATTTTAATGCAGGCACAATGCCCTGGCGCAAGAGCACTATGCCCAAAAACTGGGACTATACACGTATGACTGGTAGGACCACACTGAATTTACGTCAAAAACCAAAGACCCAATATGGAGCAAATTCAAGAAAGCACCGAGAACTTACAAGTCTCTGTACAGCTCTTCGCCCTCCAACTGGTAGCCAAAAGATGATACGGACGGCGGGACTTCAACATCAAGCTTGATACGTGGTGCCTCGTTCTTTACAATAGGCTGGCGATAGGCATAGCCAGTTCGATACCCCTAGAAAAGTAATAAAAATGACATTCCTCAAATATTCTATTTCAATTTCGGCTGTGACATACAAAGCAAGGTTACAAACTAGATACCCTGATGAGTCTGCCGATCAAACACCAAACAGTGCATTTTCTCGTCAATCAAGAATACATAATTATTTATGTATTTATAATTATTTATTCACTTATTTCCCTCAAAAAGTACAAAATATGGTATATTAAACATAAGGCAGCCGATAATTCTCGATCTCTCATTACAAAAAAAAAGAATAAACACAGAATGTGTATACAAACTATCAATAATTTAAATTAATATATACAACACTTGCGACCACTAATTAAAATTTTAATGACACAAAAACACAAAAGGTTCGGTGGGATCAGTAGGACTTCGTTTTAATCTTTAAAGGGAATCTCAAGGTACACCAGGCCATTTTCCGAATCAGGCGTACATGAGTATGAAGACGAACAGAGCTGTTAGGAATCGTTTGGTTCCGTCGCACCAGTGAAGTCGAATTCTCCGCGCTTCATATGTACTGTCATGCCAGGCTGCCAGCTAAATTTTATTTTTTAGAAAAAAACTAAGGTATTGTTAGATAATAGCTAAAGCGCTAGTTTGATTGTCCGGTAGTGATCAACACGCTCAGTCGTATAATGAATCCAAGGGGTGTGCTGCTGGAAGTAGACATAAATTACCTCATTTATTATCGACCTTACAATTGTTGTACTTAAAAATTATGTACTGTAAATAAGAACCACAATAATAGTTCGGTTTTGATTACTGTATTTCTTCCAAGGTTCCTCGTTTTGAGTTTATCTCAGCATCTGTAGCCTACAATAAACGTACCCTAACGTGGGAACAAGCTAGGTCATTCCCAACAAATGGCCTAAGGGATTGGCTAGCGTGATGGATCTTTAGCACTACAAGTAGCGTCGTCAAACACGCGGATCGTCAATGCCATTACAGGGAATAAGAGCAGTTTCCTCCCTCAGTCGTAAAGTGTATAATACCGATAGCATGACTGAATGGTGGAAGTTAAGTTCTGCAAAATTGTTTCTCATATAATTTTCAGGTCGTACTTTTGCTAATTTAGTCAATCAATCACTTATTTATACAAAATTATCCACTGGAGAGCATAGGCTGATGACAAGGTTGTCATACACTACACGACAAAACAAACAATTATAGTAGTTTTTAGAGCGTCGTTATAGTGCTAAACACACGAGGTACGAACGCGTTGAGATATCTTGTTGATGCTTTGACGGGTGGTTGTTTTAGCTTTCGCTTCCCAGCTTCAGTATTTGAGCGGAAAAGTTAGCAATTGTAAATTTATCATATTGGACGCATGTGTGACAATGTATGTATTTTATTATCATCTGTATTTGTCACATGACGGAAAACCAATTATCGGCTGCGTTCTGCTTCAGTTTTTTAACTCAATGACCAGGCAATTAAAGAAAACACTAGACTAGCTTAAGAAGAATAAACTTTCGAAAATAACACAGAGAGAAATTTTAGGCCTTTAACTGTGACGATCAATGACAAATTTATGGCCCATCTGTGTGGCAGGCAAAACATCACGGGGAGCTAGCTGACGTATCAAGAATGTACCCTGAGTCGATATTGAGAGTAAGAAAAATTCTCGTTATTCGACTTTTGAGTTAGGCTACTAGAAAAACAAGACCAAAGGTTCCGATGGGATCCCAAAAATTCAATATTTGATCCAGACAATTAGTTTTTGTCTTCGCCAGATTCAGTCTTCGCCAGGCCAAACAGCTAATCATTAAGACATCCAAGCTCAGATATGGATTCAGCATGTGCGTTTACCTCTATAAGCCGATCGAAACGATCCTAGCTTACTTCTGTGAATTTTGCGGTTCTGGCAAAATTCAAGAACTACTTGTCCGGCGAAAAACTAAAGCTCAAAAACGGATTCACCGTATCTCCTTACCCCTATATCCAACATCTAATCAACTTGAAATAAAAATTTAACTTTTAACAAATTTTCCGGTTTTGGCCTGATTCCGGGCGAACTACTTGTCCGACGATAAAACGGTTTTCGTATTCTTGTTCAGCATGCCTTCTTACCCCTACATCAAACATCTAATCAACTTCAGATAAAACTTTAACTTCTAACAAACTTTCCGGTTTTGGCCGGATTCCGGACGAACTACTTGTCCGGCGAGAAAACGGTTTTCATATTCTTGTTCAGCATGCCTTCTTACCCCTGTATCGAATATCTAATCAACTTCAAATAAGACTTCTACTTTTAACAAACTTTCCGGTTTTGGCCGGATTCCGGACGAACTACTTGTCCGGCGAGAAAATGGTTTTCATATTCGTGTTCAGCGTGTCTTCTTACCCCATAATCGACTATCACATTAGCTGTTTAAAATTTTTTTGCTTGCCCCTTAATTTAAACCCCCTCCCCCACCCCTAAATGTAAAGCTACAGGGCCCATCTACGAACACGACCTTACTCTTGACCCAAAGAATGCTCACACCAAGTTTCATCAAAATATCTCATTCCCTTCGAGAGTTATCGTCCTTACAGACGGTCGGACGGACGGACAGACGGACGGACAGCTTTTGCGATGTCATAGGTATCCCGCCACTTACGTTTTGGGATCCCAAAAAGCAAAAGGTTTGTGTGCTGGGACTAGGAATCGAACACACGACCTCTTGCCGGTGTGTCTTTAGTCGTTAGTCTACACGTACAAAGGCGAACTTTTACAGTGCATAAGTGCATAATTACAGTGCATAAGGGTCAAGTGCCTGCCAGCTAGCTTTGGGAACACTAAGAGGGTGTTCGAGATAACAAAGAAGGGGCGAACTTATTGTATATATTATATACAATATTATATATTATATATTCAGGCCACTTATTGCCTGTCGACAATAAGTCCCTGTATATTTATCTAAGCCCCCCAGGTCGGTTTGATGGCCGAAAGTTGCGTAGTCAAGTTTTCTGTGCCTTTCAGTAAATATAAGAAAAGATAAAAAGAAGAACCAAAGGCCGCAAAGAAAGTTTATACAAGAGCAAGTTCTCACAATGAAAAATGACGGTGGCTCAGGTACTACCGTGTGGTCGTCTTTGTCTATCTGTTTGCCCCATGGGAGAGCCACTTGAATATGAACCAACTTTCTCATATAACTACTAAAGAACGTGAAAGAAAAATCTGTCTAGCTCGTCCAAGAGACACGATGCTTCAACTATTTCCAAACTTTTGACAGGAAAACTTCAGGAGACTAAGAAAACTTTCTTCCTTGTTTTTGCGAATGCGTTGCTTAGGTTGGCGATTCACCAATGGTTGCGTTTCCTCTGTTTGGCAGCGTCCCCCAAACGTGACAGTTACTAACAGTTTCTGTCAGGTTGTTGGCACTATTTTATGCAGTCTCTGGATGTTCATGGTGTCATTGACCATGCATGTCTGTTTGACGGATTTTGTTTTATTATTATTTTATCATTCTGCTTTATAGCCCTAAAAGACAAACAACTTCTATCGCGGTTTATCGCATATTCGTATGACACATACAAAGAGAGTTTGCTTTGCTATCACAGAACAATCTGTTCTTGCAATTTTATTCTTTCTAACTTCACGAACATGTTTGACGCATAGACGTGCGGCTGAACAAACACAAAGCCGAGCCCAGCAATTGCTTCAGGTCATTTTTCGTAAAACATAATTTGTGAATAAACTACTTGGCTCGTTTTTAATGACTTTGCTGTTCTCTATTTAATCTCAAAATTCTCGTAAGCTACTTGGCAAAATAAACTAACAGATCGATCGAAAACTGACAGGAGACGGCTGAGAACCGACTTACGGTTTACCCCGAACTGAAACAACACATCAAGAACAGTCGAGTAGCTATCGCAGCTTAACATTTCCTTATTACTTGCCTCCATTACAGAAGCTATAGCTAATCCGGTAAAGTAATCTGCTCTCATTTTTGTTGTTACCGTTGCATCAATTTTGTTTGTTTGTTGTAAAGTATCGTGCTGATGAACTGGACTGATAGGTTGAATCGCGAGGAATGGGCTGGCATAGAAGAAGAAAAATCAACACTTGATTTCAGCTATTCGCTTGTTGGACTCGAATCCTAACACGAATCGCTGTCAGCCAATTTAGTGCCATTGTTTCCCATAACAGTACCCGGAACAGGATTTGGTACTAAACCGAATCCGTGTGTGTTTGGATTCGATGTTCAACTCGAAAGAAACACGGAAGCTAAAAATGCTGGAAGCCATCGAACACGGAACCCTTGTTAAGATGCACACTGGATTCGCTCCGTAAAAACGATTTGTGACGAACACGGTTTGAGAATCGCGAGCCCGAAAACGCAATTTTAGTAATGTTGAGGGTTGATACTTACAGCATTGTCCATCATTCTCATATAAGCCTCGAACTCCATCTCTCCAATACGCCACCTCTTTTCTCTCCTCTCGGTCTTTGGCGCTCCACTGTCTTCCCTAAGGCTTAAATCAGATTCATCGGCACTCTGCTGCACGGTAGTCGCCTGGACTCCAGCGCTGTCACTTTTTGATGCGACACCTGCGCGCACAGCCGCCGCTGTTCGTCTGATTGCGTCTTCTGAGATGCTGACCAGGTTTTCGATACCGATGGGCATCATTTTCATCTAAAAGTGAAAGGCGGTAAATTCGGTGGGGCATCACCACTGCAAATTTGTTTTGTGTCTAAGCCTGGTCTTCTTGTTCAGCTCTAAAACGGAATTTGAGAATACTATTCCCACGTAGACCCAACCTCATGTTTGGACAGAACTATCGGGAGCACGACCTCCATCCACCCAAAGATCACGGGAATATCCCCGCGAGAAGGCTTCGAATTTTGACCTAAGCATTTCGGTCCACATCTTACCTGGGTTTCACAAGCGAGCACGGTATGGTACGCGATGGTCCAAGCCTCTTCGATTGTTTCACCGAGGGCAACAAACCCGTGGTTCCTCAAGAGCATTACTTTGTTGTTGGGGCCCAAATTCTCCGCAATCCGAACGCGTTCGCCGGCGTCCACCAAAATGCCTTCGTACGGATGGTAGGATACGGGGCCAAGAATAACAGCTTCCTGACTCAAAGGTAACAGTCCGCACTTCATGGAGCTAACCTGAAAAAAGAGGATAGATAAAAAAAAATCAATTGTACTGAATCAAGAAAACGGTACAGTATTCATTTGCTTTTTTGGCATGGCCTTCTTTTAACAACTTCACCAGTTTCACCATTTCCCGTATCCAAACATTTTCAACTAGATATTTAAAATGCATGTTTTCTTCACAGTTATTCAGAAGATCCATCCATTGCCTCATAAGTATTCTTAAGCTAAGGCTAAACTGCGAATCGTTAAACCAAACCATTAAAGTTTGAATGAAAAGCATCTTGTCTTTGATACAATGGATTATTTATTTATACACTTTTGGGGGATTTTAATTTTTTCAAACCATGCTCTCATAGTGATGATGAAAATACGGACGACGTCCCGACAAGACCAAATCCACGGTCAGACCGCACAAACTGAATTCCATAAAGGCGTGGTTGTTCCTTCTGTAAAACTGTGAACGACAGTGCCTGGCTGCAAAATGAGTTCGGAAGAATCCCAGAACTAGCAGCCTAGCAAGTTCATGTATTGACAGCAGGCAACTGATGTAGTCGGTACCAAAAATTTTAAATTACACAGAGATACCACAAGTTTGAAAAATCTGTTACACAAACATAAAATTGTTATTCGGGGATAGCGCAGCAACAGACTAACGCATTTTCACTGGCACCTCAGGCCTGTTTATCAATCAGTGATTCTCAACTAAATTTCATATTTTAACCTTATTCAGTGAACCTTTGAAAGATTCGTGCCTATAGTGCCAATCCAACCTACTTCCATAATTGCATTCATTAATTCCTAAACCCGGAGACCCAAATTGCATATGTACGTTCTAAGACCGCTAAAAATACCTCACCTTTGCACTTGCCACGATTCACTATTTTCCATGCGCATTATGCTCCCGTCGAAGAGTGTTCACGTATCGAGCTGCTGATGCGTCAAAACGGTTATCTGAATTTTGCCTAGTTTTTTCTATAAGTCAATGCGCCTTGGCAAAGCCTTGAACAGCCTAAGCCGTGGATAATTTGCTAAAAGCAGAGCCCAGTTTTACAGTGTTCAAATAATTTTGAATACTGGAACATAAGCAGTAAACAGTGCGAGGCTTGCGTAGCCGAGGTACCGGTTGTCTGTTTCACTACCGTCGGCAGGAATTTCGATGCGTGGTTGGATCCTAAGCTAGATATCAATTTAAAGCTCAATTGACTCAACTCTTCCCGAACCGCATCACTGGTTCCATCGATTCTTGAGCGCATCGGCGGAGTTTGCTACAGCGGAACGAAACTCCCTGCTGGTGAGAACTCATTTTATACGTGAAGCCAAAGACCTTCGTAGTGGGAAAGACAGGAAACTATCGGGAACACAATCAGCACTGTTTAATAATCAGACTTTTGTTAAAAATCACACATCTGTCGACATTTCGATTCGATCGGTCGTTCTGCAAAACCCTCATCAACTACAAGTAGGTATTTTTATCAAGAGTAACAGAGAACACTGTGTAAGTAGTGTTTTGTTTTTGAATTGCTTGAAAGCACTTTACTATTTCAGAGCAGAAAGTATGCATCAACACATAAAAGCCGTCAGGTCATGTTTCATTTGCAAGGATCTTCTATCAAGAATCTCTAGTGTTTGCAGCTCGGGGAAGTCCAAGCGCTTAGTAACGGGCTGAAGACTTGCTCAATTTTTCACGACGAGCTTTTAAAGGAGTTTTCTGTCTTTCCCGCTGCTAAGGTCTTTAGGTAAAGCTAAAAGAGTTTCCATGAAAAGTCAAAGAGCGAAGTCAACTTACAGCAACAACAGCGGGGACGTGCATGTGAATCACGCACTTCACATCCGGGCGAGCCTGGTGAATAGCGGAGTGGAGCATAAAGCCGGCAACATTGACAGTGAAGTTCGAAGAGCCGTGTTCAACAATGTTTCCTTGCATATCCACCTTGATGAGTCCGCTAGCTGTAATCTCGTGGTACAAGAGACCGAAGGGGTTGATGAGGAAATGTTCCTGCTCCTGGTTGATTCGGACCTGGAGAGAAACCAATGATCAACAGGCTTATCTATGCAACCGTAAAGACGTGTATTACTTGAATAATTTCCTACAGTCTGCCCACACCTTCAGGCCCATTTTCCTGAACTGAAAACTAACACTCACTGTGCATACAGTCCCGAACCATGTCTGTTATGTTTGACAAGATGCCGATATTTCCAAATTAGTGCTGACATCTTTATGTACCTTCTGTACTCACGACAACACACAAGCGGTTTTGAAATAAACTGAACTGAATTGGATATTCCGCATGTTATTTGTCACGGTTAAAACTCCCATCTTTAGAAAAATAAAAAAATCTTCCCTGTCATACCCTATTTGTTCCCTCAAAAGAAACAAATCTTCCGAATTCCCATCATAGCATATTTGTACCCTCATAGCCTAAATTTTCAGGGTTAGCCATAGGCTAGTAATTACGTTTCACCAACACACGTTATCTCCAGCAATCAGTTCTAAGTTGACGACTAAAGCAGACTTCATTTCCCAGACATTCCAGCATTTCCGTAAGCGTGGAAGTTTAGGCTCCTTCGTGTCTACTGGCCTTTGGCTTTGTTTTCAAGCGGCGCACCGTAATCCCATTACGCCTCTGACAAATCTGTCACGATAAAGTCGAAATCCTCTTGTATCCAATCAACTAAGAACGATATTGCCACAGACACTTCTGGATTTCGGTGTCTTATCTCGTGAGTGTAAGAGTAAATAAAACGAAGTCTCACTCGGTACGTAAGACACCACTTTCTTATCAATCAATACCTGGAACTTTTTGTCCTTCCGCGGATCGCATACGTCTAACGGCTGATTTAAGATTTTCACGTTTTTGGGATCCCAAAACGTTAGTGACGGATACCTATGACATCGCAAAATTGTCCGTCTGTCCGTCTGTTAGCACGATAACTCTCGAAGGGATTGAGATATTCTGATGAAACTTAGTGGGAGGATCCTTCGGGTCAAAGTACAAGTCAAGTTCGAAGATGGGCTCTGTAGCCTTATATTTGAGGGTGGGGGAGGGGTTTCAAATTAAGGGGCAAACAAAAATTTTTGAAAGCTGTTTAGATAGTTGATTTAGGGGTAAGGAGACACGCTGAATCCGAATATGAAAGTTATTTTCTCGCCGGACAAGTAGTTCACCCGGAATCCGGCCAAAACCGGAAAGTTTGTTAAAAGTAAAAGTTTTATTTGAAGTTGATTAGATGTTCGATTTAGGGGTAAGAAGACATGCTGAACACGATGATGAAAACCATTTTCTTGCCGGACAAGTAGTTAGCCCGGAATCTGGCCGAAAGCGGAGAGTTTGTTAAAAGCAAAAGTTTTATTTGAAGTTGATTAGATGTTCGATATAGGGGTAAGAAGACATGCTGAACACGATGGTGAAAACCATTTTCTCGCGGGACAAGTAGTTCGCCCCGAATCCGGCCGAAACCGGAAAATTTGTTTAAAAGTAAAATTTGTATTTGAAGTTGATTAGATGACAGATTTAAGGGTAAGAAGAGACGCTGAATCTGTATATGACAATCATTTTTTACTCGGACATACAGTTCGTCCGGAATCCGATTGAAACCGGATTTTTTTTTTAGAAGTGAAGTTTTATTTGAAGTTGATTAGATGTTCTGTATAGAGATAAGAAGATGCGCTGAATTCGTTTCTGAACTATCTTTTTTTGGCTGGACAAGTACTTCGCTCGGAATTCGGCCGAAACCGTAAATTTGGCAGAAGTAAAGCAGGAAGATTCGATCAGTATCGTCAAAATAGATATGGCTTATACAGGTATATCAGATGATTAGCCTGGCGAAGACTGGATCTGGCGTAGACAAGACCTAGTTGTCTGGGTCAAATATTAAATTTTTGGGATCCCATCGAAACCTTTGGTCTTGTTAGTGGGGTGCTCATATATGAAAAATCCAGTATACCCTAACTTCCTAGGGTTTCTAGACATGTATGACATAACTGCAAGATTGACTAAAGGATTTAACAAGCATATAAACTGTTCGACTGATCTGATATCATCTAAAACTCCTCGATAAGCTAACTCTCTCTTCCAATTTTAGTTTTTTCGCGCTGAAGATTAACTCTATCTCTGAGTCGGGAGAGCACGAAAACGAGGCCCTCTGATTAGTTTATGTGTCACTAGGAAACTCGTACAAACAACTGAGCGTATTAACGACAATATTCCAGTCGTATATCCATGTACAACAATTCCAAGACAGAGGATACTCGTGCTGGGCTGATGACAGTGTAAGTAATTTAAGGGCCGGTACATCTAAGAAATATGTTTTTTAAATACATAATAATATATTTATTAAATATTGATTTATATTTAAAGTTCATTACACCTTACTTTAAGAAAAGAAAGGGCAGGCATGTGACTTGAATAACCCCCAGTTAAGCGCTGCAGTAACGCTAGACAATTTGAAATTCGTTCACTTAGAAACGATTGCCGGACCGTTGTCAAGAATTATCATACCCCCTGCTCCCCCCTAGTTTGAACAAAATCACCGTAAATTTCGAAAAATCCGTTGCTTTGACTGTTTCTTTTCTAGAGTCTGATCCTTCGTTTCAGCCCGACCTACCAATATCCTGTCAAGTACGCAAGCTGAAGTTACTTGTTGACAGCAAGTTGACACAATGCTTAAGAGGTCTAACATGGGAATTCCGTCCCTAAAACTGTTATCCCGTCATGGAACATCTCCCCACCACCTGTTACGCTTTTATTCAGTTTTCATCCGTTGCTCCCTAGAATACTGTTGTGCCGTGTGGCATTTCGGACTGACGCAGGAGCAGTCGGGTCGTCGTGAGAGAATCCAGTACCGAGCCTTGCTTGTAATTTCAAATCCCCCAAAGTCCCATACCTAAGCCTCCTCCAAGAATTTAAATTAGAAACCCTATCAATCAACCCCGCCGCCTTAAAGTTGTCCCTTAAATTTGGTAAAAGTATCCTAGCGAACCCCATCCACCGAGATATCATCCCACCAGAACATCAACCTACACGAGTTCGTCCACAACGAGCTGTGGCTGAGATGGTACCGCGCCTTGCACCAACCAGGGTTTCTCAATCGCGATACGAGCGTAGTGTCGTACCTTCGTTCGTCAAGTTGTTTCATGCCCATGACGAATTGTGAATATGACCATTGAATTGTACGCAAGTTTGAGTTTTAAACTGTTATACTTATGGTCAAATTGACGATTGTGATTTATTGTATAGGTCATTGACGATAATACTGCTATTCGGCATGTCCGTGGAAAGTATTTAGAAATTAAATTGAACTGAATTGAAAATTGAATTGAACAAGGCGAGAGCTACGAATGACAGGGAACTGTGAGCCAGCCACCTAATGGACTGCTTACCAGATAATCTGCTGAAAAGTGTGTGCTTTGTCCCAATTTGTGTGCCTCTTTACACCAAATGTTAAGCATTTTATAAATGTCAGGAAGTAGCCAAGTCCCGACAACCGCTCATCAGGTCCCTTGTGTTTCTCCCAAAGGCTCGCCATTCCATCACATACTTTCACGAAGCAATTTCCTGGTCAGATAACACCCTCCCACGAGAAACATATGTTTCACCCTTAGAAAACAAAACCAGCATTCATGAATTCCGGTAGTCGTTCCCTGTCCGACGACAGAGTGGAGTCTCCCAGGACTCCACCTTCTTTCCCGTGAACCGCGGATCTTTACGTTTCATCCAGACAAGAGAAGCGAACGCCGAACTGGCGTCACAAGTTAGAAAATAGCAAGAAAGCCCTATCCGCGACCTTGCTCTCCGGAGGACGACTGGGAAAGAGAAAGGCCTCCGCCCTAGACAGACGGGGCACATAGCCCTAGAGAAGAAGAGCGTTCCTTGTGATCCGGAAAGCAAATCACAAACGGATGGCGGTATTCACTCTGACGAGCCACTGTTTTCTCGCCTGCCGGATTCCACCCAGGCAGTGTCAAAAGGAAAAAATAAAGAAAAGAAGAAAAGCAATAAACAAAATAATATTAATTATAATAAAATACTTCACTTCGAAACAAACGTCTTAACTATTTTTTAAACAACCCATTCTTTTCAGCGGTATTTCACGATATATATTCGTTTGTTTTTTTACTATTTTACTGTTTATATTCGTTTTTCTACAAACCGTTTCGGTGTCTCCCTGCCCATTGTTTTGATTAAACCCGTCTCTCTCTCAGTCCGAAGGTTGCTGGTTCAAATCCCGCCCAAATATTTTTGTCTTTCAGTTCAATATTTTAAGACCAATACTCATTCCTTAATTAGACTGTCGCAAAGTTTGGGATTTACTTACTGTGATGTGATTGTAGATACTTTGTGTCCAGCCATGCAGATCAACAAGTCGATAGAGGGCTGCCAATTTACACCGCAACAATTTCTCTCCCTTGGCAAACATCAGAGATTCTGGGCCTTTTATATCGTTAATTGGGACAATGGATCCTGTCCTGAATCTTGAAGAGGACCCAACCATCTCGTTCAGTTGCTGGACCGCCGCCAGGTTTGCTGGTGTGTATCCATCACGCACGTGTAGGTCGACTATCCTCTCCAGCTCGTCCTTGAAGAGGCGGCTAGCCATCATGGCCTCGACTCGCTTTCGCCTTTCCATGTCTCGTACATCCTAAAATAACCGTACGTCGATTAAGACTAATTAACTCAAGGGGCCTACGGTCACAGGCATGTAAGAAGGAAGGAAGCACGTGTCACGCTGAAACATAATTATCGTATCATCATCAAGCACGAGTGTCCCGAATCTTCCCTCTTGCCACGGATAGCTAGCGGACATTATCCGACCCGCAAATCCTCAAACCGCTGTCGGTTCGTTCCCACTTTGCCGATCGGAACTGATCAACTCTCGCGACGAGCATTGTGGCCGGCCGGTTCACTGAAATGCAACGGAAAGTCGCAAGGATCATTTCTGCAACCGAAAACTCGCTGACAAAACGGAAAATACCTCCTACTAAGGCAATGAAGCAATAAACTTAGGGTCCTGGACTGTCTACATAGCTTCGGCACAGGATTATTAGACTTTTATTTTAGGTTATTTGTAACACTTCCAAGCTCCTTGTACAAATTTCATCTTTAGTATAATTTTCGATCTTTGTATAATTTTCTTCTTTTAAAGTATCCAATCCCGCCCGACACAAGGAAAAGTGAACTGTTTATACGAATAATCGAATGGGGATCACTGATCATGTAGCCCACATCTATCTGGCAATCATAGTGGTATGCGAACTCTGTCTTTCCCCTCGGTGGAGCAGTTAGTTCAAACCTGCAATGCAAGCAGAGGGTCGCGGGTTCAATATCCAGACCGGAAGGCAGCTCTGTCTTTCAATCCACTATTTACAATACTTTTATCTAAGCCCTAGACTTTACTCCATCAGGTAAAAGTTTCAGGTCCCTCTTTCGATAGCCAGTCGCCAACTGGTGACCTCCCCACGTTGCGTCTAGGAACCACACCAACTGTTGGAAACTTGTTTGATTTATTCTTGGCCGGCAAATTCGTCGATAAATGTTCCCGCGGCAACTCGGTCGGACTAACGCCAGTCCCAGGCTCACGGGAAATGCAACCGTGAAACAACGCGGAAATTCCATGGTGCGCAGTTTTCAGGAATGTAGTCAAATCCCATTGACGGATTGACACGACGAAAACTAGATACTTTAAGCCAAAATAGCAAAATGTCAAAAAGCTTTCAAACGGACGTCTTCCAGAACGGCTAGGTCAACCAGGATAACTAAAAAAAAAACAAGACCTTGGAATGTTGATACGCCACGAGTGTGATAGGCGGAAAGTTGACCAAGTACGGGCCAAATCTTGATTCACTTGGAAATACTTACTATATGGATCCGACCATCCGTTAGGAGGGGAGGCTCTCCGGGCAATAGCGTGTGCAGAATTGCAGACAGCCTCTCCCCCCTTCAGAGATTCTCAGTTTCATTAAATTTGTCTAATAAACAGGATGGAAATTAAGCGAGAGGTTCAAGAAAATAAAAATAATAATTCACTCTAGCTTCCTTTGCTAGGAAAGAAACGGAAAAAAATATATACACATGAAATTATGTGTTTTCAGTACATTAGTATTGGACAAGGTCGGACGAAAAATAACCCTATCGAATCGAACCGAAGGTTGTATTTGTCTTATCAGAAGAAAGACATAATAATTGGTATATTCTTGTGGTGATTGATAGACCGTGACGTATGTCTCGTTACTCAAAACGCCGGAAACCAGTATACACTGCAAATTGCGAGGTAACCCACTAATCAATCGCAAGGACAATGTCTCGAAATTAAAGTAGCCTAAACGATAAGAAAGTTCTTAGTGGAAGCAAGTTGAACCCTTGACCTTGCTTGTCACCAAACTGACGATTGGAGAAAAGACAGTTTCTTGCCTTCAGTCATATGGTCGGGAATCAGTACTGGCGAAGACGCCACACCAAGCACTTGTTTGCCTATTAGTGTTTTAGTCCATTTTTATTTTACGTGCAATTATGTTTAGTATTTTCTTTCTGTTTTGTTACTGTCTTGTTTTAACCCATCCTTTCTCATTGTGGGTAAAAAAAAAATGGTAAAAAGGTAGGTACAGTAAAACAGGTTATTAGTATTAGTACCATAACAAATAAATCTATCAATCAATAATTTATCCTAAAAAACGACGCCAGACAGAACAGATGACTGGTTTTTAGTCATCACAAAAAAATAATAAATATTACGCATATTGTACGTATCCCTTTTGCAGTTAAATATGATCGCAGTCGGCTTGAGCTGAAGGAATATTAATTACGTATAATATATTGACAATCATCGGTACAATCATATTTTAGGTTTAACCTAACGGACATACAGAGTTTGTGCCCAATAATTGATAGCCAGGAACTTTATAATTAATACCTTTAACAATTACACTATTTAAAATTTGTCATGATACCTCCCCACCCCATCGTCGAAGGGCTAGAAGACTTCGCTTTCGCTCCCTCAGACGAAACGTTGAACACCTACACAGATTAATGTTGCCAATTTCGTCACTCATGATGTCACGGCCATGAGACAGTGTGGGCGCATCTTTAATTGCGCCTCAAATCACGGAGCGCTCGAGGCTCAGATCAAAAAAGACCGACGAGGCACGAAATTTTCGAAATTTGCACGGTTCTCTGAAGTCTGAGCAGCTGCTACAGTTGCAAACCAAAACCGCACATTTTTGTTCTCGCACAATTAAGCAAGGACGTGAGCAAAACCTCTAAAAAACGAAAACCAGTTAAGACACCGAGGTATTAAAACAGTAGGTGGAACAAAAATTAAGTGGTGATTAGTTAACCCAGTGTCAAATTTCAAGGTAAAGCACACGAAAGCAAACATTGTCTTGACAACTACAAAATATAACGTGTTAACTTGCCGTGTCTTCTGACCTTGCGACATAAATAAAATGAACCATCACTTCACTTCTTAACCGTTAAAAGACGGTCTAAAAATACGCTGTTTCCCCTTGAAACCAACTTGATTCTCTATTTTTTTATACCTATAACTTTTCCTTCCACCAAACTGTCCAGATTACTATGACAAAACTGCGAGTATATTCACTTCCTTCTGTTGGTAATTGCTGAGTATCTAACCCCTTGCTAATGGCTTGTCATTCATACTCTTAATGGCTAACTCTTCGTGCCCACAAAGAATCGCTGTGTATCTAGCGGAAGAGCCAGAAGCGTCACCACAGATGTCCCCAATGAACGCGGTTGATTGGTTGACACAAACTTTGAGTACTGGCGACGTTTCTCGTTCTTCCCGAAGTTCACTGGCGTGTTTTGGACTTTATGTAGAGTATTTTGAACGAACAGACAATGTCAGTATTCCTATATTCCCTCCATGAGCAGTCTTCATCTATAAATTATAACACAAGCATACTTAAAAAATACGAGCATGAGAACAAGTAATCCTTGGTAAAATTAATGATGTCTTCTTTAAATTTTGTTTCTGTCTCAATCGAAATGGGTTGCTGTTGTTGACGCTTGAAAACTTGCCTCGCCTCGATGTTGACCCACAAGAGGGTGGATTTGAGGAATGCAAAAGCTTATGATTAGATAGGAGTTGGTAGGTGCATGTTTGTATACGGACTTTAACTGAAAACAAACGAAAAATGAAAAGCAAATCTCATTACCATCTACACTCCCTTCTCGCGTAGCTACCTCTGCAAGACCGTATTTATTCCACCATCCGCCAGAGACTTCAACGCGCGTCAAGGGAGTTGATTCAGAGACGTTCCCGCGTTTGCAATGCCTAGATCACCTACTTTCAAGGCGCAAGTTCAAATTATGAGTCGGTGCGACCATTGGATTGTATGAAACGATTTGAGTACACTGCTGTACAATAGGAGTTGTCAACCCAACAACCAAACATAAAGAAAAATATTTAGCTGGTATATGAACAAAAAGCGAATAAGCAAATATTTGGCAGTGTTTATTTTTTTAATTAACCGTTCCATTGTTTTAACATGTTAACCTCAAATTCCCACATTTTCAAGAAGAAACGGTATGAAAGCTCAACAAAAACTATCATCACTAATGAGCCGACGAGAATGAGGAAAGAATTGCTCTAGAAGGCTGACACTTTTTTCTGCAATCTGGGAGTTATGTTGGCTTGCGATCAAAGTTCAAGAAAAATACAGTTATGTTCCAAATGATCACTAATCTCGACTTGTAATCGCAATCCCCTCATTTCCCGCCGCATGAATCGGACCGTTTGGCTGAGAAAAAAATCAACGGATGTACCGTACTACACCTTCCGGTTCCCTGTTACACAATTATAAATCTGGTCTTGCGGACCCCTTCCTAGGCCTCTCCCGATAGCAGAACAGGTAAAATAAATCCCCTAATTTGAATCACGGCTAATGCGAAACCATAAGTCATCAACTTACATAAACAATCAAGAGTCGGGAAACCCTTTCTTCTACAATCTGAAACTGATATGAATTCCCTCCCACTTTAGCAAGGGGGCGCATATTCGTCTGCTTATAAAGATATGGCGGAAACTATAAACGTTACCAGTGGATGGGAATGACTACTGTTGACAATATTATGTTTTTTCTCTCTGAAAAATTGTAGCACCCAGCCAGCATTATTCAGAACTAAGAGAAATTGAACCGACTCTATGAGAACGAGTCAGTCAATCCCACCCATTCATGAATTATTCAGTGGGTCACGCCTTCTTCTTCATGAAAACATTGCTGACAGGCAAAAATTAAATAAAAAACCTCACACAAAAATATTGAAAGAAATAGACAACGCAGAATATTTAGATGTATTTGTTTTTACTTTTTATCCATTTACCACCTAAATGTTTTACTTTTTGTATGATTTCTTGCTCAGATCGATTTATAAGGCCATAAGACTGCTTCCAAATCGTGCCACTAGAATGACACGACGCTTGTACCGAGTCGGTTTGAAGTCGCAACGTGATGGAAATTATCTACTCTGCAAATGCTAGAATGCTTCCGATTTAACTCCCTAATGAATGTTTCCTACTAAGAACGATCGCTGCAGATAAAAAGATTCTGTACTCATTTGTTTTCAGTGTTTTTATCACGTTATCAGCTTGATTCAGCGCTATCTGCTGTTTTCTGCCACGCAAATTCAATTATCCTCAACTAATCAGATTTCGTTTTTATTTTTTCGCTCAGAAACTTTCTCAGAGTCGGCAAAAAAATTAGCAACCGTGATAGTATGAACAAGAGCTACGAGCTCATATGGCACTTGTTACGAGTAGAGGGTACAAGAAAGTGGATGAGAAGGTCACACAATACACCCACCATCCAAAAATACGGTTCAGACCTACTAAATAGGATAGGTTAATTCACTGAAGTCTGAACGTTCCGGCATTCCCTCCGATCACGTGGGCTAAATGACTGTCCTAACCTCCAAAGTGTTGCGAGGTTTGTTTCTTCGCTATCTATTAAACGCTGAAGTTGTCAAACTATGTTCAAACAAGAGTTTTTTTTTTCTGAACTGATGACACAATCCTTGACACAGTCTATAATAACATGGCTGTAGGCTACCTCAGGTTTGTACTTGTACTACTTGTTTCTTATAGTTGTGGGTGATAAATAAATAATAACAATAATAATAAAAGGAATACAGAATGTCGGAAATGGGGTCTAAATTGTCTTTGCAGACAGTTGAACTTTATCCTTTTCAATCGTAGACATCGACAATCGAAAAAGTACTAAATCCGAGATGAGTTCCTGATTAGGTTCCCACGGCGGACGGGGCAGACCGAATAGACGAATGCTTTGTGAAAACCACGCGTAATGAAAAAGAGAACTGCGAAACAAATAGGCCAAGCTAAAGCCTCCATTTCATAGACTCGCGGATGCAGTTGTTCCACAGCAGCTGGTTCCCCCAGTCGGCCTATTTGTGGCCAGATAGCTTTTCGTTCAGCATCACCAACCGATGCACAACGCCCGGAACATCCGGAAGCATACTTTTACAAATTGGGCTACAAGACGAAACAAACTGATTTACTACTGAAACCAGCAAAAGCGCAGCTTTACACCGCGTTATTTCAACGCGGCCATAAACGCGTTATTTTATACAATACCGGCCAAATGCCATATCGCTGTAAATCGTGAAACATCGCTCACTCTATAAAATAAGCAAAATGACTGTTTTCCATCACAACACACGGATTCTTATCCAACACTATATACGGATTCTTTCCCTTCAATATATAGACGGGAGGGGGGGGACGTAAAAATATCTACTAGACCTTGTCAAAACGAGGACTTTTTGAAGCCAAATTACAGTAAATCCACGAGAATCAAGTCAAAAATACAACATTCTTCCGGCCAGTCAGCCGGAGCAACTGTAAAATTGTAAAATTCTTAATATTGCCAAGTCATTTGAACACTTTCGTCGCTAAACACCCCTTTAAAATAGATCTGTGGGTCTGCAGTGCGTGGCAGAACTACGACCCCTCTAAAAGAAATTTCAGACTGACTCTACAAAAGTATTATTCACGGTATGTTTGATGTCCCACTAATAGTTGCATAAAACCTTTTTCTGGCTGTTCGGCTATTTTCTTTTATTGACCCTTGCCAGTACTGACTACCGACAACGCAGCTAAAAGGCAGCAACATTTAAACCTGCCTACTGAATTATATTACAGCACCACTAATCCTCGAAAAATAAGAGCCTGTGACAGGCGTTTTCGACGCAGCGAAATGTCAGAAAGAAAAAATATACTCTTTTATGTAGGGAATATAGAGTTCAGACTACCAGGTTTTCAATTTTCAGTATCCCAAGGGTACCCTAAAAGAAAATACTGCACATCTGACAATAGTGACAATGCAAACGGATACGTCAGCTGAATTTTATTTGAGCTATATTTCGGCCCTTTGCACTGTCAAATATCATCCGCAGTCAGCCAAATTGATCATTAGTCCACAATTTTATCAAGCATTTTAATATTCTTGGTTCCTTACTTTTTCATGGTTAACATTTTGCTTTTCTAAATCTTTTCTCCAAGTGTTAAGAGGGATAATCTTCTTCTAATGTTAGTAAACGGAATGGTAGATCTGATAATGTCTTCTGTTTTTTTTAGTGATCAATTTTACATCCTATGTATTCTTTTATTCTGTCTGGCCATGTTACGGACATGGAACTGGTTACAGCATGATTTGAAGTGTAATCACACAAAATGTGAAGGGAACAGAGGCGTCACTAGGCCACAGGGGGGGAGGGGTATTTATGTAGTTATGTTCCCTCCCAAGTCGGTCACGTTATTATTTGGTTAAGCCAACAACCGCTCGGTTGGTTTATCATTCGCTACCAGTTATTATTATTATTCTTTTTACTAAATTGTAAGAAGGTAACAATGGTTGTCCCCCCCCCCCCCCCCAATGTTGTCGGCCAGTCGATAAAAAAAGAGCCGAATCGCGCCGCGATTTTTAGTAAAAACAGTCGATTTTTTTTTGAAATAGTCGTTTTTTCTTTAAAACAATCGATTTTTCTTAAAAACGGTCAGTTTTTCTTAAAAATAGTAGTTTTTCTTAAAATCAGCCGATTATTCGTCAACACAGTCGTTTTTTTCTCAATAATAGTTGTTTTTATCCGCAAAAACAGTCGATAAAAAGGACCAGCCAGTCGGTAAATGCCTTGCCCCCCCCCCCCCAAACATTTTGGCTAGTAACGCCTCTGGAAGTGAATAATACTCACAGCATCGATATCTGCAGGCCTGTAGTTTTTCTCCTGTTCTTCACTATCCAAATTCATATTCACAATTCCATTAACAATTTGCTCTGCTGATAACTCCTCCATCTTCATTTCAAAGGGCTTCTCAGTCACTAAATATATACTAAAGATGTCTCACAAGTCTCTAGGCAGTTCCAGTCTAGAAATAAAACTATCTTAGATTCTTAGGTGGTTTTAGAGATCCTGATTATGTTTACAGAAGCTGAGCGAGAAGAAGTGAGTACATGTCTAGACTGGAAGGTTAGCCTAGGATACCAAACCAGTTACTGATCCACAGTAAATTGACCCCCTTATTTTCTAGGGTCCTTCTGCTTAAAGGTCTTGGTGGCCACTCAGTGATCTGAAAATCTGACAGATTTGCAAAATTCTAGCAGGTGATTCTATGTAAGACTATTTCTCATCAAAGATAGCTGGATCAGGGCTTTCTTGCGGCAGCATATAACAAGCTTTCAACTGACACATTAACAATGGTTCTTTCTGGAATTGACAATTTTTGTCATGCCAGTAATGGGATAATGGTTACTGTGCCCAGCAAATGGCATAGGGTAACTCGCATTTGGCAAAAATTTGCGTTTGGGCCCCGGGTTTCGGATACCCTATCAAAAAATCGGCAATTTGTGTTACACTGGCCCCAACGTTTGCCACAGGGTATGGAAAATTCTGGACTTACTGCATGTTTGGCATTGCCTATAACACAACCAGGCTTTAGCAGCATATTTGGCAGGCTATGCCAGAAACTGGCAGCACCCTAACAGAAAAAATAGTGATGATTTCTATAAAATCAACAAAATTAACATTTAGAGCATGGTCAACATTTGGAACAGCATACTTAAGAATCAGCCTGTTCGCCGACCTCAAATTAACTAGCCTTGAGATTTGCCTAAAAAATGTCAAATAGAAATTTCTGAGCAATCCTATCTTCACTGTCAGAAGTTTAATAACAAGTAACATAAGGATGTGCAGTTACAACAAATAACACTTTGCAAATGTTATCCATTAAACACGAGCAGTGGCGAAACTAAGGGGGGGCGTGGGGGGACAGCTGCCCCCCCACGAAAATTCTTGTCGGTAAATTGGCGTCGGTCGTCGGTGCGCACCGACGAACGCTTTCCTATTTCCGTTTCTGGTACCGTAAAAGCTCGGTTGATAAATCAGGAACATATTGTCGGGAAAGCGGCAGTGTTTGTCGTGCGCCAGCGAAGCGTTTTCTCGAGATATCGGTCGAGTCTGTTGTGCGATCAGAAAATCTTTCGTCGGGAATTCGACAGTGTATGTCGGTGCGGATACCGTTTCTGGTACTGACAAGAGCGTTGTCGGTAAATCAGGAAACTTCATACGAGGAAGTCGGCTCCACACCGGGAAACAGTTTTCCTTGCTTCGTCTATTGGTTGTTTGTCAGAAGCTCCCACGAACTACCCACATTCGAAGAATGTATCCTTTTACTTTACAGTGATTAGAAAAAGCCTTCTCGGTAAATCGGAAGCACCGACAAATCCGTTTCTCGTTCCGTTTCTGGAACCAACGAAAGCTTTGTCGGTAAAGCCGATGATCTGACAGCTTTTCCGGTAGATTAGGATCCCTCGTTTCGTTTGCTGGTGACTTTCTGATGCGGTCACCTTAAAAAGTCCGACGGTTCGGACAGATTCTGTTATTTTGTTCTGTTTCTGGTACCAAGAAACATCAAACCGTTGACTGGGAACACTCCTAGGCTCTCTCCTAGACTCGACAAAAAACTTGTTGGTAGCCTAAATCATTAAGAAAAAAAAAAAAAATGTTTATTGGAGAGAAGACTTATTTTGTGGTGACTGCCAGTGACTGTGAGTGTCAGATTCGGTAAACATTTTTGAGTAAAAGCATCGACAAACACTTTCTCGTTCCGTTCCTTGTCGGTAAGTCAACCGTACAGGCAAACTTTTCTTAGGTCATTTGTCTGTTTGAACCCACTAATTGCCCTTTTTGGTTGAAGTTTCTCACACCGTGTCATCGGAAAAAGCCTTGTCGGGAAATCGGGAACATTGTTCCGTTTATTGGTCTTTTCGTTGCGGTAAACATACTCGGTAAACAATGAATATGGGAAATAGTCCACTTTACGCAGTGACTTATGGCGTTATACCCGTTCTTGGTACCCACCTCCACAGAAAATTGTAATGGGCCCAAGTCTCAAAATTGCTCATTCACCTTTGTATTGTCCCTACCAAGACCTCCCTGCAACTGCGGATCAGTGCATATCTCGCGGCCACTGAATGGTACATCGCACTCTATTTGGAGCACTTTCTAGGGATTCAAGTTTCATATCAGTCATTCTGTCATTTTGGTTTGACGATGCCTGTCGCGTAATTCCCGTGCCCCCCCCCCCTCGAGTTCCCCTCACCGTTGTCGGATGTGGTTCGGACACAACCACATCCGATCCTACCAGCCGTCAATCGGACTGCAATTTAAAGATATCACAAGTTCCTTGATTCCTCCTCACCCCCTCCCGCACAAATGATCGGATAGTAATTGGTCGGGTCATCTATGCAACTGTCAAGTTTCAATGTCCTAGCTTATATGCTAACCCTGGCTTACGAACTAGAACAATTTGGGTGGGACCATCAGGAGTCGAGACCGACAGCGGACAGACATTACGATCGCTATATGGCACTTAAGAGCCGAATGTTACACACTCCATAAAAATTTGCTCCGTAAAAGCTTCCAAGTGACAAAGACGTTAGTTAAGTAGGTTAGTGCAGTGCCTGTCACAACTCTTTTGGTTTGCTAGACTTCTGACTGCACGGCATGTTTTTGGGCCTATGTGTTCACCACTAATGCCACTCAGTCAATGAAAAATTCACAAATTTTCATTACAAAAATATTTCAACAGACATATCACAATTGATCTTTTCAGCGCTTCTGTAATGCGTCAGCGGTGAAGGTGCGCCGTTGCCGCGAAGCGGCAACGGCGCGTTTCGTCGGTAAATTGTCAAATCACGTCGGTAAAATATGGGCTTGCCCCCCCACGAAAATGGGCTAGTTTCGCCACTGAACACGAGCATAACAAGCATTGCCAGGAAGATACAAAAAAAAGCATTTGCTGACTTTTTCATATCATGATGACAAAAATACATCTGCAGATATTTTTTTTTCCTGTGTTTTGGCTCTTCCTCTTTACATAACATTTTAATGTGTAAATAACAGCTAACATCCCAAGTGTTATCTGTTGAAACCACACCCTCTTGTTAATTGTCATGAAACTACTGACAGTGTATACCTTGGGTCAATCAATCAATCAATCAATCAATAGGTATATTTCACATACCGTAATATTTCTGTATGACAAAAATAACTTGTACGTCAAAACAAAATGTTTTTAAAAATACATAAAACAACGGTTAATGCAAGGTAAAATAAACTCATTAATATTTTGATTATTAACAGGCTGGATCTAGTTAGGATTGTGATCCGATTACGGCTCTCCTGTATTAACATCAAAATCTGCAAGATAACTTTCTGATATTAGCTTCATAAGTACCAAGAGGTGCTTGGTTTTCCAAGCCATCCTCACCAGTCTACCACAAATCTTTATTGTGGATAGGCTGGGTCAGTCATTATTATGCTAAACTCAGACGACAAATTGACCAACAAATTAAAATTGATGGCAGTACTCTGTACAAACTGATCAAAACACTACTCATTTTATCACTTGTTATCAGGTTCTTACTGATTTTAAAAACTGTCCAATCAGCCACTCAGTCTCGGGGCCTGGACAGTTTGTTCAGGTAGGCCTTTCTCCAAACACATGCAGGTCAACACTCAAAGGGTAGAATGCTTCTAAAGTGTTTTTTCCTACTCCCACAAACAGTTTGTGGGTTGATTGCGGCTCAACAACAGTGTTTCAGCGGTATTTAGTGCGGCCCACAAGTGTGTTTCTATGACCAACAAGAGTTTTATGGTTCAAATTCAACAAGCAACTGCCAAGGTGATCAATTTTGTGGTTCGTTTCAGGCAAGAAATTCAAAATAGCAGCAAAATAATGTCAAAACAATAAAATTAACTACTTTCTCAAGCATGTGAACATAAAACTGAGGATCCTGTTTGCACAGAACTCTAAGGACGACAGCCTGAAGTTCTATTTGTTGAGATTTTATCAGAATTTTATTTTTATTTTCAGAGATTTGAAATTACCGCCCAAAATATTGTCAAAACGCTGTTTCTGTGAGTTTCAACTTGTGGCTCGAATGTGTGGCACAAAGCTCTTTCACACAACAATCAATCATGAATCAGAAAAATGCCTCAAGTGCTTGTCTTGTCCATGCTGAGCATTCTTGAACAAAATGTATTGGTCTCTTCAATTACTTAGCAAAATATTCAAGTTGGAGATTCAGTTTTCCTGTGTTGAAAATGTGTTTTCCTAGGTTTCCCATTCCAGGAATAACCTGAATGATTCTATATATCTAGCATAATCTTTTTTCATAGTGCTTCAAATTATTCTTAACGCCTCTTTCACTTTCAGCGTAGGCATAATACTATATTCCTTGACAATCCACTTGTTTGTCCGCCTCTTATCAGTCTACCACAAATCCCTGATTCTGGGAAATGCTGGGTATATCTAGCCTTTGGTATACCCTATGCCAAACACTGGATACACTATGCAAAATGCTGGATACTGGGGCCCAATCAAATATTGATGATTTAAGTGAAGCTCAAAAATCACCCAATCAGAATTCACCTGTAGTGAGGTAGGTCAGGGTTAAGGTACCAACAGCTATCCGGCGTTTGGCATAGTGTGTCCAGGGTTAAGGCGTTAAGCATAGGCTATGCCGAACGCTGGGCATATCCAGCGTTTGACATAGGGTATCCAAAAATCGGGGGTTTGTGGTTGACTGCCTCTGATCTAGCCTACCTGTTTACATACATGAATACATTTAATTTAAGGCAGAAATCTGGTCCTTACTTTTGTCCCACATGCGGGTGTGAGAATGAGACTGAGAGTTTGGTTCAAGTCGTTTGCGAGTGTATGGAGCTGAGTGATTGGAGGAAAGAGCAGCATGGTGTAGGTGAATGTGATGATAAATGGTTAATAAATAAGCGTTGTTAGGAATGACTGTTTTGTTTCAATTAAGAGATTGGGGTGATTCCTGAGGATAGCAATGGAGCACAGGAATAGATTTTTGGAATAGGGAATAATTTTTTAAATAGGATATGAGAAATGTCCGGCCACAAGAGGATCCCTGAACTCTTAGTCCTGGAGAAAACTGAGCAGCAAGACAGCAAAACATTCAAATGAACAACAGTTTGTGGCTTTATTGTGACTTCATTGTATAAAAACTGCTACTTTCACTAGCCTAGCCTACAGGAGGCAGTCTAGTACACTAGCCCCTTTTCAGGCATGGTGCTCAAACGTCTAGCACCATGCCTGGGTGCTGGACGTTCAAGCACTGTACCTTTGATTTCATGTATGGTGCATGGATTTCAGTACACAGTGCATGCATGAAAAACACAGTTTCTGTCATCACAATTGTGCACCAGCTTGGACAGGGCTGAAATTACCACCAAGAACTAGAGAATTCAAAGACAATCCTATCATATTTTTCATAACAAAAACAAAAGGACGCGACTGATGATGGAGATGAAAAATCTGACAGCACCCTATCTATTTCCATGTAGTCTGCCCCAGGCAGGCCCCAGGAGCCAATATTCTGGTTGGCTGCTAGGTAGAAAAAGCTGAGGCACAGGACACCCTACATGAAAAACCCTTGACTATGTAGAAAAGGAAATAAGGTTTTCCATGTCCATCATCAGTTGCGTCCTTTTGTTTTTGTTATGAAAAAAATGATAGGATTGTCTTTGATTTCTCTAATTCATGGTAGTAATTTCAGCCCTGTCCGAGACGGTTCTCAGTTGTGATGACAGAAACTGTGTTTTTCATGCATGCACTGTATACTGAAATCCATGCACCCTACATGAAATCCTAGGTACAGTGCTTGAATGTCTAGCACCCAGGCATGGTGTTAGACGTTTGAGCACCATGCCTGAAAAGGGGCTAGTGTGCTAGACTGGGAGTAGGGTGGCCACAAAAACACCTAGTGGCAAAAATTGGCGATTTTTTTGTAATGAATCCATGAATTGCTGTGAATTTTCCTAAACCTATCTCCAAAAAATATTTTAAAAATACCATTGCATTCAGGACAAAATTGTCTATTTTATAAGGCTAACAGTAAGTTGTCCTAGCTATTTAATATTATCTCTTAATTTACAATGTAAATTTAGATGTAAAAAAAAGTAGCTGAACTTGCCTACAAAAATTTGTTGATACTAAGGACAAGTTAGCAGCCTATAGCAGCAATAGGTCTATTGGACTATAACCTTAATGATCTTATTCATATTTTCTCATCTAACTCACTTGCTGGGGCTCCCCATGCACTCAAAACCAGCTCAAAATACCCAGTTTCATAGAATTTCATTAAAGCACATAGTTCCAAGCTGGTCACTAGATGGACAAAACCCTAAAGTCAATGGATGAACATAGGCATTTTCTTATGTAAAATACTGTTTTCTAAAGAAGATTTAGGATGCTTAGAGGCAAGATAGAGAGGTGATTTTGGCCTCAAATCAAAGCTAAAAGATAGGAGAATCACATTCTGGTCTTCAACAGCTCAGGTTTGATTAAAAAAAAATTTACTGGCTACCCTACTGGGAGGGGTGCCTGACCTCGTTTTTACACTACCTCGATTTTAGCTGCAAAAATGTTAAAACGAAATGTACAAGCTGTGCTGACAGTCAAGAGGCAAAATATAACTTTTTTCAAAGCCATGTGTCCAAAAATATTCAAATTCTGTGCCTTTTCTCCATTTTGTGGCTGTTTTGAAAAGCTGTTTTCTGGCTATTGACTTTGCTAACTCTTCTTTTTTCATCATTTTTACATAAATTGTGGTAAGGTTATTACAGTGTTGCCACATTGGCTTATTTTACGCCACACTGGCTTATTTTGTTGGTGACTGGCGTGAAAAATTTTCGAACTGGCTTGTGGCTTAAAACTTGACTATTTTTATTTTGAGCTGGCTTATTTTTTGGCGTGATTTGCTTTTTCGGGAAAAAATCATATTTTTTGGCAATGTATTTGAGATGAATCCGATTCTCGAACGAAGTCGTCGAAGTCAAAATCACGTTTAAATCTATGTTCAAAGACGAATCAACCGCGGCGAGGCAGTGCGGTGAAGTTTCAAATCCTAAAAAGACACGTCAAATCCTAAAAGAGTCCCTGAATGTATTGAAATGTTGACATTAAAACGCCTGGGATCACTGAGTATCATTATAGTAACCAAGGTCTGACTCAGTGAAATTATGGGATACAGAAATTGCAGGGAACACGGACAGTGCTCGAACTAACACAGGAGAAATCGAGCCGGTGTGCGTCCTCGTCATTAATTTTCCCCGTACTAATGCACAGGAAGGTAAGCACGGTCGAGCATTTTCTAGAGATAGCTCGCGGGAATTTCTGTTAAGTTTCTATAGTTCTACATGGGGTAGCGGCTGGCCCGTATCCAGGAATTTATTTCGGGGGGGGCCCACGGAATTTATTTTGGGGGGGTTGGGTGCTCGCGGAATTTATTTCGGGGGTGGGGTTGCCCACGGGTGGTACCAAAAAGTACAAAAAATACATAGATCAGAGGTTAAAGCCTACAAAAACTATTACTTTTGTGGGTTTTGGGGGGGGAGGGTTGAACCCCCTACCCCCCTGGATACGGCCTCGGGTAGCGGTTTCTCGCAATTCTACTAAATGCAGCCTCAAAATAATCTCTATACTGGAACTGAACTTCCTGAATAGAATTGGAAGGTGGATAATGCCTGTAGGATCAAAGGGCATGAATGGTGGGGAGTATTTCTATAAAACAGCCTTCACAACTTGGACACCTTTAAAAGTAAAGTTAGGTTTTGGGCAAAAAATTGTCTGGCTTATTTTTGGCTTGTTTTTCAAAGGTGCGGCTTACTTTTTGGTTCACGATCTGGCAACACTGCACTGGGTTATTATAATAAAGTAATCTTGTTTGAAAAGAGAAATATGGTTAACTAGAAATATTGAAGCAATATTTATTAATCCAATATGTAAACCATTCAGTTAGCTTCAATCTAGTATTTTTGTCATATTTGTTGGTTCCTTTTTAAGCCAGACAGATTATTCTGAAGCAAGACTTCTCTGGAAATTTGAATTCTTGTCAGAGGTTGGATACCTGTATATGCTGTTCATAGCCCAACTTCCAATAACCAATTAAATTGTAAGCGTTTCCTAAATTTTCTCATTGAATTCTTCGCTCTGGTGCAGCTCTGGGCCTCTGGTGCCCTTACTCCTAGCTAGTTGTTAGACTAGGTACTGACTAGGTAAGTCTAACATAATATACTCTGGCTTATTGATCATTTCCAACAAAGAAACAGTAAACTAGATTTACTTACACAGAAGTTGTCCAATTTTTATGTAGAATCCTAAGCAAGTTCACTAAATCAACCCTTCATTTTCAGCCTCACCCTACACAACACAACACCAAAAGAAAAGAAGAAAGAGAAGCCGGCATAGTGTACAAAAGCAGGTTCATCAAGAGTTTGAACAGTATAAAAGCTCAGAGTGGCCGGGTATACGCTATTCATAAAATACATCCAGATTAGTTCTTTTTTTGCCGCTAGATGCGCTGGCATAAAGTAAACAATGACATGTTACTTGGTGGTATACGTTTATCCGGATTTGTTTGGCCATTTCCAACATTGTCTTAGGCCTAGCCATACTTGAAACTTCATAAAATACCTCTACCTCTGTTTGTTGTCAATCCAACTCTGTTTTATCAGTCTACATCAAGTTTGTCAATTTTGGCTTCCGACATCATTGCTGACTGCTGAACCACTTTCCGACGGGGCTAATTAGCGGGTCAGTGTGAGCCGAAAGCCTAATCACTCATTCTCCATTCCGATAACTTGTCCCCCCTTCTCACGTGTGATTGTTATTGTTCCTCTAGCACATCTGGCGATAATTCGGTATTGGATTTTATGAAGAGCGTATTAAAAATGTATGGACTGATAAGGATCAGATTTGGAGTCTCGATCCGCTTCGCCAATCACTTAGGTGTACACAGATGGCTCAGTGAAGCGCAAGATGGCAGGTGAATCCGTCTGTATCTCCAGCTACAAGGTGGGCATTCGCCCCAGAAGTAGTCTCCAAAGTCGCACCGAAAATCGGTTGGCGGCGGCCCACCGGTAAAATTCCGGCGCTAAATCTTTGTAGGTATCAGATTCTCTTTCTACTGAGCTTTATCTTTTAAAGGCTCCAGCTTGCTGTTCTGGCAGTGCAGGACTGACAATAAATTATTACAAAAAAAAGGCTGTTTTGGCTTCATTCCGCGTAAACTCAGTGCCAAATAGAGTTATATAAATAATATATCTAAATATAAATCAATATATAAATAATCAATATATAAAAAAAAACATATATAGCCTACCAAATAAGTTTAGACCGATAGCACATTCGGGATTCTGTTCTCTACCGTGTCTCCGTTTTTATACCGAATTGTTTTGGTATTGAAAGACTACCGGATAATAATCGTACTCGGGATAATTTCGTCGAAACTGGAACAAAAGTTGGGATTCGTGGTAACTACCGAATCCTGAAAATTACTGAATAAATTACCGGATCTCAATTATGATACCGAATAATTCTGTACCGATACCTTATTCGGGATTCTGTGTAACTATCGAATCTCCACAAATATACCGAATAGTCCTGGCATCGAAAAATTACCAAACAATTTCGGTAAATTCTCTCCCCGAATTCCTGATAACTACCGAATACTGGCAAGTGTTGTACCGAATCCCGATCATTATACCGAATAGATTTGTACCGATAGCCTATTTAGGATTCTGTATAACTGCCGAATCCCCGTAAATATACCGAATAGTTCTGCTATCGAAAAAATGCCAAACAATTTTAGTAAAATTTTCAAAAAGGTGGGGGGGGGGTGCTGCACCCCTGGTTTAGACTGACATATTCTGTTACCCCTTGGCAAGTAAATACACTTTGTTTCTTATGTCAGTTTTGTAGTGAAATTTCTTTTCAAATTAAAACCACTGTACCCTAGTGGACCTTTCTTCCAAAGGTAAACCGATCCCGAGTTATACCGAAACTTGGTGCTAGCGGCTGATGCTAGTTATTCACGCTGGTCGATGCAGTATAATTAAAATTACTACGGGCCATACAGAGATCGCAATTTCTGTCTGTCCGTCGGTCGGTCCGGGTTTTGCTAGTTCGGGCACTTAGTCGCTAGTTGACACCACACCACTGACACCACACAGGCTAGGATAATGAAACTTGCCACATGTATAAAGGAACCGACCGAGTATCTAGGAAAATTTTCTTTCTCGGACTCAACCATCGGCAGGGATTGGGGATTGGGGATAGAAGTATGGGGAGTGCGCAAACTTGTGACATGAGTAAGTCACGAACAGATGATCTGACTGGAATCTCCAACTGTGGGAGGAGCTGTCGGAAGGGGGGGGGGGGTCCGGAGATTTTGTTGCTCGCCCAGGACCCAAACAAGTGGAGCGATTTGAATAAACCTGGAATGTAAAAAGGTCATTTGGGGTCCGGACCGAATACGACCACGGTGTGGGGGGAGTAGAATCTCCGGGAAAAATGCTCAGATTTGAGTGAAACTTAATGAGCGGTAAGAGAAGATACCTTAGATGACCATTTTATGTGGCCAAACCGGATTCGAGTACTGTGGGAAGAGTTGGACGAGGGATTCTGGAAAAATCTGCTGTAGGTATCATACGAGTGAAGAGATTGGGAATAAACTAGATGATACATTCAGGGGTCTCGGCTGGATTTTGACTTGGTGGGTGGAGCTGGAGAGTACAGGAAGTTTCCCGGAAATGTTGCTTCAGATTCGAATGAACCTTGAGGGGTGGTAAGATAAGATGCTCTAGAGTATGCTAAACCGGATTCAACCGCGGTAGGGGGATTTCGAGGGGCGATTCCGGAAAACGTGTGGCACGCCTATGGGCATCAAACGAGTAAAGCGATTAGGGTGAGACTTGGAAGTTAGAAAAGGTAATTCGTTCTACACGGTCCATTTTGGGGTCACTGCCTAATTTGGCCTCGTAGGAAGGAGCTAGAGGGGATACCTGAATTTTGCGCAAATGCTCAATATTTGAATAAAACTTGATGGGTGATAAGAGAAGATGCCCTAGACGATGCATTTATGTTTCTGGGGTCTAGGCGAACCCCCCCCCCCGGACAAACCCCCCGGCTAAAACCCCCCCGTTACCAAAAACCCCCGGCAAAACCCCCCGGTACCAACCCCCCCCCCGGTACCAAAACCCCCGGTACCAAAACCCCCCCGCATAAAAAAGACGGGTATGTAAGAGTAGAGTAACTGGTAGGTAGAGAGAAAGAGAAGAATAGAAACCCCCCCGGTACCCCCCGGCGACCCCCCCCCCGAATCCTTAGAGACTCACACATATTAAGACTGGGATTTACTGGGCAACAAAACGAACAACCATGTGACAGTTTTACCATTGACAAGCACGAGTAAGAAGAAGAGCTGGTAGAATATTTCTGGGACTATCTTGAAAATGCTATCACAAAACGAGCTCAACCTTTCCCTTGACCCAAAGGATCCTCCCATCAAGTCTCATAAAAATATTCATTCCCTTCGAGAGTTATCCTGCTCACAGACGGATAGCAGGACAACTTTTGCGGTGTCATAGGTATCCCTCCGCTTGTTGCCCATCTTCGAGTTTCTGGTATGAATCAGGGATAACTAAAGAGCAATCAGGCAAGGGGAGCTTCACATTGCACCAATGGGTGGCATCGTAACTGCAGCTTCCTCGCCAAGAAGGGTGAGGCATTGGGAAAGGATTTGTTGGGGGGATCGTTACACAGAGCGGAACTGGCTTTGATCTGATCATTCACATTTAACACCTCACTGACAACAGCTTCAGTTGAATGCGGGTGTTGGTGACTTCATCAATTAGTCTGTCACCATCAACCTTCCCCTTCGCCTTACACTCCCTTTATTTATCATTGTTCTGATACCCACTGTACTTCAGACATTCTTGTAGAGTCAAGTTTGCGAAAGAAGTTTATTCTACTCTTACTCTCTACCTACCAGTTACTCTACTCTTGCATACCCGTCTTTTTTTATGCGGGGGGGTTTTGGTACCGGGGGTTTTTGGTACCGGGGGGGGGGGTTTGGTCGGGGGGGGGGGGTTTGGTACCGGGGGGGTTTTGGTCGGGGGGTTTTTGGTAACGGGGGGGTTTTAGCCGGGGGGATTTGGCGGGGGGTTTTTGTCCGGGGGGGTTTTCACCGGGGGGGTTTTAGCCGGAACCCATGTTTCTGAACGGTATTCGGCCACGCTACTCGGATTCAACCATCGGCAGGGGGTGGAGGAGGGAGGGGTGGGTAATCCGATTAGAGTGAAGCTTGATGGGTGGTAACGGTTCATATGCCCTAGATGGGTCCGGGACGGATCTGACCACGAAGAGGGGCGAGATAGCAGAATTTCCCGAAAAAGTGCTCAGATGTGAGTGAAACTTGTTGTTGATGGGTGGTAAAAGAAGATCCCACGTTGATCCACTTATGTGTCCGAACCGGATACGGCCACGGTGGTGGGGCGTCCAGAATATATGTGACACGTCTAGGTATCAAACGAGTGGAGCGACTGGGAAGAAACTTGGAAGGCACAAATGTCATGACCCTACATGATCCATTTACGTGTCCGAACCGGATTCGGCCACTGTGGGAGCATCTTTCGACAGCGGATGGTTGCAACTGTTTCCTTTACTTTCTTACACCACATAGCCCACTCGTAACAAGTGCCATATGAGCTCCTAGCTCTTGTTCATTCGCTGCCTTCTCTTCTTTTGAGGTTCTCGCTCTGCAGTGAGTGGCATTTCCTCAAACATCGAAGTTAATACTAAATCTCTCTTGTCATGTGCTTTTAATACAGTAAAATACAGCTCTGTAACAATAACTTAGAAATAAAAAACGAGGTAGTAAAAACTCAATATGGTAAAAAAAATAAAAAAATACATTTCCAGTCTGTCCGATCGGAGATACGCCCCTCTAAAATAAGAGGGTCTTTTTAGGTAGAAACTCAGGAACAAAGTTGGAAGCTGATCCATCATCTGAAGCAGCTTACGCAAGTTCGAATTGGGCTCAGCTTTCAGGCTGCAATAAAATGAGTACTTTACTTCAGTTCTTCTAAGTGCCATATATTCATACACTGGATAAAACGGACGCGTCAGCTACATAGCCTAGGTTTTGGCAGCGATCAACGCTGGGTTGTTATTCCTGCAGTGATCTCCAAAAAGTAATTGTCCAAATAGGATATTTACTGTTGGTAGAAGCTTCAGTTCTTTATTGCAGGTTCGTTTCTTCCGTTCCCCAAAGTTGTCCCTGAAGTTCAACAGCCTGATGACCCTTGCCAAGAAGGGCCGAAATATCGCTGCCAAAGCATATGAAGAGCTGAGCGCACAAAGGTGATAACTCGCCTTTTTGGGCAAATTGAGTTAAGAGCGCCATCTGGTACACACCTTTGTGCGCTCAACTCTTCATATGTAGCTGACGTTTCCGTTGTTATCCATTGTACGAATAGAGGACCCTTGCCAAGAAATATCGCTCGAATAAAATCAACTGACGTATCCGTTCAGCGCAGTCAACTATACACATCTTCTTTCTTTCACGATTTTGTTGCTGAAAAAAGTCTTTCAGGCGGAACCTTCCCACAGGAAGAACTAAGTACTTTTTGGGATGTCCTCCCCCCCAAAAAAAACAACTGCCTCCAATAAAAGTGTAAGTATTCTTTAAAAATGAATGACTCCACCCGTGCTTTTTACGAGCCTAGACGCTAGAACATCCTGGAAGGAACGACAATCTCCTGAGGACAAGACGCCTGGTATCGTATGTTGCAGGGAGCATGGATACTACAGCGTTAAAGGAACAGTAAACTTGACTACGCAACTTTCGGCCATCGAATCGCCCGGGGGGCTTAGATAAATTTACAGGGTCTTATTGTCGACAGCCCCCCCCCCCCCCTTCTTTGTTATCTCGAACCGTCTCGAACCCCCTCCTTAGTGTTCCCAAAGCTAGCTGGCAGGCCCTTGCCCCTTATGCACTGTAATTATGCACTTATGTACTGTAAAAGTTCGCCTTTTTACATGTAGACTACAGACTAACGACCTCCCCGACAAGACGGCCGGGGTTCGATTCCTAGTCGCGGCACACAAACCTTTTGCTTTTGCAAACCTTTTGCTCAAAAGTCGAATTCTCGGAAACTGCCCGGAAACTGCAATGGTCGTAAAGAGAATTTTTCTTACTCTCAATATCGATTCAGGGTACATTCTTGATATGTTAGCTAGCTTCCCGAGTCAAGTTTGAGTCAAGTTTTCTGTTCTTTTAATAGACTGAAAGATACTCTTAACGGAAAATGTAATGCACATATCTCATCTAATATCGACAGGAAGATCCCAGTCATGATCAGGTGATCAGATCAGTAACTTAGACGATAACCGACGATAGTCCTGGTAAAACTGATAAAAGAAAAAACAATTCGGATACTCACAGCGACAGGGTATAGAAAAGTGAATTGTTCATCTCGACCGCAGATATTTGTTGCTCTGCAGAAGTAGCCTCCCATGTCCCTCCATTCAAGGTTTCGCACGATCAGATCACCGGATTCCAGTTGCTATAAAAGATATGACAATAAAAATGCCATAAAGGAACAAGACCAAAGGTTCCGATGGGATCCCAAAATATCAATATTTGATCCAGTTTGTCTTCACCAGATCCAGTCTTCGCCAGACTCCTTGAACAATTTTACTCTTAAAATTTAGAAACAGATTAAGGCCAACCAGCTAATCATCTAAGAAAACCTAGTTCAGATACGGATTCAGCATGTGTGTTTACCCCTGTAAGCCGATCGAAACGATCCTGCCTTACTTCTGCGAAACTCCAGAAATACTTGTCCGGTGAAAAAATAAAGCTCAAAAACGAAATCAGCGTATCTCTATACCCCTAGATCCAACATCTAATCAACTTCAAATAAAAATTTAACTTATAACAAATTTTCCGGTTTCAGCCGGATTCCGGATGACCTATAAGTCCGGCTAAAAAATGATTGTAATATGGGGATTCAGCGTGTCTTCTTACCCCTAAATCGGACATCTAATCAACTTCAAATAAAACTTTTACTTTTAACAAACTTTCCGGTTTTGACCGGATTCCGGGCCAACTAATTTTCCGGCGAGAAAATCGTTTTCATATTCGTGTTCAGCATGCCACCTTACCCCTATATCGAACATCTAATCAACTTCAAATAAAACTTTTACTTTTAACAAACTTTCCGGTTTCGGCCGGATTCCGGGTGAACGACTGGTCCGGCGAGAAAATGGTTTTCATATCCGTGTTCAGCATGCCTTCTTACCCCTAAATCGAACATCTAATCAACTTCAAATAAATCTTTTATTTTTAACAAACTTTCCGGTTTTGGCCGGATTCCGGGCGAACTACTTGTCCGGCGAGAAAATGGTTTTCATATTCGTGTTCAGCATGTCTTCTTACCCCATAATCGACTATCTCATTAGCTGTTTAAAAATATTTTGTTTGTCCCTTAATTTGAACCCCCTCCCCCACCCCTAAACGTAAGGCTACAAAGCCCATCTACGAACTCGACCTTACTCTTGACCCAAAGAATCCTCACACCAAGTTTCATCAAAATATCTCACTCCCTTCGAGAGTTATCGTGCTTACAGACGGACGGACAGACAGACGGACGGACGGACGGACAGACGGACAGACGGACAACTTTTGCGATGTCATAGGTATCCCTCACTTACGTTTTGGGATCCCAAAAAGCAACTACGTTTTATTGTCACGGAGGGTACAGGTAACTGTTCGTTCTCTTAACCGTAGTAAGTAACCTCCCGTATCTTTCCATCCCCGGTTCCGCACGATCATATCACCGGATTCCAGTTGCTCTGAAGGATATGAAAACGAAATCGCCACAGAGAAAAAGGAACAGAGATAAGATCATCTGGTATATTATCGCCCAAGTTCGAAGGCATTAGCGGAAAATTATCAGTCGAGGAATCACAACCAGCGAGCGTCAAAGAAGGTTATAACGTCCATTTGTCAACAATCCGTGTCCTAAGACCGCGATTCCAGGATTATGGGAAAGTTCTTGTAAGCCTCCACAAATGAAAGTATTTTTCGGCAGTCTGATAGTAGGCACCATTCAAGGCAGCGGAGGAACTGAGATGGGGGTATTCTGATTTCCCAAGAAAAGTGTGACTTATCATTTTTGTGAGTATATTTTACTATTTACAAAATACCTTGCCATGCCTGTATCAGGCTCATTTACTGTCTTGACTGATACCGTTGTATCTTTTTCAGTAACGAAATTCGCATTTTTGTCTTGACTTATAGGAATTTAATACCTCGGGATGGATGGGATGACCGTAAGCTCTCTATGTACTTAAATGGGAAACAATTTCTGTGTGTTACCCAGCGACTTTCACGTAAGCCAAAGGTCAAGTATAAATCAGCTGTAAATACAAAATAATTTCCTGTGTGATTTAAATGCAAATATTTAGTAGCTTTAGGCTACTCACCACATATTTATCTCCGTCTCCAAGCATCACTCCATCCTCGTTGAACCAGCGGACGTGTACGTTGGTCCCCTCAGCCCTGCACAATAACTGAGCATCTTTACCGGATTCGTGGACATAAGTCCCAGACCACAGGAGAATTCGGGGAGGCCTGAAGTTTTCTAACGCCATCTGTATTCCGGTGGGTAGCGGGAGTTCGTTGTATTCAGCTGAGTCGCTAGATGGTCGACAAGTAGATTGACAGGATTCAGCGTTGGGACCTTGGCCTGAAAGTGACAGATTTTAGAAGATGACTTTGAAGATGTTATAGTAATAATAGTTCCGAGTTAGTTTCTGATTTTAATGTGAAAGACCCACTTCTTATTCGAAAGAAAAAGGTGACGAGTTTTTACAAAAAAATATTCTGAAGGAGAAGTAATCAGTTTAAGACTTAAGGAGAAGTAATCAGTTTAAGAATTTCAAACTAGTTGTTGTAGTTTGTCTATTACAGCGTCGTAAAATCTGTAAATTAATTGATATATGTTTATTTGTTTCTCTTTTTTATGGATTAATCCTCAGTATGGATTAGCGCTGGAAATATTAGGAATTTTTTTATTCTTACTTCTTTTCTTTTTATTTTTCCCTCAGTACTTCGTGACGGGTATGGATAAATCATGCATACATACATCCTGTTCGGTAGCACGGATGATCCAAATTCTCACTCTCGGGACTGGAAGACTAAGGAATTAGTTTCGAGAAAATCAAACCAGCGAAAAATGTGCAGAAGATCGGCTTGATAACCGCTATTTCTAGGAGTTACCGAAACTCCATAGTAACCACGCTTACAAAGAAGGTATTGCACTCCGGAAGAGCCTATCAATCGGAGTAAGAAAACTGACGGAGAATCCAGCTCTTTCACAGCTGAAAGGAAGCAAACCACGTACTAAAGCAACCCAGTATCCAGATAGTCATGATTCTTATATTCGCTCAGCTTAAGGTACGCAACGGTCGTGGTATCCAACTTAGCTTGTACTCGTAAGCCAGATAGAGCAATTATTCTTTTTTTGTTGACGACAGCCAACGATTTCGTCTTACACTATTATACTTGTCAGAAGTTGTCGCAAAATAATTAAACTGTCAACATAGCCATACGAACCACAGAAAAAATGTGCGTGTTCTGATTCAATTTTAAAGCAGTCTATTTTAAGTTTATTTTACGCATGTTTTAATTAAAAAAAAAAAAAACTACATACCTATCACTCTGACGTAAGTGCTGGAGACAGTCCGATCTTTTTCCGTCTCCGCAACGCAACTGTAGATGGCCTCATCAGCAGGAGAAGCACAGTCGATGAAATGGCGCGATCTCGTACTAGCCAGGCCGTCGTTATTCACGAGAACTGGCACAGAGCTTATTCGGTTTGTAAGCTCTTCTGGGTCGGCGAGAAGCTGGAAAAGTAGCAAGTATCAGAAGCAAGCTCTAATCTTCTTAGCTTGTACTGTTCGCACTTGATTCAGGGCACAAAATGTTCAGCTCTCCCCGGAGAAGAAAGCTGGCGCGCGACTTTGAACCATGAATCCTGGTCTTCGTATACGGCATCGAGGTCAGAAGCCAAGAAGAATATCGTACCTTTTCCCGCATTTCAAAGCCCTTTTTTGCTTTACCGTCATTTCTCCAGTTACCGAAAATAAGCATCTGCTATTAAGCATATCCAAACGCTTCCTTGTAGTCCCTGGCGGACTAAGTTTACTGACTTCTGATTCCGATTTCCCCAATGCACGCGTTACTAAAGAAGTTTCGTGCTCTCTTTTCTGCAGTAGTACAATTCCCAGGTTTAGTCGTTACTGTGAGAACACATAATATGTCAGCGAACGTTTTTTGTTGTCTGTCGAATTTTTATCGTATGACAAGAAAAAAATTCGTTCTCACTGAACTTTTCTTGCTTGATTAACAAACACTATGTTTTATTTTAATGCATCTATTGCTGTTTCCGCAAACAAAACTGAATTAGCGTAACAGCTTTATCTGAACACTATTTTTATTCATTTAACCTAAACTGACATGCCAAAAAAGGAAGATTACGAAGATACGTTGCTAGGGATCTATGAGTTGCAACCCAGAATTGTGACAACATGGTCGCACATCGACCACGTAGAATTTCCATTTAATCACCGTCAGAAATAGAGCATCCGAAGAAGGATGGAAACCTCAAACCGCCGCTCTCCTAAAACAAAATCTATCCGTGATTCCTACCACCCTTCCACGACTGAAAACGCTCTCAGTCCAAAGTTTCAAAGTGAGAGTCCCTCAAAGAGAGAAGACACAAACTGGTTGTGGATTTCGGTCGAAAAATCATTGACTCGGAAACACACCGCGATCTTCTTCCGGGTTTTGAAACCCCCCGAACCCAACACTCCACTAGGCCCACAGAGAGAAGAAAAAACGCAACAAAGCTGGAACAACCAGCGACCCACTCATCCGAACGGTGCCTTAAGTCATCTGGTCCATACTTTGTAAAACATTATAATGGTGACCTGGACAAAAAAATTGTGAACAAATTCTGTGTTAATAATGTAATTTTATAAGAGTTTTAAATTGTGTTTGACCTCCGCTGCTATTTTTGTCATCGACAATGATATTAAGGTGAAATAAAGTGAATTTGAATTTGAAGCCGACAAGAAGTGTTGCCGATTCGTATGCCAAATTGCTGATTTGTTTCAAATAATTCTGGGACAAAATTAGCAACGATATTTTCAAATTACTGTGCATTCTGCTTCTAACCTTGAACTAATAAAAATTAAATTAACACTTACCGGTGAGGTAACTGGTTCTCCGTTTTTCAACCAATAAACAGACGGAGGGGGTTGGCCCGACACATCACACTCCAACATAAGGCTTCCATTCCGTCTGATCGTATGTCTGTAGTTCGGCTTATTGTGTATTGTGATAAAGCCATTTCTGTTCAAGAAATTATCGCCTTCTCTCTCTCTTTCTTCTGACGTCAACCCTTGGAAACAGTAAAAATGAGATGCAGGATACACAGTCGTAGGGGAGCTTTAAAGTATCCAGGATGCTAAGGAATGTTTCTTATCACTTTTTAAGCCATCATATCTTTGCCGTTCTCTGACTGTTATCCTCCCAAAGATTCCAATTTTCCACCAAGGGCCCCTACTATGTTCCTTCGACTGGAATGGTTTCTCGCATTAATTAATAACCGTACTCGGGAGATTATTTGTATGGTGTTATACAATTTTACCTTACACTGCACTGCAATGTGTTTGTTTATTTTATATGTACTTACTTTACGATACTGAAACATGTACCCTTATTACAGACATTATCCATTATTATAAAAAAAGGTCCAAAAACTAATGTGGGATATCCTCTACGTGCTATCCAACATTGCACTTGCTTACAAATTTTCGAACTGAATATTACCGATTACTCTATGCTTGTTCTCTGTATTCACGTTAGGTGGCTCTTCACGCTTAGACGCTTGGAATCGCCATCAGGGACGTTCTAAAAGCCTGATATCTTAAAGGAACGGTAAACTTGACTACGCAACTTTCGGCCACCGAATCGCCCGGAAGGACTTAGATAAATATACAAGGTCTTATTGACGACCCTTCTTTGTTATCTCGAACCGTCTCGAACCCCCTCCTTAGTGTTCCTAAAGCTAGCTGGCAGGCCCTTGCCCCTTATGCACTGTAATCATGCACTTATGTACTGTAAAAGTTCGCCTTTTAACATGTAGACCACAGAGAAACGACCTCCCCGACAAGTTGGCCGAGTTTCGATTCCTAGTCGCGGCACACAAACCTTTTGCTTTTGCAAATCTTTTGCTCAAAGTCGAATTCTCGGAAACAGCCCGGAAACTGCAATGGTCGTAACGAGAATGTTTCTTTCTCTCAATATCGACTCAGGGTACATTCTTGAAATGTTAGCTAGCTCCCCGAGTCAAGTTTGAGTCAAGTTTTCTGTTCCTTTAATGGTAAGTAATGAAGCTTCTAGGCGTGAGTGTGCTTCAAACCGCGAAAGAACTTCAACCGTGTTCGACTGAACAGTAGGGTCATACAGACATTCGTGTCGAAAGTAATCTGGATGGGAAATTCATTCAGATCGCTGCTTTCAAATCGTTTCCTCTTAACTCTCAACTTGCAGCGAGTCGTGACGTGGGCCACGTAGTATGGTAGTTGGAGTATATCTGTGACAGAGAAAAATAACACTGGGGGCGCCAAGACTTGGAAAAAGTGACACACACTCGAATAGCCGCGACACTAGTACCACTAGCGATTGTGAACGTCCCTATTGAAACTCAATGGGTCGTGCACCAATGCTGGCTCCAATGACTTCGTATTTTGAACACAGCAGATACAACCTCCCCTGTTTCCATGATGTGTGGAAATCCGGATGTGTGCATCCGGAAGTTTGCCTCGCTTTAAATGCCACATGCGTAATGGGCGGCGCTATGAGTATGACCCGTTTGCAAAGAACAGAAATCATAGGTCTTGGCGCTATTCCATAGTGTTATTTTGCTCTAATCTGTGATTATTCTTGAGGAAACAATTTAACAACGGATACAGGCGAGCGAGAATCAAGCTGTGCACGGTAGGGCATACTCTCTCGTAATACACCACACTCATCAAAGCACGTATCTACACATTACAGGTTGCATCTTTAGTCACTCGAATCAAGAAAATAGAATAAGACAACTAAGAGAAATTTACTCCAGTATAATAATTTACGACTTTTCACTGCGTAGACCCTGCGAGACATAGAGCACGGCAGGGCTTCATTTGACACAAATAACGCAGCGAAACTTGAAACGGCGAAGCTGACTGACCACGCTGTTTCGAATTTTGCCGCGTCATTTCCGTCAACTAAAGCTCTGCCGCGCTCTTTGCGGATCACTGTACCAAGCCGATTCGCCGAAGTAGAAAACTACTACACCACTGTATTTGTTTTTAAATATTTTTTTTATTATTTTGTTTTATTTTCGAGGTCCAATATTTGCAACCTACAAGGTGTAGATATGTGCTTTAAGGGAAAAACGCAATACAACCGTTTATTGCACAGGTAAATTCTTATGGGTTCCTGGGGAAAGCGTGACAAAGGTTTGTCAAAGAAGGGTTTCTGCAAGTGTTTTTTTTTTCTAATTTATTTTTTATTTTTTATTCATTGGATCTGTCCTAGTCTCCAAGTTGTACTCACCGTTTGGAAGTTCATTCCGGTCGTCATATTCCGGATATAACAAAGCAGCTTTTAAAAGAAAGCAAAGTTATTGCCTCTTAAGTAAACCAGGGAATTAAGATGGCATTTCTGTTAGTGTTTACAGAATAATGAGGATAGAACTTACCACTACGTCGCTGTTTTTTAGTAATTAATTCTTCTAGCTGCCTCTGTTTCTCTGGGCCCTGTAAAATGAACATAAATCAGCAAACACACATCAAACAAACATTGATTCTGGCTTGACAGGCAGATACCGTTTCTGACAAAAACGTAAGAAAGGAAAAATTGGCTTCATCTCAATAGTAAAAAAAACGCGAAATAGGAGAATTGTGAGGAGAACCGCGAGGAGATCCACTTGAAACAGGTACAGATAAAAGCCTTCCGATGGACAGTCTTTAGCAACTGTCAGAAGTAACGTGACCGCAGCTTGGACACGGTAAAAGACTTCTTTCAATCCTCTCATGGTTCCCTCTGGGACAATACAGTAAGCTACCGAAAGGCTAACAGTTATAAAGTCTGAAACCCTATGAATTTTGACACTGGTAATTATCTATCCTTTCTTAGGGAGTAACCGAGTCAGACACTAGGGAGTAACCGAGTCAGACACTAAAAAGTCGACCGGCAATTTGTAATTACCAAGAAACGGACCATTGATAAAGATTCTCAGAAGTCCGCAATGAGTCGGACACGGAAACAAAAAGGCCATTTCCAAGAATTCGCATTAGGCAGGTTAATGTATTGCAGTCAAACGTCGTTCGGACGCTTCTGACAGTTTACGCTTTGTCCCCGAAGCAAAACGGCGGGACACGGAGACGAAGAGGGCAAAAAAAAACACGAACAAAATAATAGCGGTGAAAAAGGAGTAAAGGCAGGAACAAAATCAGCTAGGAAAAAGGGGATGCAACTTTTCCAGGAATATTTTCATATTCAAATTTTCCGCGTTTACAAGCGAGATTCGCGGGGAACTTCATAACAAGGATTTCTTTGCGTTAGTTAAGCCCGCGCGTTTCTCTTATTAATAGTTGATACACGTTATTCGCGAGAGTAACACATCATTCGTCAGTGGGTGGTTTATATGAGGGCGGATAGCTTGCCGTTAGGTCAGAGAAGAAAGTATTCGAAATTTAGAAATCGAGATGGTCCTTACTATTGTCCGATGTGTGGTGGAGAAAAAAAGTATTTTTCACTTGATAAGTGAGTGTAATTGAGTGGATTATGGGGTGGGGATTGGGTGGTTAAAATAATTGGGACAAAAGTTTGGGGAAACAAGGACATTAGGGAGATTCCCACCGCGGATAGCTTGTCGTTGGGTCAGAGAAGGAAGTAGCCTATTCGAAATTTAGAAAGCGAGGTTCCTTAAAACAGCTATGGAATATCGAAATGTTTTCTTGGTTGATTTTAAATGTATTGGTTGTTGCGATGTCAATTTTTTTTTTTCCTCCTTGGAATTAAATCATCGCACGGGCTCTAACTTACCGCAAAATAAAAAAAGATTGGACGAAAAACTTACCCAATATTGTGATCTGCGGCTTTTCAATGATTTTCCCAAGGTAGAAGTGACACACAGCGATGCTACGATAAACAGAAATGTCTTGCAGGAACACATTTTCATCCTAAGAAAGAAAAGGAGAAGTGAGAATAATTTTGGTTGGCAGCATTGAAGCCGTTGGCATAAATAATTTTCGAGGTCAAACAACAGCAGCAATTTACATTTTCGGTTCACGATTCCATTTTCGGTATCACGGTTTACATTTTCGGTATCACGGTTCTCTGACTGTATTTTGTTGTATGGTTTCTTCGTGACTCTTCGTGAGTGCAACTTCACGCCCCCCGGCGACATCACTTTCCGACTGACGTGAATAACTGTTGACTTTTCTTTTAATATCGCTGGAATTGCTCATGAGCTTCATAGTTAAGCACGCGACCTTCGCTAGAAAGCAACAGGGTCTAATCCTTTCTGTCCTGGTGACTACTTTTATCTGAAAGACGAATTACAATAGAAAACGCATCAGGCGTTTCAATGTAAAGAGCGGTAAGGGGAAAAAAACCTTTCGTCTTCCGCTCCATTAAGTAAGAAACGGGTGCCGAGCTACTAGCCAAGAGGGGTAACCTATTCCCCCGGCACCTGCTGTATACCCTTTACCGGCACTGGCCGAAACCGGCGGTGCCGATACCGTCCACAAACTAGGCGATTCATCATTCAAACGCTTCTAAACATGCTGATTTTCATACTGTAATACGTGGCAACCAGCACCGGCACCAGTCAGGCACCGCGGCACCGAGCACCTGTTATACCCTAAAACCAAATGTGAGCAACCCCTCGGCTAGCCACGGCGAAACGGACTTGAAGAATTTTTGCGAACGCGTTTCCGTATGTCTATCATATTACCCCGGACGCCTGTAGGAGAGATATTGATGGTGCGGAAATAAGATGCTAGCAACAGCGTTTCTGATCTATTTATGTCTAGACGGATCCAAAATCCAGAAGGCGCAACAGCATGCACGACTCATTTTTGTTGTAATCTGACTTGTCAGTTGGCTCCACTTTCTTAAGGTGTTCAGGCTACACCTCGTCATTTCACTCCTTCTAGCCTACAAAGTAAAAAGGAAAACTATAAGGGTTGAAGAAGATCACCCAAAAATCATTTTAGGGAAACATTAACATATAGGATGTTGTCAGTATTCTGCTGAAACTGCGCATCCTTGTGTTAGATATTATGAAATATCTGACAGAGTAGAATTTTGCTAACAACGGTTTTGAAACGAGCCATATGAGGCGATGCAGTGTAGACGGCCCTTAGTAATCGTTAAACGATGAACAAGAAACCTCGATAACACTGGCATTCTCAATATCCCGATAATTACCCACTCTCCGGCACTTGGCTGTAGTCTACACCCCTTTCCACAGGCATAGTATATCAACCCCGGGACCCGCCCACGACTGTGAGTAATACCGAGATACGGGGGCTGAGCGAGCACAGTTATGACGGCATTTTGGACAAAAACAACCCACTCATATCCTAGTCTGTCTTCGAGTTTAGCCTACATCTCTCAATTTTCCTTTCACTTCAATTTTCTTTCAAAGCAATCCTTTAATTATAGGCTACTGTCTGAAGGTACCAGTTCGCTCCTATGAATCCTCCGCGATGGCAAATTTACTGCTCCGAGAATTTTACCAGCCGAAAGAGGACACGAATGAACCCGTAACTAATACCATCACGACCGGTCGAGACTACGCTCATACACAATCGCTCGCTCTAGCCTCGTACCGGGGAACACGCGCAGAATCCCTATTCACAACGACATCATCGAAGGCTTATCAAGGTACACCCCCCCCCCGAACCAAAAGAAAACTTCATACTCACATCTTGATCTGCCTCCGGATTATCCACAGAAATTCTTCACACTACGAATCTATAAGTTCAAATGTCACCTCGAAGTCCTTGTAGCACTTTTCTGACTGGAAGATGAGAGACTTGATTCTTGGAACCTGCTCGGGCCTGCAACTCGGACCTCACTCTCTTTGGTACTAACTGTAAAGATACAATGACTACCGCGTTTAAGAATGTTTGGGTTAGCAGAAGCGCTTTGCGCGTAGACCAACCAATGAGAAAGCTAGAAAACTGTTCATAGGAAATGCGCGCTCTCGCGCTTCCAGGATTCCCACACTCGGAACCAATCCTCTTCCTCCAATCAAAACCATCAGACGTTTGCTGATGCCCCCGTACCTGCAACACATACGGGGTACCAGAAAAGCTTCGTTCCGAGTTTCACAAAAATTTACAATGATGGCGGTATCTGTCTTTGATATTATTCCAACGTCCGTGTTTTGTTTTTGGTTTTTATTTGTATACTATAATAGGTCTGTGATGACGAATTGTTTGCCATGATAGTGGTTTTTTTTAAATAAAGTCGTTAATTACTTACAGATATTTCCCGTCACGTTCAAACACTACCTCAAGACACGAAATATTATAAACTATGTTAATTGGCTCACACCAGATCAGCGCTTCCAGCGGATTATTTTTTGTATGTCGCTCTCGCTTCATTATCACCGGGTCTAGGCAACCCCCCCCCACGGGCGAAATCCCCCCGTTACCAAAACCAAGTTCATTTCCAACAAGTTCATTTTCTAGTTTGAGTGGCTTGAGCCTGAAGAGGACCCTTGCCAAGAAGGGCCGAAATATAGCTCTAATAAGATTCAGCTGACATATCCTTTTTGTACTGTCAAATGCCAAAACCCCCCTGGCGACCCCCCCCCCCCCGAATGCAAATATATCGGAAAATCTTGTTAAAAACTGCAGTTTGGACAGACAAGCGATTGAACTGTAAACGCGTGACGCGGCTCGCTGGCCGCTCCCCTCTATATATACTTTTATTTAAAATATTTTATTAACAAGAGCTGTAAGCTCATATGGCACTTGCATGGGTTGAGATGTATTATTTGATCAAAAGTAATTTTCGACTGTGCGGTTCAGATGCGCACTTTAAGGGAGCTAGAGAAAAAGTATTTTATCGTTGAACTTGGCTGTAATGATGCGCACTTTAAAGGCACTAGAAATTCATATGTAAGGAAGACCCTTGAGGCAAAAACGATAGCAGGCTCTTAGGGATCATTGATATATACGTATGATCAAAAGTATTTTTTTTCCACTAATGCGGGTAAAATGCGCACTTTAAGGGTGCAAGAAATTATTTTTTGCAAAACCCTTGTGGGACAACTGATCATGGGTTGAGATGTATCGTTTGATAAAAAGTACTTTTCGACCTTGCGGTTAAGATGCACACTTTAAGGGAGCTAGAACTTCATTTGTAAGCAAAACCCTTGAGGCAAAAATGATCATGAGCTCATTTGGATGATGGAAATGCATATTTAGCTTAAAAGTATTTTTCTTAATTTGCGGTCATGATTGGTACTTTAAGGAATGGTCGGATTTGAAAAGTGGCGACTTCTAAGCCAATCCTGTCGAATTTCTAATATTCCAGCCAAATTTCATCGTCCTAGCACATCTGGAAGTACCTTAACTCGCGATCACCGGAATTCCGGACCCGCCCCTCAAACTCCCCCCACAGTCGCCGGAGCCAATCCGGTTCAGTTTTGGACTTGTTTGTTATTCCCACAAAGTTCCATCCCGATCTCTCCAGTCCAATCCGGTCACGTATTCTCCCCCCCCCCAATTGTTGTCGGATCCGGTCCGGACATGAAAAAGATCACCACATGCACGCCCTCTGTTCTGTTATTAAATTTCACTCGAATCCGATCACCCGTTCCAAAGTTACGCATGGCTAAATATTCCGGATTCCCCCTTCCTCCGATATCCCCACGACTATCGGATCGAGTGAATTTTTATTTACAAGTCAGTTTGATCGGGTCCCTGATACGCCTCCCAAGTTTCGTCGTGAAAATCCCAAAAACCGTCATCACCAGAATTCCGGGAAACTCCCCTCCACCTCCCCCCCCCAAGTGTCCGGGTCCAGTCCAAACGTGTAAACGATTTATCTGGAGCAGATTCTTGTTCTTCCCAGCAAGTTTTACTCCGATCCCTCCATTATAACCGTTTCTCGAGATTTCCGGTCTTCCCCCACCCCAACTCCCCCATAGCTGTCGAATCCGGTTCGAACTTCAAATGGAACATCAGAGATATGTCATTCATTCAGGTATTAAGTTTCGTCCCAATCCGACCACCCGTTCGAAAGTTACACAACACTCAATTTTCCATATTCCCCCGCACTGCACCACATATACAAACCCCTTTGACCCTCGAATGCACTAGCTCTTTCCAATGTGAACAGAGTGTTCCGATGCAAAGAGTGACGTCACGCCGCGCGCAGACCTACTAGTGTGTAGAAAGGGGTAGGGGTTTTACAAAAACTACTAAATTCTCAGGATTCCCCCGCCCTCTACTCCCTCCACGGTGGTCGGATCGCGGAAGTGACAATTTGCAAGTTAGTTTGGTCGGGTCCCTGATATGCCTGCCAAGTTTCATCGTCCTAGCACATCTGCAAGTACCCTAACTCGCGATCACCGGACCGACCGACCGACAGACCGACCGACGGAAAAGTGATCGGTATATGGCACTTGAGCGAAGCTGCAAGTGCCATAAAAATCTAATGGGGAGAGGGGGGGGGTCACCGTTTTTTTTAGACGGAACCCAATCATCAGCATGTATCACACAGGGATGGTACAATAGATACATAAGTAAATGAACAGAAAAGAGAAGCTTTTCAATTTCGAACTGAAGGGCAGTGCAAAATTCTCATCGTCAGAAAATTTCGGCAACTGTTTTCTGCCGAAGGAATACACGTCACAACAGAGTTTTAGTAAAACGTTTATAATGGTGATTATCATTCGGCGGGGGGGGGGGGGGGCTAATAATAACTGAATCGCACGAGAACGAAATTTGGAGAATTATGGTTTCACAACAATTTCAAAGCACTCCCGTAGATGAGATCAGACATACATTAACTGTGGAGCTAGCAGCAACCCACAGTATCGAGACGACGTCGTCAGGACCTTGATCCTTTTCACTTATATAAATGGGAGCCCAAGGTAAGTCATCCGTAGTTATCTACAAGTACCTTGTACCAAAATGAATTCGCGGGCATCTTCTTAACCCTTTATGAGTTTCTCAATTAGCTAGACTGCAGCTACGACAGGAAGTAGATGGTCCCGAGGATGGTCCTCTGCTGACAGATACCAGATTTAGTATTTCTATAAATAAATTTTATTATATTTTATTTATCATACATATCATATATGACCAAACAGATACTACAAACTTTATTATATATATTATCGAGGGGTTACCCACTCCTCGGCGCCTGCTGTACACCCTTTCCCAGCACCGGCCGGCACCAGCCGAAATAGGCGGTGCCGGCACCGGTGCCGACAATAAATGGGGCGATTCATCTTTCAAATGCTTCTAAAATGCTTATTTTGATGTTTTAACACGTGACAACCGGTGCCGGCTTGTTTCAGCCGGTGCCGGCACCGACTGGGCATCACGGCACCGGGCACTTGCTGTACACTAAAACCGAGAGTGGGCGACCCCTCGTATATTATATCTGACTAACTACTACTAAAACGAAAAGACTAAAACGCCATAGCAGTCTGATTAAAAAGAACTATAAGTGACCCTAATTAAACGGAGGAAGAAGATTACCTCTACGGGACAAGCAATTGAAGAAAACTGAACTAATAATAAAATATAATAATAAAGTAACTAATAATAATAATAAAAACTGAAAATTGAACTACTACGGGTCCATGATATTACTTTTTTTACTAGTCGCAGTTCGGAGCGAATTAAAATTTCTAAACTCTACACTGCAACTCCCAGATACAGAAAGATCTTTGCCCCCGCGGCACATATGGTACACAGTCTCCTCCTCTCTCACCATCCCTAGTCCAAACATGATAGTTTTTGAGGCCATAAATCAATGCTGCACTAAGCGTCGAGTTTTTTTAAGTAAATCTTTTGTACAGACATTCACCCGCAAATAATAAAAAAAAAGTAACCAAGCGCTGTTACGGTTCCTAAAGCTTATTTATAAACCTTGTTTATTTATAACCCCTTATAAACCTTGACATGATTCATAGCGTGTATACAGTGGAATATGACAGTGAAATCACAGAGGTTTCGCGCACCTCACGTAGGTAATAAGAAAAGTGAACTGACCTGACTAAACAACAATGTTCAACAGCTTGTCTAGACTCACAAGTATTTCGATAGTACGCTCTCACATAACCTCCTATGCCTACATCCAATTTTGAAGTAAACAGCGTCAGGAAAAGGCTATTAAGATTTTAATCGATCTCGTCACTATGTAATAACTGGACAGTGCTGTAGCAACACGGGTTGAAGAGACTTGGATGATCCAAGATTGGTATCGAGTAATTTCTTTCAAGTACTGAGTAGGCCTTACTCATTGGTGCAACTAACCTTGTTCCCAAGCGGATTTTCACCATAGGTAGCTGCTGGTTTTAGTTTTGATTTTTTAAATGAATTCAAGGGCCTATGATTTATCGATGATATTTTGCGGATCTCAAAATGATCTTTTGCTGCATTCTTTTCTGGCCGATGGATGAAAAATTGTATATTGTATTTGTTGTGTTGTATTTAATTCTTTTATTTTATGTTACAAACTCCGCTTTTCAAGTGGCGGGTCATAAATGAATTACTTACTTACTTACAGCACATTCTGCGGGACAGCTCTGAACAGGTATTAAAAAAGACTAACAAAACTTTTGTATCTTACCAAAAAAAGTTACCCTCCAGCTGTCAAGTGGATAAAAAGTAACCCCAAGCAAAATGGGAAGAATTTCCTCTGTTAAAGGAAAGGCGGGGCCTGCATAAAACTAGGTTGTGAGTTGTCACTCTCCTTCTGACCAATGATCTCCTCAGGGGCAATAGACGGAGCCTGGTCCGCTTCGAAAGAGCCGGACACGGCAGATGCAAAAATTGGTGTTGTACGCTCCGAAAAACGAGGAAGGCATGAGTCCAGTTCTCATTTTCGTCTTTTCTTTTTTAAGACAGGAGCCGCGTTCTGGCGTATTTATTCTTCCTCAATATACCGGTGTTCGGAGCCTTGTTTTGCTACGTAAACCGTTGTTAATGGAAGTTCGAAATCTCAGATATAGAAATGGATAGAGCCTGACCAGAGCGATTAACGTTGAGTGAAGTAATATACCTAGGTACGACAGGTGCTTTAAGGGTAGGGCCCGTTTCGCAAAATTAAACAATGATCTAGAGCGGGTGCAAATACACTTTATGACTATCTCTCCTTGCCGCTGCGAAATATCCGGCCTCTCCGGGTATCTGGCGGAAGAAAGGCAGAAGTGGTGTCACAGCTGCTCCCAATGATCGTCGTGATATTGCTTGACACAGGATGTGAGTCGTTGAGTTTGAGTCGTTACGGACGCGCTTACTCCTTCTTCCTGAGGATCACTGGCGTGTTTTGGACTTAGTCATATAGAGTATTGTCAAGTGTGACTGAAAAGATGGTGAGCGAGTAAATCCATGTTTCGGCTAAATAATTTTTAGTAGCGCGCGGGCTGTGCTGTAGAAACCTTCAGTATGCATGTGCCCTCACTCATTAATGAGATATCTCGGTACTACCTGGGCCGAAAGAAACTCAATGAGTTAGAAAAATACTGAATAGGTTTTCACCGCCCTGACACCCCATTAAAATCGGACATGGCTTTAGCTTACCTTTAGACCTTTAGCTTACAGGGTAAGAGTTTGGTCGATAGTCACTCTGTTGACGAGGATCCTCGTTGGACATGGAGCTCAACAATGTTAATGGTACTCAATACAGCCGCTCCCTCCCTAAATGACGCCAGCTTGATTCTTAGAAAAAGGTCATCAAGTCAACCATTAATTAGGACCGAACTATCAAACGTGTCCACTTAGAAAGAAGTGGATTGAAACAGTATTTCGACAATTTCTGCCTCAGTAAAAGTCGATCAGAACTCGCAAGTGATCTTTCGGAAGTCTAACAAGACCAAAGGTTCCGATAGGATCCCAAAAATTCAATATTTGATCCAGACAATTAGGCTAGGTTTCGCCAGACTTTACCCTTATAATTCAGAAACAGATTAAGGCCAAACAGCTAATCATCTAAGAAAACAAGTTCAGATATGGATTCAGCATGTGTGCTTACCCCTAGAAGCCGATCGAAACGATCCTGCCTTACTTCTGCGAATTTTCCGGTTTCGGCAAAATCTAGAACTCCTTGTCCGGCAAAACAATAAAGCTCAAAAACGAATTCAGCGTATCTCCTTATCACTATATCCAACATCTGATCATAACTACATATCCGGCTTAAAAATGATTGTCATATACGGATTCAGCATCTCTTCTAACCCCTAGATCAAACATATAATCAACTTCAAATAAAAATTTTACTTTTAACAAACTTTCCGGTTTTGGCCGGATTCCGGGCGAACTACTTGTCCGGCGAGAAAATGGTTTTCAAATTCGTGTTCAGCATGCCCTCTTTCCCCTACATCGAACATCTTATCAACTTCAAATAAAACTTTTACTTTTAACAAACTTTCCGGTTTCGGCCGGATTCCGGGCGAACTACTTGTCCGGCGAGAAAATGGTTTTCATATTCGTGTTCAGCATGCCTTTCTACCCCTATATCGAACATCTAATCAACTTCAAATAAGACTGCTACTTTTAACAAACTTTCCGGTTTTGGCCGGATTCCAGACGAACTACTTGTCCGGCGAGAAAATGGTTATCATATTCGTGTTCAGCGTGTCTTCTTACCCCATAATCGACTATCACATTAGCTGTTTAAAAATATTTTACTTGCCCCTTAATTTGAACCCCCTCCCCCACCCCTAAATGTAGAGCTACAGGGCCCATCTACGAACTCGACTTTACTCTTGACCCAAAGAATGCTCACGCCAAGTTTCATCAAAATATCTCATTCCCTTCGAGAGTTATCGTGCTTACAGACGGACGGACGGACGGACAACTTTTGCGATGTCATAGGTATCCCTCCACTTACGTTTTGGGATCCCAAAAAGTTTTCGAACTTCCCACGATGTTCCAGGAAAGTCGTCAACAGACGACTGTTTTTGTTGGACACATTAAAGAACATTAAGTTAAAATGTCTGGATACGCAATTTTACCATGGAAATGAAGGAGAATATAACATAGGCTATATTTGCCTGCGGACGGGATCACTGTTCCTATGGCCGGCTTCTATCTGACTATTGTAGGCTATTGGTTTGCGAACTATGTTAACAAATCCTTCGGTAGCACAATTAGTAGAGCGGTCGCCGTGTAAGCGGAGGGTCATGGGTTCAAATCCCGGCTCAGGAGCAATTTTGTCTTTCAGTTCACTACTTATAAGGAATCCAACGTTAATCGGAATTATTTAAACAATTACGTGAAGGTGGAACTTGCACAAGGGACTTTTCGGTGACGCATAAACCAAAAATGGGGCTGTGAACAGTTTAGACAAAATCGCCCGTTCCTGTATCCTTTACTAACTGGCGATTGGAGTGGTTTGCGAATGATGTTCACAACCCCTTTCGATTGGTTAGAGCGTCGGAGCGTGAAGGCAAAGATTGCGGGTTCAAATCCCGCTTGAGAAGCATTTTTGTTTTTAGTTCAACACTGTTACTTTATTCTATCGAAATTATTCACCATACACTTTTATTTGTTTTCAATCTCCGTACAACGGAAATCCAAAGGAACAGAGCAAAGATAAAACTTAATTTTATCGGTCACAACCTTATTGCATAATCGGAATGGTTTAAAGTTTTACTCAAATCGTATCACCCATTCGTATTCCCTTCGAAATCCGCCAACCGAAGTCGGATCCGAGTGGCATATCTGGTACTAACTGGTTTAAAACAAACACAAGAGCTTTAAGTTCACATGGCACTAGTAAGGTGTGTGGCATTATAACAGCTAAGGTTCGCGCTGTCAAGATGGGACTGTTCTTCCCACACTCCCTCCAACTCCTCGGAAGCATATTCTAGTCCTGTCCGTCAGGTTCCGTCTAGAATCTCTCCCCCCTGTGTCTCATAGTACACAAGAGCCAACCGGATTCTAACTGCCCCCACAGTGGTCGAGGCCAACCCGAGGGGCTGCCCAATCTCCACCACTTGGTGTACACCATGTTGCGCCACCCATCCGCCACGCGCCACTCTTCCGCCACCCGGTGTACACCAATTTTGAGAGTGGCAACCCCTCGGGTCAACCTAACAACGTAGCACGTCTGGAACCCTAACTCGCGATCATCGGACAGACCGACAAACAGACGGAAAAACGATTGGTATTTGTATGGCGCTTGAGCCGGAGGCTGCAAGTACCATACAAATTCGTCTACGCGCTCATCCGTCCCCGCTTGTCATTCTATCCTATTGCGAATATCCCAAGAAAGATTCGAATGGCAAACACATTATCACAACTTCCAGAAAGTCTAAATGGGGAGGCTCGAACGATAAGCCCACAATGAAACGCAGAAGCCGGCGACGTGTGTAACTAATTAAACGGTTCTTCGAAGAACAAAAAAAGGTAATTTCAGATAATAAAGGTCGCTCATGTCTAACAATTTATCATTTTCCATATGCCTTCTCGGAATTGATAAACTTCCGAAGCTGCGCAGCTCATGAAGCTTTCTGGAAAAGCTCGCATGTTAAAAAGCACGGCTAGTGGCGCCTAGACATTCCCTGGAATATTTGAAGGGTCTTCGAGCAAACGCGACAAGAATAGCCGACATTTAACTCAGAAGTCCTCTTCAGCCAGTTGCTAAAAAACAAAACAAAAAAACGATGAAAAAATGATCCCAATCACTCCATCCTTGGTCCTCCGCGTGTCATAACATTTCCGGGACCGCTTCCCTTCCAACTCCCCCGACCGGATGCGGTTCGGACACATGAATGGCGCATCTAGGGCATCACACAATCTATCAAGTTTCGTTCGAATCGGACCATTTCTGCAAAATGGCTGACATCCCCTCCAACTCCTCCTAACGAGGTCAGATCCAGGGTGGACCCGAAAATGGCACACGAGTGACGCAGAACTATCGTTGTTTTCCAACAGGAATAAGACCAAATGTTTCGTGGGATCCCAAAGTGGAATACTTACTGGGCTTCTTGATCCAGATAGAGTCCAATCTTCACCAAATTCAGTAAACTTTTTTTGCCGCCTTAAATCATAGCGCTCCATCCAAAACTTGGATGAGAAAAACCGGCCGAGCTTCAGTGATGAACGACAGTAACGCGCACACACAGTCAAATTTTCCAAGTCGAATAGGCCTACGATTTTCCTCCGTCGCTCCGCATTTCGACAAAGACTTCGGTCTGACGTGAGCAGGAAATATTCTACTTTTACCGGAGCGAATTTTAAATGCGAGCAAAAATTATCTTCTGTATCCAGAATTACTATTATACAGACATTTTTTTAACCCGCGTAGCATCTTTTCTAATTTCTCTTGTCTTATTTCATTTTTGGGCTACGACTCCTCGTAAACTGTGATGTTAATTTTGCATTATCTTCTTTAAAGGACCCCTCTTGCTTATTCTGCTTTTTATAATATATTTAGCTCCCATACAGAATTATAAGCTTCTAAAATCCCCACCTTTCTCCATTGTTTCTTTTGTGCCTACGAAATTTTAGCGCTTTTTTGGCCTTGCCGAATTCTGCCCGTCACACAACGAAACGTTTGCCGGGATCCTCAACGTCTGCTGACAACTCTTTCACACATAAGGATCTGAGAAGCTTTTGTTTAATACTTCTTTTATTTGCTTAGTTTTCACACTTTTGAACCACGGCGCGATCAGTTTTTAAATGTTTTGCGCCCAGCCGCCGCGTCGGAGAGCAGGAAGGCTGGACATAGTCGACAGGCGCTAACAAGAAAATCGCTGATTTCAGATGGAAAGTAATGGTATTTTCAAAAATGTTTTTTTCTGATCCATTTCATAGGGAAAATATTATTTCTAGTAAGAGTTGTGCTTTAACGTCACTACTCTTTCCAAAAAAACAGACAAATTAATCATTTTTTCTCCCGATACATTTAGCTTCAGAAACTTCGACAGTAACTCCATTTTCATATATCATTTTTTTAAATTATTTTTCATGGTCTAAATTACCAATTCCAATTTTTTTTTTATCAACTTAGACAGTTATGGAGAAACTGGTATAGTGACGCGAATTTCACATGCAAAATCTTACTATCTGTGCACGTACTTTGACAGACCAGCATCCGATATTCCAGATGCGGCTGCGAATTTTTGCCGGTTGCGCAATTTTACCTCGGGAAAAAAGTTTTAAAGGACAAAGCCTCGCACTACATAGCGTTTCTGCTCTTATGTTCCGAGATAGTTGACCACTTTAACTAAGCAATGCTTACAGAAAATTACACACGGCTTCGGCAGTTTTTAGCCTCTTTCCATATCCCTTGCCTTGGATGGTAATCTTGGCCAAAAAACAGACGTGGCAAGCGTGATAATCATTGTATAGCTAATAGAGGAGATAGGATACACTTATGAAGTGAAGGATCTCGGGAGCGAGAATGGATGGAAATATTAATGAAGTAGAACGAGTTACTATCATAAGTACGACATGCCCTTAGAAAAGAATGCGAAATTCGGATGCAAATATCTGAACGGGCAAATGATGAACCGTGGACCGACATCCGACTTTGCGGACGAGGCTGCAGGTTTTGGGGCCCGGGTGCGAAATTCGCTTCTATCAACCATGCCATTAGTTCGGCTCCTATTGCGTTCGATGAGAAGTCTTGATGCGAACATTCGGACGAGCTCGATGACAACTGCAGACCAATATCCGACTTTCCGGAAAGTACGCCAAGTTTCGCCAACTGCGAAATTTGGAACTCTGTGGAAACCAATCTTACTTAAACTGCGACACCTCGCCAGGTATTCTTTCGTGGGTCTAGGAACCCCCCCCCCCCCTGGTACTAACCTCCCCAAATACAAATATATAGGAAATTAGAAAATCAGCAGTTTTGACTGCAAGCACATTAGGATATTCGCTAGAAACGCGAGTTAAATGTAAACGCGTGACAGCGACTCGCTGGCCGCTCGCCTCAACATATACTTTTATTAAAAAATAACAAATTTTCATTTCCACAATTTTATCAGCATGTCTAGACATGTCCGATAAGGGGCTGCTGCCTGTGTGTGAGTGTGTGTGTGTGAGGTGGGGGGTGGGGGGTACGGGGGCGTTTGGCGGAGGGGGGTCGCCGAGTTTCAGCCGAAACCCCTTTCGTGCAAGCTAACCATAAACATAGACCCAAAACCTCATTACTATTTATTATTAAACGTTCAGGCATGTTTAATATTTACTCCCTAGCGAAAAGCGAAATTATCAGTTCAATCTTTAAGAAACCAAAAAACATACATCAGTAGAGACAACTGAAATACTGTTGGGCAAACACTTGATAAAGCTATCACAAGTTTAGAAAAAAGGCCAGGGCTACTCCTATATTAGACAAGCAATAAACTTACAGGCACTGGATCCATATCGAGCCTGGGTTACAGTATTCCAAGGGAAAGGAAGGGCAGAAGAATCCAGAACATAGACGTCACGCACGCCCCTAAAAAAAGGTCAAGAATCAGAAAGTCGTCCACCAACCCATAATAAGGGTCATGTGCTTAAAGTAAACCAGCAAGTTTGATGGGCCCCATATCTCTATTTCCCTTGCGTAGCAAAGTTAATTATACAAAATGTACATAGACGAATAATGACCAGGTAGAGTTTAAGGCATTAGTGAACCAATAAAACTGCACAATTACAATTTTTAATGTTCGAGAATAGATATGGTGTAACCTCTTGGATTTTTTTTCCTTTTGTGCTCCCTGTCCTCCAAGTTTCGATCGTCTTCAGTTTTACAAATGCGGATACAGCGTCTAATAAACTTTTTCTCTTGAAATTATGAGCCCCTGCCCCAAGTACCGTCAGTTCCACCCCTCCCCGGGAGAGGTCACCAGCGAGTGTGTTACACGGCGGTGACCTCTGCCAGGAGTGTGGTTGGGGGATAACCAACCGGTGTTGGTTACGGATGCGGTGAATAGCCATACTCCTAACCCTAAGCCTAGTTATCAAACCAATCAAACAGAATCGTTTTCCTGATAAACCAACTTCGTAGCCTTCTTCAGCGGAAGATGCTAAATTACGCTGGCCCTTACAGGAGTGATCCGAATTACAACAATAACTACTAATACTACTGCGTAGTACAGCTGCCGCATTTCCCTTGAAGCATCTTGCTTCGACTATGAAATTCCCCATCCGTATGAGCGCTATCATCGTACCCGAAACTTCCGCATTCTCACGTACGGTATCTACAATAGCCCTATGTTGCCATGCGAAACAAATAGTACAGAAGCTATTCGTTGTACAAGCATCCACCCAATATTCACGGCACGCGATTGCGGATTTTCGCTCCGCGCAGTAGATGACAGTTCTAAGTTCTCATCGTTATCAGATTTTGATAATAAAAAAAAAAAAAAACGTAATAAATAGGCAATGTATCGTCAAAATCGTTTTCATTGCAGATTTTTTTACGTACAGATCGTATAAGGAATTCTTGAGGGCATTATAATGTCGTTCCGAGGCTATCCAGCCGCTCCCGGACTTTTGCCAGGGATTCCTCTCGGTACCGCTTTACGGGAGGGAAACTCACCTAAGATCCTACTCCTATTTGTCACCCCTCTTAAATAGGTCCTAAAACTTTCAAAAGAAAGAGCTGCTTTGTTGCCAACTCAGAAGATTGCCTATCACACCCCCGCTGGAACTGACGTTAAAACAAAGCTGAATTTCTTCCAGCATAATTTTTCCATGGCCAAGAATCCAAAAACTCGTTTGTTCCGAAATTATTCGAGAAATCATCGGATTCCCTTGGATTTAGACATGGCAACAGGAGACTTCCTCCCCAAGCTTTTTTTCGTGAAAAAGTTCGGAAAGCTTACGGAATTCTTGTTTCCCTGAAGCTTGAATTTAACAGATTTTTTCTAGCTAATATGTAATTTCTTTGCCGTTCCGCACGGTATCGCTTTAGCACCTTTTTTTAAGTTGTCTGCTAGCTATATTAATAAAATTCGCAAGTATAAATATGTAATAGGACAAAACGATTTTTATATACGATTTTTTTTTAAACATACACAATTTGAGCTCTAGTCGCGAGGCAATGAAGTTGCAACACTTACTGAGGCATTCAGCGTACCGACATGATTTGAAAGATTATTTTTTCTCTGTTACGTTTGCCACATAAAAATAAATATAGTGTGGTCCGCATTTATTTTTTAGGAATGAATGAAAATAATTAAGAAAAGGCTCTTCAAGCCTTTGGATTTCATCAGAGGCTCTGCTAACTGTGCGTTCTTCCGAACACAAAACAATGAAGAAGTGATAAGTCCGTACGGCGCCTGCGTTTAGATTTAGCGAAGATTCTTGGTATAGCAGAATCAAGCACTGGAGAGCGAACATTGGTATTTTCCGAGGAGTTGCGCACGAGTCAAACAGACCTACGTACAGAGAACGCAATATCACGAGACCTTGTACACGAAAAAAGAACCAATTGCGCAACGAGAAACTGCCGCTCACATACGAATAGTGAATACGTTAAAGACGGTTAGACTCACCTCTCATGCCAAAATTCTTCAAACGCAGCATTAGGAACCAATTAAGGAAAGTTGCTTATTTCCCAGATTTTCGTGTTGGAATCTTGGCCCACAGTTACGACCGTCTTGTCATCCAGCCACGCGACATTCGTGATTTGACTCTGAGGATGCGCATCTGGAGAAAGAAAAGACAAAACTTAAAAAAATAGTAAAAACAGAAGCATAGCTTTTGCAAAATTACCCCCCCCCCCCATTTAAATCGCTAGACCAAACAAGAACTAGGTACGACCGTGGGCTCATCTAGTGACGTGATCCGGAAGCACCCACCTGCGCAAGCTCAAAAATGACAAATTATACAAAAACACTTTTTTTTCTATTTCAACCTCTTTTGCCACTGGGCAAAAAGGACCCTAAATAAAGCGGGAAAAACATAGCCCTATTAAAGGATTGACAGCGGAAGACACTTGTGAATGATTAATGTCGTAAATGGGCTTTTAATCAGGGGTAGGGGAGAAGGGGCCACGATCGGAAGGGCCCACGTTCGTCTTTCTTATTTTATAGGCGAGCCATCTTTCGAAAAATTCCGAAAGTACGGCTCGGACATTGTCACAGTTGTTCCGGATGTTTTGATTGTAACTTCGATGCTCTCTGTTAAATTTCGAAATTTTTGTTGACACAAGTTGTTTTAAGCCGTTAATTGTGAACGGTGTCGAATACGGATAGGCTTGATCTTGTGCGTTTCGTTGTCGAGATCAACAGCATCTTTTATTTTTGTACGAAATTAATTTTTTTCCAAAAGGTGGCGTGAATGCCAGGTTCGGCACCTAATCCAGGCCCTCGTTCGGCATGCAATGTTCCATGCAATCTTCCCCTGCCGAACGTGGGCCCCACATGCTGGAATAGCATAACATTAATGTGCATCGGTTACATGATATTTTCAAGTTCTATGTTTGCATTTCATCCTTTAGCGGGAATAAAAAATAGACAGCTTGTTTTTGGTGCGGATACAGTGTAATATACTAATGTTCGTAAAACTAGTCCTTAGCGTAATTTCAGCAATGCCCGACCTACTTTTTTTTACTTTCCAAAGTATAAGCTTCATTTTCACAGTAATAGACATTACAAGACCACTTAAAAGATAGTTCGCCATTGGTCTTAGTACTGAAATAATGACATGCCGAACCTGAAGCATTGAATGCCGAACGTGGACGAGGGTGGGGCAGGTTCGGCACTTTTGACCAGCTTCAGGAAAACCTCTTTTTCTCACAGCAGGATAGAAATCGGAAGGATCTTTTTTTTCCTAAGCTAGGCAAGACATGAGCAAACAACATTGTATTACTAAATTTCAAAAACACGCGGAAATGTGCCCTGCAAAAATACTTGTCCAAAAAAGTGCCGAACGTGGGCCTCTCCCCTACCTTCCTGTATATGAAAGTAGCCTACCTCCATAAAGCCCAAGCTGATAGGGAAACATATATTCAAAACAATGGACTATCTGTTTTTAGCCATTGTTTAGATATATGAAAGTACGAAAAAACGAAAAAAATTTGACGAAAAACCGACTGTTTTTACGAAAAATCGACTATTTTTACGAAGGACTGAATATTTGAAGAAAAATCGACAGTTTTTACGAAAAAGCAGGGCGCTTCGCGCCGACTCGGCCATTTTTTTACCGACCGGCTGACACATTGGGGGCGGGGGGGGGGGGGCGTCCCCCTCCCCCCATACGTGACGCCCCTTTCCCTGAGATTAAACAACGTGTTATGAAAATCCCAAAATATACAACAGACAGTGTAATTGTAGCCTACATTTACACCTACATTCACGTTTGTTTTTCACAGTTGTCAATAAAATTGTACCTTACATACTTTTAAACAAAAAAAACCGGGATCACATTTTTTAAGTTATTAACCCACTCCAACCGGAAGATCGTGAGGAGGTAAATTTGTCTTCAATCGACTGGCATACACTTCGCTAGCTCCACACGACATGCCTATAATTCTTGTAGGCGTCCCCTCATCTTCCTCTACTCCCAAGCGAAAGTAATCTAACCCTTCATCCCTAGCCTCATCAGATCCAGATGACGTATAGCACGAACTATGACGCCACAAAAATCCCTAAAGGTCACGCCATAAACAAATATACTCTCATCCCCTCGATAACCCCCTCCTCTCGTAATTACGGCCGCAGTCGCGCGTCAATCAGTTTTGATTCCAGTCTGCTACGGAAATTAGGCGACTGGACCAATAATTAATTGCTTCTAGGGGGTAATCTGGTTGATACAAGCAGAAGCCCAATAAATTTCTTGCCTTACTATTTACACGGGTTGGGGGAAGACTAGGCTGTTGCTAAGCAGTCTTTAATCTGGGTATTACTTAGCAAGCAAAAACAGCAGCAAGATCAGGAAGCCTCAATAAGGAAGGAAACGTTTCCAGCTGGTCAAGCAAATAGAATCGCTTCATTCTCGCATGATTAGTTAATTCTGGCAGCCTTGGAGATGGCTTTTGAGGCCACGCGTTCCCACCGGAAATAATCCTCCATAATCCTGTAGGTCTCATACAACCACCGTACTCCTACACAAACTGGGAACGGTCATCAATACTCTATATGACTAAGTCAAGAAACAAGCCAGCGACCTTAGCAATGACCGAGAAAAATCATAACGAATCCTCAAAATTGACTCAAATCCTATGTGAACCTATCAACAATGTTTGTTTTGGCGACGTTTCTGGATCTTTGTTCGGCACACGGCGATTCTTCATCGACATGAAGGGTTGGTAATCGAGAGTATACGATAAGCGCCACAATCCCATTGCATTTCCAGACCTAGAGCGAAACTATCGTATCCCCTTCGAGTTCGGTCGAAGCTATGAAATGTCCAATTAGATTTTATGCGATCTGTCTGTAACGTCTCTCTGTTCAAATTTTGCTAGTTTGGACACTTCTACATTAGTTAGGACAATTGAACTTGGCACGCATATAAAGGACCCAATGCCCTGGATCCAATCATTCGTGTGGGGTGGGGTGGGGGATCCAGGATTCCAGGAAAACTTAATGGGTGTTAAGAGAAGTAATAGCTAGGTCAATAATTATGTGCCCGAACCGGCTAGGTTGGGGGAGATGGAAGGGGGTAGGTCCCGGGAATTTTATGACACATATATGGAGCAAACAGATACAGGGATTGAGGTGAAACTTGGACGGTTGAAAAGCAGTGTGCACCAGATGTGCGGCTTTGGGGTCCAGGCCGGATCTGACCTGGACGGGCGGGGTTGGAGGAGATACCGGACGTTTCCGGGAAATGGTAAAACTGAACTCTAATGTGCTGTAGGACAAATGCCCAAGATGGGCTATTTACGAGTCCAAACCGCATCCGACCACGGTGGGGGTGAAGGAGGGCGCGGAAATTTTGTGACACGCATAGGGGAAAAACTGTCTGAATAATTGGAATAAACTTGGACGGTACAAAGGTCATCTGCACTAGATTGCAATTGTGGGGTCCGGGCCCGACTCGACCACGGTGGGCGGACTTGGAAGGGGGAAGGGCCAGGCATTTCACGGAATTGTAATTAAAAACGAGTGATACGATTCGAGCGAGAATGCCGTACATGTTCTAGATAATGCTACTACAAACGGTATCAATTCAATTCAATTCAATTTACTTTATTTAACGGTTTTTAAAAACCATAAAAAAAAGAAAAGAAAAACAAACAAAAATAAGACACTCTAACTAACAGTAGGCTACACTAAACTAAAACAATGAAGTCGAACGGGCTCCAGGTGGAGCCTGGGTCACCCGAAGAGACCGCTCCCATTCCAGCCACACTGGCAGAGACAACCTCAAAAGCGGGGCAGAAAAAGTCAAATGCCGTAAAAACAAGAACCGCGACTAAACATACCGCAACCATTAGTGATGTAAAACCGAAAGCCACTGGAGAATCCCGCCCGACCAAATTGCGAATTCTCGAATTCCTTAAAACGAATGTTTCCCAGTCCAGTTATAATGGCACAGTCCTGTAACATAGGAGCTTCCACGCACCGATCTCGCCAGTAGGCCACAGATCTGCTCTTTCTTTCCCAGGCACCGCTGTTTATTTCGAGGTGGCTAATCTCGTTTATTCCCACAATCTAACCGATGCAGATCGGTGTTCTATTTGTCTCGGAGTTCCACCGTGCTTTATTATAAATTCCACGAAAAACATAAGTAAACCTTGAACCTCGGGTGGTCAAGGCGTTGGGCTGCCGTGTGAACCTCATTTATTAAGACACACATGTGTGTTAATTCCACGTGCGAATTTAACCTTTAGCCCACATCATCTGGATAAAGATCGACTTGCGAAAGAAAGGAGCAGACAAATAACGCACTCCAGACAGACACGAAGAGCGTGTTCCACCCAGAGAACAATAGTAACTATTAGTTACTATTTTTCTTTCCAACCTCGTGAACAGTTACTACGCTGAAGTATTTGCTTACCATGCTCGGGAGCGTAGTAAAAGTGGTAGCTCTGATCTGTGGGACGTGATTGGCGCGATTAGCCCGTGGCACGATATTTTGCCAAAAATAGAAAAATGCGTTCCAGCCTTGACGCCAAGAGCGTGACGTCATGCGTAATAACTACAGTAAGTAGGTTGGAACACGATCCAAGTCAGTGAGCAGGGTCTGCGGCTGCTCTAAGGAAACCCCGTGAATCCCGACAGCAATTAAGCTTATCTCAGAGGAACTGTTGAGAATTTGAAATTACAAGTGTTATTTTATGTTTTGTAGTTCAAAAGGAGTGTGATCAGATTTCTCGACAATGTTCATGAAGGACAGAACCCTGGATGCAGCTTGGACCAGAACAATTCTCGTACAGTCATCCATTAGCTCCACGGGGTTATTATCGGCAATATATGTCAGTCCCTGCCCTTAAGCGGAATTCACACAGAGGGCGTCAAATCATTTGCCTGGCGCTGCGAATTTTTTCGGCTCGGAGCCGAAGCCGTTTTTCAACGCCTGGCGTGACGAATATCGTCAGGCGTGGCGAAATTCGCTCTCTGTGTGAACTGGGCTTTAGTATGCCGCGACGATATTATCTGGGTGGCGGTAATTACTGGCGCGGTTATGACTCCCATGGTTCTGACTGTTGCGGATTTTTGCCCTGCTTCGCACTCCACTCGCCGTCACGTTTTTGCAGTCGCGGCTCTATTTCTTTATTCTATTTAACTTTTTTGCCCGTGAACAACAAAGTGAAAAACAAGGAGAACATAAAGAAATAAGATAAAGAGAAAAATGTGAACGTAACACAAGTAATTGTATAACTTACGTAATTATTTAACATAACACATTTTATTTTCACAGTCATGATTTTGCTCACAACTCTTTTTAGACCTCATATCCAAACCCAGACTTTTTAATCCTTATCTGACCAGCTTTTGCTTTATGCAAGTCTGATCATCTATTGCGGTTTACGGTTAAGGCGAGACAAGATTTCAGCCATCAAATATCCCATTCAAACAGTAAAAACTTTCGATCAGAAAGGTAATAAAAATGAAAGAAGACGCTGGAAATATTCGTAAGGATAAAGTATTTACAGAGTGACATCCGAAACTCCTGAACACGCCATTGCTAATTATTCACTGATGATTCACATGTCTATGGAAGGAATTTGAGAATCCTAACGTAGCAGAACGGTAGAACGGAGAGACGGGCGATGATCAAAAGGGTTACGACTTTCCCATTAACAACTGAAGGAAGTGGTTTGTGCAGTTTTGTCTTTCTTACGACACTTTGGTGGAGGAAAGAGCTTGCACGTATTCAGAAAAAGACAGTATATTTAGTTTCAAAAGGAAACAGCGTATTTTTAATCTGTTTTTAAGTTTAGCGTTAAAATACTTACTTTTAATAATGATGTGCTTAGACGGTTTGTCCACGCTCCAGATAATGAGAACGCAGTCCAGTCCTCCACTAGCAACAAACCGAGAATTCGGAGACCAGGCAATCGAGTTCACTTTGGCGGAGTGGAAACCCCATTCTTCTTTCCAGGCAGGCTGGAAATGAAAGTTCATGAAAGTTCAAAGTGAAAACTCCACCTCCTAAAATAGTACGAACTAGCGGGAAACACGTGGAATGGTCCACCTTAACTTTGTGGGGTGTAAATAAAAAGACATGACTCAAAACAGAAAATAAAAGTTCTGAAACCTCAAAGTAAAAACCAGACCTCCTCAAAAGTACGAACTAGAGGAAAACACGTGGAATTGTCAAACTTAACTTTATGAGGCGCCAAAAAAAGACCCAGAACTGAAAAGTCAGCTAGGATGTTTCTCAGCGGTATTTCGGTCATTCTTGGCAAGGGCCCTCTTCAGCCTGTTGCTGGCAGAAACGAACGAGCAAACTTTTTTTCCCGCCAACAGCCTGAGAGGACCAAATATTCCTTCAGCCCAAGCTGACTGCGAATCATATTTGACAGTGCAAATCGGATACGTCAGCTGAAATTTTTTAGAGTGAAATTATATAGAGTGAAAACCAAGGTTTTCACAAATTTCGTTTTTTCCATCTTGAGCGGCTTTGAGCCTGAAGAAAAAGCCAAAGCCTTGCCAAAAAGGGCCGAAATATAGCTCTAATAAATTTCAGCTGACGTATCCGTTTTGCACTGTCAAATCCGAAAGAGGACCCTTGTAAATTTATCTATATATCAACGGCCATGGAAAATACACGAAAAATGAACTAATAAATACAATCCAAAAACCAATACACCTCCCTAGAGGCATGGTCAATTGTCTTATATTACAAAAAACTATTCCCCATGACGCTGCACATCTATTCTTCCTTCGCTCCCCTTCCATTCACTCCAGGTATTTCTAACCCTTCTCGGCCCCAAGCCACGATTTGTGTTGATGTTTTGAAATAAACTTAACTGAACTGAACTAAACTGAGTTCACTCAAACTTTCACATTTACAAATCAAATGTTTAGGGTTCTCAATCATACTATATATTTCACTCATCTGATGTATGGATAGATGTCAGTGACCGAGAGTCTTAGACTTCAGAGGAAATATGCTTCTTAGAACCAGAGCAAAATAACACTAGGAAGTAGCACCAAGACTTGAAAAAAATGACACACACTCGAATGGCAGCGACAATAGCGCCACTGGCGATAGAGAACGTCCCCGCTGAAACTCTATCCGTCGTATACCAACTCTGGCTCCGATAGCTCCATATTCCGAACACAGCAAAAAAAAAAGATAAACCTCACTTGCTTCCTCAATGTAAGCAGACCGCATGTTAGCTGAACTAGATATTTTCTAAACCTTCAAGTTTGTCTCGCTTAGAGTGTCCCAAGCGTAGTGGGCGGCACTACGAGTAAGGCCCGTTTCCGATGCATGGAAAGTATAGGTCTCGGCGCTACTCCCTAGTGTTATTTTGGTCTGCTTAGAACGTTAAACTTCGAAAAGTAACTTTTTAATCCACTTGTCGTGACAAGAGTCCATTAGCAGTCGGAAAAGTAGATAACTAGGGACTCGTAAGAACACCTGAATGTATTTTTGGGGGTCATGTTACCTTGTAGCTCACAATTGCACTGCTCCATACAATTTTAGGAAGCAGATGTAAGATTCTTATGTAAGACTTTTATCAATGGGGCATGTGTCAGGAACAGATCTGTTTAATAGTTCACACCCTAAAATTACATGCTGGACTGGTGCATTTGTGGACCATTATGTAGGAAAATTAAAAATAAGTAATGTTATGGTGTTGACCAGTGTGACGGCTTCTTAAAAATCTGTTTATCTATCTACCCACGACAACTTTACTGACTATTACCTCATATCCAGGAAGACGATACACGCAGATTCTCCTATTTGCATCAGAAGCCGCCAGGAATTGGCCGTCGGGTGAATACTTAACATCTGTGATAGGGCCACTCTGTTGCAGCTCCTTGTGCGGATTTAAAGTTGTGCCGGACAAATTATATACATGCACCTGAAACAAAAAAAATTACTAAGCAATTACTAAACCTTGTAATGACCACAAATCGACACTTCCCAGCGACAATATATTCTTGTTGCTTTTTGGGATCCCAAAACGTTAGTGACGGATACCTATGACATCGCAAAAGTTGTCTGTCTGTCCGTCCGTCCGTCTGTCCGTCCGTCTGTCCGTCCGTCCGTCCGTCTGTCCGTCCGTCCGTCCGTCTGTCCGTCCGTCCGTCCGTCCGTCCGTCCGTCCGTCTGTGAGCACGATAACTCTCGAAGGGAATGAGATATTTTGATGAAACTTGGTGTGAGCATTCTTTGGGTCAAGAGTAAGGTCGAGTTCGTAGATGGGCCCTGTAGCCCTACATTTAGGGGTGGGGGAGGGGGTTCAAATTAAGGGACAAGCAAAATATTTTTAAACAGCTAATGTGATAGTCGATTATGGGGTAAGAAGACATGCTGAACACGAATATGAAAACCATTTTCGCGCCGGACAAGTAGTTCGCCCGGAATCCGGCCGAAACCGGAAAGTTTGTTAAAAGTAAAAGTTTTATTTGAAGTTGATTAGATGTTTGATTTTGGGGTAAGAAACCATGCTGAACACGAATATGAAAACCATTTTCTCGCCGGACAATTAGTTCGCCCGGAATCCGGCCAAGACCGGAAAGTTTTTTAGAAGTTAAAGTTTTATCTGAAGTTGATTAGATGTTTGATGTAGGGGTAAGAAGGCATGCTGAACAAGAATACGAAAACCATTTTATCGCCGGACAAGTAGTTCGCCCGGAATCCGGCCAAAACCGGAAAATTTGTTAAAAGTAAAAGTTTTATTTGAAGTTGATTAGACGATAGATTTAGGGGTAAGAGGAAATGGAGAATCCGTATATGACAATCACTCTTTAGCCGGAAATATAGTTCGTCCGGAATCCGGCTGAAACCGGAAAATTTGTTAGAAGTTAAAGTTGTATTTGAAGTTGATTAGATGTTGGATATAGGGGTAAGGAGATACGCTGAATCCGGTTTTGAGCTTTAGTTTTTCGCCGGACAAGTAGTTCTTGAATTTCGCCGAAACCGCAAAATTCACAGAAGTAAGCTATGATCGTTCCGATCGGCTTATAGAGGTAAACGCAAATGCTGAATCCAAATCTGAGCTTGGATTTCTTAATGATTAGCTGTTTGGCCTGGCGAAGACTGGATCTGGCGAAGACAAAACCTTATTGTCTGGATCAAATATTGAAATTTTGGGATCCCATCGGAACCTTTGGTCTTGTTCTTTACGACTCTTCAACACTTAAGAGTATAAAATCGGAAACAAAAATACATCAACCATTTCACAAGTACCTATAAAAAAATGCAGAAGTTACAAAGGATTCGTTGGTATAAACAAAAACGCTAAAGGTATATTAACAGGCTTAAGTTTAAAAACAAAGAAAAAAGTTATCATAACATATTTTTTCAGAAAAAGGAAAAGGTTGTGGTGTATATCAGCTTTTTGAAAAAAAATGTGCATCTTTGCCTACTATTCAAATTCTCCAAAGGATTTTTTTCTTTAAAATTAAAACTAGCCCCAATCTTAGCTACGCGAGGAAAAGACACAGCCCCTCTACCGCGCCACCCTGATACCGACAGTAACAACTAACACAGATACTGTATATCCTGTTTCCGCACTGTCCGGCGAATGCTGGATTCTCCTACCGAATGCATCGGTAGGAAAACGAAGACGGAAGATCGATTTTCCATTTCTTCTTACCCCTGTCCTTGCCCGTCCAATCACCAAAAAATAAAAAAATAAAACTCCCGCAAAACTATCGACCATGCAAGAAAACTGAGCTCACAGATCGATTCAACATGCCTGTTTATTCCACTACCGACACTTCAAAGGACTCGACCGTGAAACAACTGTCAGAACCGAATTTCAAGTCTCCGCCAGATTCCGAGCAAATTTTAGTTCAACAGAAAAGTAAAAGTAAATAATTATCCAGCGTTACTTCTTACCAAGAGGTAAGAGGTGTGAATGCCTTTATCAGCATCATCTTTACTTTATTTATATAGGCATAACTTCCATTTTTAATAAATTTCTGTTTTTTTTTGCCGATTTCGGTCGGCAAACACAATCAGGTTCAGACATATTCAAAATGTCGCATTCTCAATACAATTTTTCTCCTGCCTTAACTGGACCCAGTAAGCGACCCAAAAATATAGGTCTACGGTGCTCATCTAATAACCTGTAATTTGACCCAACGAATCCTTTCACCAAGTTTGAACAAAATGCCCCAAGTCCTCCGACATTTTTATCGTACTAGCGGACGGACGAAAAGACAAACTGTGCGAATTCATAGGTACTCGGTCAATTGATTTTCGGATCCTCTAACGGACACCTTACCTTGTGGTCAGAGGCACCACCAACGGCCACATCTGGATGATCACCGTTAAGAGAGGCAGACGAAGGCTCGTAAGTGACGGGAACAGACGAGACTTGTTTGCCATTCTGGACGACGGCAACCTAGAAGATGAAACAATCCAGTGAGACGAGACGAATCCGGCCTAACGTCAAATGCTTAACGGGGGGGGGGGGGGTCACGAGAGTGTTTGAACCACACACCAATGGATCTCAGGGTCACACAAGGACGGTGTAATATGGCTCTTCCTCTGAGGATATATAGGCTTATTAAAATGCTGGAGTCCTGGGTTTTCAAGTTACAAGAGAAACACAATGTTTTATTTTTATTATCCTTCTCAAACCAACATTTGTACTTTTGTCTGCTTAGCAAGTTCGCTACAAACCTGGAGCGCGCCGTTGCAACAACATTGCAAAGCACAATGCTTCGTACAGATATGGTTGACCAGAAACTCACAGATACTGTCAGAAGGTATGCGACTAGAAACTAAGCTTGCGTTTGGGACTTTCGACAAAGTACGCTTAGTACGACTTAGATCGGCCACAGACACATCCATAGGACGGATTAGATCAGAGTAGTAACTAAAATTTCTCGGCTGGCTTTCAAGATAAGTTGCAGAGTGGACCCATGAAGAAGCAAGAGTAGGGGCTGCTAGGGCAGCAGATAAGCAAGCTGAATTAGGTACTTGAACACTTTTGGTTATTGAGGCCAAGGTTGTTGTTCAAAAATGTTTTCACATTTACATCCGATGAGAACGGCTGTTTCGGTTGGACGATCTTGACTTTCTTCTTTGATCTTTGAATACTGTTGGGTTTGAACCTGCGACAGGGCTTATTTAAATAACACACAGCTGACGAAAAACTCCATTTGCAGCTTGGCCGGAAAAATGACTTGGCCGTATTTATGAGTGAGTACAGAATACTTAGTGGAATCCCTCGGCCCTTTAAACAGCCTCTATCCACCAATTAAACAATAGTTAAAGAGAAAAGGGCATCAGTTATTTAATTATTCTTCTTTTTGTTTTTGAACTATGACTTGCCAAGTTAAAATTGTATCTTGTGTGTTGTTCATGTTCCTTCTTCTTTATTTTTTCTTTTCTTATACTCCATCAACGACGTTTTATGTAAGAATGGGTAATAAACTTATTCATTCATTCAATAAGGCCGCCTGAGGCTCGTTGATTGCAGTGCAGTACAACTATGAGGAAAACACATTGAGAAGTGATTATTAAGTTTTAGCCGTGTTAATAATTGTGTGACGATCCGATGCTAGCGAGTAATTATATGAGCTATTCAGGAAATAAACGTTACTATTATATCGGTGGAACAAATTTTAACTGACTTATCGGTTTAGCGCCATCAAATATGACCCGCAGTCAGCTTGAGCTGAATAAGTACTTATGCACGAATAGATATTAGTTGCGTTTTTGCAGATACCATGGTATCTGTTACCACGGTAACTGTATATGCAATTAGTCGTTTTTGCAGTTACCGTGGTATCTGATATACGGTTGCACTGCAGAAACGACTACTGCCGGAATTGCGCTTATCGAGTCATCCCTAAAGAAAAATTGATATCCAGTTACATCACTAAGTGCTAAACTTCTTTCCCACCCATGTGACAAAAATTGATGAAAGTTAGATGACTTTTCAGATACCACGATCAGTTACCACGATAATACCACGATAACTGGCCAGATACAACGCATTTTGACCGTGGTATCAGATACCACGGTACCTGCAAAAACGACTTTAGACCGTGGTATCAGGTACCATGGTATCTGTTCGGACTGGAACCGAGACTCATGCAGGGCGAATACTCGGTCGGCTAAAATCCGGCTGGCGATGCAAAAACCAGAAACATCTGGTTTGCTATGAATGTTCGAAAATAAAACTGAAACTGAACGTTCAACCTACCTCGTTTACAGAAGGTACAATTATCACATCACCCCTCGCAGCCAATCCGCGGGGTTGAGACTTAAGTTTAACTTGAACACTGGTATAATCTTTGGATCCTACATTGACTTCCTTCAAGGCGTCGTCGATGCCTACGGTGTAGAGAGAGCGACCCTCAACCAGGGCCATTCCATTGACTTGGTTGCCGTGGCCAGCACCAGAAACTCGCTCCGTTTCACCTAGCGATAGAACAAAACAAATATAGAACAGTAGATGACGCTAGAGAGAGCAAACATAGTAGAGGACCACCGGAAAGACCCTTGTTCTCTTGCTATTCCTAAAATTCGAGAACTCGGGCGTAAAAAGCTACATATTTGCGTTTCGGTGACTCATTCAGCGTGAGAATGCTTTTCTTCGTTTTCTATGATTCCAGTTCTACTTTGTCAATGTGTTTGGCGCTTTAATAATCCCGAGTATACAATAAAAGTCACTACTTTTAATTATCAACGCTACGATTCTTCGAAATTTATCCAGCTTCTTGTGCAGTACCTTTGCACGAAGGAATATTTGACGCAATTAAAAAAAATTAGTTTTCTTCTTGATTTTTTTTTTTGTTAATCTCTGACCTCCGTAAAACAGTTACACGAAACGGAAGCACCAGCCATAAAATATACCTAGCTCAGCACTATCCCAAATTCCCACCGCTGCCTCTAGCAGAAATTTAACTCTTCCCAACTAGCCGGAAGTCCCCTGAGTCAGCATTTGTAAACGGAAGGAGGAGGAGCCACGCTTTCCGCTTATTCTAACCACATGTTCGTGACGGAAGCCAAGTCGCGTCCTCCTTCGACGTAGAGGATCAAGGTTACTCGATCCTTTGGACCAGAGTTGCCATCTCAATATTTCTGTCCACTGGAAAAAAAAACCCTCAGAAGCAGAGCTGACATGATAAACGATTCTTTCATACTTTTTGGAACCCCTGAATCTCAGAAACATTACCGAACCAGCGAAACTACAATATGCCATGTCTTCTAATCGTGAACAGTAAAACCTTTCCCGGTTCTCAACGTTAAACCCGAGCGGTACCACACATGCTGCGTGCAGTAAGGATGGTTTCGTAAAGATGCAAACCTTGTTTTGGACATTCCATGCAAACATGTGATACCTCTGTAACTGATTTGCTTATTTCTATGTAAAGACTAGGATACCAAGCGACTATAAAACTAGCAGAAAACATATCTTGGGACACAGATATGATCGTTGATGCCGAACCACCTATCGGTTGAGAATACACTTTGGTTCAAAAAATAAATGTAGACTACCTGTCATATTATTTTCAGTTGCATTACCTAGGTCGGACGCAACCAGATTCTTACATAACAGATTCCTGTATGCATGTATTTAGCGTGATTTGTCACAAGGAACAAAGAAAAGATTGGAGTACGTAAAGAAAGAGAGAAAAAAAAAATAAACTGTTACAAAAACTTCTAATCTATACCAGTATCATACGCCATTCATGGCATTAGTCAAGAAGGAGACTTCATTGCAGATTTAATAGCTGTATATGGGTCAGTCAGGCCAAACCGTCGAACAATATATTAATTATAACTTAGCATAACGAAAGTAAGTAGATCGGAAGTCATTTCTTTCTCCAGTAGCAGTTTCCAAATGGCAACCAGTACAATATATTCGGTAGGCAAACAGAATTAAACAACGTGCTAGTGGACGTCAGTATAAACTGACTGGATAGCTAGGTGAAAGCGCTGCCGAGTTTTTTTCTACATGCTCAAATCAGTGGCGAACTTCTGCCTAGGCAAACTAGGCAGCTACCTCGGGGCCCCAACTTCGGAAGTGGCTCCGGCAGGACACATTCCAGGAATTTATTTCGGGGGGGGGGGGGGTTGACCGCGGTTCGGACCAAAAAGTACAAAAAAGACACAAACTAGGTTTAAAGCCTATAAAAAACGAGTATTTTTGCATTATTTTTTTTTTTGGGGGGGGGGGGGGTCAAGAGAGTCAGAGGATCTTCAACAAACGAAAAATGAGAGCAAAGCTTCTTTTTGCTTAATTCCCGAAATGGAGACCCTTTTTTTTCTTAACTTCATCGGTCTGATGCATTTTTTCTTTTTAAACATTTCCTGCATTTTTCTTCTCAGTTAGATTTTTTGTTTTAGCTAACCGAATGCCTTATAAAAGTGGCAACCTCGCTTTGGCAGTCGCGCGATTCACACGTCGAAATCAGCAAAAACTTATCACCAGACCGGAAATCGGATGCTGAGCTAGCCAGTACTATTTTTTTCTTGGAAAAGCACTTTCCTTCTTAATTTAGACCGAATCCAGTGTGCAGCACACGCTAACACAGGCGCGGCCGGAAGGATCGGCGATATGCATGTAACATTACCAAGTTGATTTCTAAAGCTATAGCTTGTGTTACTCAGTCTGACGCTGAACAAAAATCAATCAATTAATAAAAAAAAACGGCTATGACACACTCCAGACGATATTGAATAGGAGAGAAATTTATGACATGTTCATAATGTCAGAAGTTTGATAACACTAGGTTTCACAAGCTTGTGTTAAACGTTATCAAAGATGAGCAGAAAATCTGTTAGGATATCGGATTCCCGCTTTCTAATAAGCCTAGTTATAAAGGCTAGTTTATCTATGCAATAGCGTATATTCCGGATCGTAAAGAGATGTCGCCAGGCACACGAAAATTTAACTTTTATTTTAAATTCTTCGAGGAATTTTGACCTTGCGACGATCATCCTGATTTTCGTTCACTGCTACCAACCATGCCACCCCCTGCACAAAAAGATGATCCCTTTTCGGTCAGTTTTAGCTGTTCTCAGGGGTCGCAACTCCGCAGCGACTTAAGCAGGATTACGGCAGAATACCTTCAGGCAAAAACCATACCCCCCCCCCCCGACGGGGTCGACGAAAGGGTTATTCTTCAGTGTCAGTTTACATAGTGGACTCCGCACCGCTCCATTACACCCCTAACGAGCATGAAAGAGGAATTATCTTGCTTGCAAACAATGAAGATCAGACGAAGACGACTTAAGGAGATTTAGTCGTCTTCCACAAGCGTAATCATTTTTACTGACGTGACCGCATCTTCAGCACAGGATTTTCTGAAGTTTTGCAACATGCTTATTGTGCAGTACACCATTACGCAAATAATACTCTTTAATTTAATTTAATTTCAAATAAATGCGGCACAACATTTCATGCGCGAGCAAATTCATTGGCACTTGTCATTAACCTACAACTAAAACATATATACAATTGTCGTATATACAATTGTGATGACTAACTCTCCTTGCCGATGCAAAATCGCGTGTACCTAGCGGAAGAGCCATAAGCGGCACCACAGCTGTCCTCAACGATCGCCGTGATTGGTTGACACAGGATTTGAGTTGTTGAGTTTGAGTCGTTAGTGCGACGTTTTCTCGTTCTTCTTTAGGATCACTGGCGTGTTTTGCACTTAGTCATATAGAGTATTCCAGCACCTCCAGAAGATGTGGCCGGATTGCTCAGATAGTTAATTAATATGCTTTTTAAAGGGATGCATGCAGAGGTACAGCCCCTTTACTGTAAGCGGCACGACCATAAGGGGGATGATTTAATTAGAGCCCTAAGGGGCTGAAGTTTTTCTGTCGATGTGACTCACATTTATTTGGAATTTTAGATTTTTGTGTAGGCCTACGTTAAGTTTACTCTGCTTATCTTTTCGTTTGTTTTTGGGTTACACATAAACAGAGATATATAAATAAATAAAACAAAAGAAATTGCCTTCTCGTGCACTGAATTATTTATTATTAGTATGCTGAGCTAAAGGGATCATGTACCCTGTCAGAAGTTTCATAACAGATAACACGAGGATGCGCAGTTTCAACAGAGAAAACTTGGGATGTAATCTGTTTTGATTTTGAAGCACTGGCATTTTTTGTTTGCCGTCATAATACCGGAAAAGTCAGCAGATGCTTTTTCGGCGGTTTTTCCGCTCTTCCTTGCAATGCTTGTTACGCATAACATTTGATGCATAAAGTTTTTAAGATCACAACAGATTACATCCCAAGTGTTGTGTGCTGAAACAGCGCATATTTGTGTTACCTCTTATGGAACCTCTGACAGTGTAGCCCATGAGGCGACCACAACACGCCATCTACTTGCATCACAACCGAAAGAGTCTAGGCCAGAGCAAAATAACACTAGGGAGTAGCGCCAAGACCTATGATTTTCGTGCTTCGCAAACGGGCCATACTCATAGCGCAGTCAACTACGCTTTGCGACATTTAAGGCAAGACAAACTTGCGGGTTTAGAAATTTCTAGCAAATCCAAGATGCGTTTTTTACACATCATGAAAGCAGGGGAGGTTTTATCTTTTTTTTGCTGTGTTTATAATATGAAGTTATTGGAGCCAGCGCTGGTGCACGACTTATTGAGTTTCAGTAGGGACGTTCACTATCGCTAGTGGTGCTAGTACCACTGCTGTTCGAGTGTGTGTCACTTTTCCTAAGTCTTGGCGCTACTCCCTAGCGTTATTTTGCTCTGGTCTAGGCAACGTTGCTTACTGGCGTCACCACTGCTCAAGAATACGGAAATTGGCACTGGATCTCTGTAGCCCACATCCAGAATCAGATTTCTTCAGTCGCGGTCTTATTATAAGCCATGCCACCCGGCTGGAGTGGACAGCTGCACCGTCCCATGTTTTACTGAAAGAGAGCTTGTGCTTCCGTTCCCCGCAGCTTACAGTCGAAAGATACAAAATAAGACAACGCAGACAAAACTGAAAACTAATGGCATTCACTACCTGTTGCCGCATCCCAAGTGGTGACGAAGCCATCGTGCGATGCAGTGTAGATGGTCCTCTTCGCTCTGTTAACCTCTAGAGAGGTGATGGGCTTGTTGTGTCCCTTGACCACCCTTATATGCTTGCTGGGGTTATTCACATCCAAGTAGTTGATGAATCCACTAAGCGAGACGGATAGTAGATATTGTCCTTGCCAAAGGCAAGATACCTAACGAATAAAACCGTCAGTCATAGACATTTCTGATCACAAATGGCGTCCAAGAGGCTAATGTGGAGTTCTTGCTATTTATTAACCCTAAAAAGCTATGCTATTGGCGAAAAACTGATTTTCACTCAAATTTACTTTCGAGTCAATACAACCGAGCCGATACAACTTATGCTCGTCCTAAGGATCCATCTTCTCCCTTCTGAGATGTTTTGATAAACAGTTCGCCAGCCAAGACTAAGGGCAATTCTGGCGGTACAGAAAGCTCCGCCGATTTATCCGTCGCGTGTTCTTGCGATTCGGCTAAAACTCGCTACGCTTTCCAAGGTTGTTCTTGCGCTCCGTTAGTTTAGGAAGGTGAGATAGAAAAGTAAAGTCACTCCTTATGCCTAGGACACACGATCAGGGTCGGGTGCTCCCGGGCATGAATTCCTGCCTGGATTTTCGTCACCATCATCACTTCGATGTGGAAAAGTTGAAGAGCGTGTTCGAAAGCTCGGAAACGAACGAAAATGCTGAATTAATTCAGCATTCTATGCAGCATTTCGCTTTCGGACTTGAATTCAGTTAATGCAGCATTAATTAGGCATAAAATTCATCGAAAAATTCAGCGAAGATGCTAAATTTACGCTGAATTTTCAAGAATAAACTGGGGAGCTGGCGATTAAGGCTAAATTTCGGAATTAGAAGTGTCAGAGAAGAAATAAAGAACGTGTCCGAAAGCTTTTAGTGCTGTAAATGCTGCATATAAGGTAAGAGCTTTCGGACGAAAAAAAAAAAAAAAATGCAGCATTAAATGCAGCATTTACAGTCCTGAAAGCTTTCGGACACGCTCGAATTGTTTCAACTTTATGATGAAAGTGATGACAACCCGACTGGGAAATCCTGACCCTGTGTTTGCAATTTCCGTGGAAAGTAGCAAAACAGCGAGAAGGTGTAAAGCGCAACAGAGGCGCAACGACTTTCCGTCAGTTCTGGCGCTCGGCAGGTTCTCGCTTTGCTATTCTGAAAGCGAATCCGTGAGATCGCCAGAATCGCCCTTACGTCACCTTCAACACACTTTCTCTTTGAAGTAAGCAAGAAGCTCTTTTGTGAATGAATTGAATGAAAAGCCCAAGCTAACTACAAGTCATGGCTCATCGTGCTAAACGGATTAGTCAGTTGATTTTTCATTTGGGCAAAATTCGGCAAAGAATATATGCTGCTCATAAGTTGTAGGAGCAGGAGGATGGTTCTTAACAGCTTGCTATTCCTAGTGAAACGCGATTTGTTTTTGTAGCTACACGTAGGCTAGTTGGGCAGATCAGGGCAGCGGACTGGTCCGATGCACAACATTCAGAAACAAGTCATTTCCACAAATAATTTCCCAAGATCATTCTCCAACTGAATAAACAGGAATCCTAAACCGGAAAATATTTGCCCCGGTTCAATCGAATGCTTATAAAAAAAGATCTCTTTAGGCCTACTGATATCTCCCTGTAAAAAGTGAAAGAATTCACAAAACAATAGGCAAGTTTAGTGAATCGTTCAACTCGGGCTGCCACTTGAAACGAGTCCACGAGTTAGTCCGATGTTTAGTCAAAATGATGTCCTTCGAAGATCGAAAAGCAAAGGTGCTTCCGAGACAAGCCAGATAGAGTTGCGTTTTTGCAGATACCATGGTATTTGATAACACAGTCTAAAGTCGTTTTTACAGTTATCGTGGTATCTGGCCAGTTACCGTGGTATCTGATATTCACACATATCAGATATTCAGATACCGATATTCAGATTCAGATATCAGATATTCAGATACCACGGTCCGACCGTTGTATCTGAAAGAGTCACCTCACTTACATTATTTTTTGTCAAATTGGTGGGAAAGTTAGGCACTGAACGATGTGACTGGATATCAGTTTTTCTTTAGGGATGACTTCGAAAAGCGCAATTTCGGCAATTGTCGTTTTTGCAGAGCAACCGTATATCAGATACCACGATTACTGCAAAAACGACTAATTACAGATCCAGTTACGGTGGTAACAGATACCATGGTATCTGCAAAAACGCAACTAAGAGCTTGCCAAGACAGTAATTTTGTGATCCGCATGCACAACAGCGTACGGATAATATAAGGACGATGCGCCAATTTAACTTTTAATGCTGGCTATCAAAGGGGACTCGTGTGGTTACATTATGGTTGCACGGTGATAACTAGAACATCTCAACCCTTGAAAAAGCAAAACCGGAAATCCCTTGAAAACGAAAGCATAAGATTTACCTGTTGATCATCAATGGTCGTACCCATGACAAACTCGCTAACGACCGACTGAGATTCCAAATCCCAGAGTTTGCACGTCTTATCACCACTGGCAGTAAGCAACCTCTTTCCATCTGGGCTCCACGAAACCTAAAACAGACAAATGAGGTAAGGACCAGGAGCAAGGAGGTTACAGGAGTGATGCGTTTCGGCCAGCACCAAAGATTACCCCTTTGAAGAAAACCATATAGAAATTACCGAGCCAACATAGCACATGGTAGTCGAAATGCAGCTGATCCCTTCTTTAGTTGCCTTCCTGTGAGGAGGGCGCTCCTCAGAGACGTGCATCTACGCGCGTTTCACTGTATTGTCGGTGGTTCCGTTTTCCTTTTGTTGCGCGGCCCTTGGCTGAAACAAACTTTATCATATATTAAACCACTGAAACTACTATCATGCCAAACTGCTCGCCACCAGAAACAAAAACATAAAAATGAGCCAAGTAAAGTATCTGAATTCCATTGCACCGGAATTCCATTACGATAGAGATATGCTACAGGGAGCTATCAAAGACGTAGTTTCACCGTTCCCCTGGGACTCCTACTGAGGAGTATCCGCGTTTTTATGGCACTTGCCTTCCGGCCAAGTGCCATATACCGATCACTTTTCCGTCGGTCGGTCGGTCGGTCGGTCGGTCGGTCAGTCCGGTGATCGCGAGTTAGGGTACTTCCAGATGTGCTAGGACGATGAAACTTGGCAGGCGTATTAGGGGCCCAACCAAACTAACTTGGAAATCGTCACTTGCCCGATCCGACCATCGTGGGGGGAGGGAGGGGAGCCGGAATCCGGAATTTAGTGACATGCATAACTTTCGAACGGGTAATCGGATCTTAATGAAACTTGATATTTGGAAAGACACCGTGTCTCACATGTCCCAACTCAAGTCCGGACCGAATCCGATGAATGTGGGGGGGGGGGTCGGAGGGGGGAACCGGAAATCATGTTAAAACGCTTAGAGTGGAGCGATCGGGATGAAACTTGGTAGGAGGAACAAGCACAACCCCTAGGTACATCATTGACAGAACCGGACCGGATTCGTGCACTGGGGGGGGGGGGAGTTGGAGGGAGGTTCCGGAATTCCGGTCATACGGAGTTAAGATACTTCCAGGTGGGCTAGGACGATGAAACTTGGCAGGCAAATCAGGGACACGACCAGATTAATCTGGAAACAGGGGGGGAGTTAGGGGGGGGTCCGGAATTCCGGTGATCGCAAGTTAAGGTACTTCCTGACATGCTAGGACGATGAAACTTGGCTTGAAAATTAGAGACTTGACATGATTGGCTAAGAAATAGTTAGTTCCCAGATCCGACCATCCCTTAAAGTACTAATGCTAACCGCAAAGTACAAAAAATACTTTTAAGCAATAGATACATTTTCGTTATCCCTTTGAGCCCATGATCATTTTTGCCTCAAGGGTTTTGCTTACAACTGAATTCCTTAAAGTACAAACAATAGTTCTGAGTAAAATATACATTTTCGTGCTCCTGGTGATCATCTTTTTTGCTTCAAGAGTTTTGATTACAGATGATTTTCTAGCGCCCTTAAAGTGCGCACAGCCAAATGCATTGCCAAACGATACAGTCTCGTGATTTTCAAGGACCCATGATCATTCTTATCTCAAGGGTTTTGCTTACAAATGATCAAAAGAAACCCACGAATTGACGAATTCCTACTTTCATCCTCTGACCTAGCCTTGCAAGTGCCATATGAGCTTCCAGCTCTTGTTGTTTGTACTGCAGACTCGCTTATCACATTCTCGCGAATTCCCACGGACAAGGAATGCTTCGATTATCATCAACGTCATCAAAACGAAAAAGGGTCTCTTTTCAGATCTGTTGGGAAGGTGATCTGGGGAGTTGCTTATGTGGTTGGTTTCTGAAAACAAATTTATGGGATGTCTAAAAGGTATTTTTGTGATCTAGTATTTGTGTGATCTATTGCGAGCTAACCTGTCGGATAATACTGACAATCTGAAAAGGGTGTTTGTTTTACTGTACCATAGTTGTGAATATTTTTTAAGCAATTCAATTGTAAAAATGAACAAATATGTCCTTAGAATCGAAGAATTAAATAATATGGGCCATACCCTTCACGGGCTGATTGCTTTATACTGAATTAGCCTGGCAAGGACGTAGGCCTATATAGACTAAAGCTGGAAACATTTTTTTTTTTACGAAGGCATTTCCTGCGTTCTTGCGGATTCTCTTCCGAGGAGTGCCCAGGGAACGGATGAAGTACGCCTCAAGAAACATACATGCCTTTCAGCATATCGCGTCCGTTTATGACCATGATAACTCCCAAACGGATGAACATATTTAGACGAAACTTGGTATGTGGATTCCTTATGTACACAGATGCATAGATTCCTTTATAAGGGTGAAGGGCTGTTAGCTATTAGCATTGATAAACTCTACCGATCACACCGCAAAAACGGAAATTAGCGGCTTTCTTAGATACCCTTACAAATTCAAAGAAACTCTTCGAGTAGGGCATTTAGAGTCTCGTCCTTTTGGCGGAAGGTAGAAGACATCGAAATTTCAAAAAGAGAAGATGTAACAATACAAACAGTATTAACTTTTGCCGTGGACGTTGATTAAAATGGATATATGGCAAGACTGAGCAATTACAGAAATCTAAAGTTGTGACTGATTCTTTACCACTGTACCACCAACCGATGGTACTAGAAATTTTGAATTCCCATACTCACAGCGTAGATCCCTCCTTTGTGCGCAGGCCTTCCGAGTTCACAGGTGGTATTGTATTCCTTTGAATCGTAAACAAAAAGCTTTCCATCAAAGCCGGCAGTAGCGAAATGCTCACCATTTGGGGCGAACCTCACTGATTGTACGAAACGCGTGTGATCCTGCAAAAAACTGAACCGGTTATAACGATAAAAGCTAAAAATAAAGACGATAAATCCACGCTAGACTGAACAATTTAAATATACCCCAAAACCACCTGCTTTCCATTAAAAAGACTGAAGGAAAATCGGATCTTTTTTTTTCTTCCCCCATGGACCAGAAACCGTCATCTTGTTAAAGATCAACTGAAAAGCCAGCTTGCTTTTATACTGTATATTTCAATCCACTGCATTTAGTTTGAGGGTGGGAGGAAGAAATAATCTCGTGTTGTCAAAGCTTGCAGAGTTTGCGTTGAATAAGATAGTCGGAAAATAAAGGAATCATTTCCTATTAGGGTGACGTGCTTTTACAGATCTATCGATGATGAGTAGGTAGAGAGAGAATGACGCAACTTTGATAAGAAGCACAATCTTCACCAAACATGGGCATAATTATCCGATCGAAAAAGAATTGCCGATTAGGATAAGATATACACGTGTTTGAATCGGACAACAGCAAAAATTAAACGGCAAATAAGAAATAAAAATTAACAAATAAGGTGGAACGTGGAACTAACATCGAGCTAAAACGCAGATTATGTTGTACGGTGATTATTTCCATATCGGAAAAAAATCGCATACAAAAAAAATCTCATCTGCCTTCACGTAGTCCTAGAGGTAGCCATCTAGGGCTGTTGGCAAACCAACCGCCAGATCCCGGGTTTCCAGCTGTGGCACTCGAACTCGAACTCTGGACTCGTCTCGAGACGCCTTTTTCAAGGACTTAGACTTGTCTCGGACTCGGATTTGCTGGACTCGCAGCAGCTCTGACTGTCAACTTGCATGGAAGAGAGCGAAGCTAATGTTTATTTTTGGGGCCACAAATCGATACTTCACTGTACGTCGAACTTTCTTCGGTAATTTGAAAAAGTAGCCGAGCGGAGCGAGTACCTGTCACGGTTCCTAACGCCCCTTTAAAGCGGAACGTTATGCGTTTCCGTTTTCTTGACATGACAGATATCCTAGATAGTTTTACTGATCCAACTCGTGGCGCCGAATTGGCACTAAATATGTTGGCCATTACATTTAACGGGTTAAAATAACTTGAATAAGTACAACGATACAAAACACATGTCGCTTGGAATCAACCAGTTGTTGTAAATTTTGTCTGTCAAATCAAAATCTTCGAACGAAAACTTTGCCAAGCACAATTTAAAGCCAAACTTGATAGATGGTTTGCACTGCCGTACTCCGCTTGTATGGCCACAGCTACTACGGCTGAATGAACATTCTTGGCTATCACATGGCTTATATGGCCACAGCGTAGCCCCGTTCACATGCATGCTTAGCCAAGCACGGATGTCTAGGCACGTGCCTAGCATCACCGTTCACACCCATGTCTGGCTAATCTTGGGCACGGCAGGCATCTGTGCTTGGCTAGGCATGCTTGTGAACGCGGCTTTATGGCCACTGAACGAATATTCGGCTTCTCCGCTTCCCGTTTTTGAAATAGTCTGAACTGAAAACTGAACGAGGCGCACCGAAATCTATCCTGCTAGCTACCATCGGCACTATCGATTTATGGTCCCAAAAAGCGGCCTTAGAGCGGTGCAGAATCCCCTGGAATACACGCTTACCTGCTTGGTCATCTTGAACTTGAATGGCGGGCCTTCGAAAATAGCAACACTGTTGTCTTCACTCCCGGTGATGATTCGGAAAGGCCTGGTTGGTTTAAAATCACAGGAGTTGAGTGCCTTTGTCTGCCCCATAATGTCTCCATTTGAGGTTCCAGTGTCTACGAGGAACACATGACCAAACCTAGAAGCACACATACTTATGGAGATATACTTAAATTGGTGCAAGCACCTTTTGAACTAGTTCATCTTTTTTATGCAACTTTTCATTATTCTTTTAAGTTTCAAAGGCTTTAATTCAATTCAATTCAATTCAATTTATTTCAAAAACGGGAAGCGGACAAGCCGAATATTCGTTTAGTCGTCAGTAAATATATATATACAATTTAGAGTCCACAATTATGAATTAAAATAAAGTAATGGTCTAACTAATCTCAGGTACATAATGACTGACTAATCAAGTCAATTACAATACTAAAACTACACAGTAACAATGAAATATAAATATAATTAACAAACTATAGCTACAACCATTCGGAAATACAGAAATACCAGTAGGGCATATCTTCTAATCATAGGCTAAGCAGTAAATCCCCTTCACATTTATTCAGGGTTCGGTAAACTGGGCGTCGGTCGAATCCCAATCGGTGCGTCAGAAAAACTGCGCGGATAGCAACCTGGAACTATTCACGAAATCTGTGTCTATGGTTTTGCATACAACCTGTTACGAACGTTACTGCGTGCAACTCTATGAAAAAGCTATCCCTAGATGAAATCTGGGGTACCAAGGACCAATAAAAAGATATACAAGGACCGATGCCATTCTGATTGCTGGAGCTTTAAGTTATTATGTGCAGTAGGCTATATTTTCATACCGTTATGTTGCTACATCCCATCACAGTGCAAATTAAAGGGGATATAAATTCAGATTCGGATTCAATGAATATCCGGCATTCCCTGTTCACGTTTTGATTTACGCCAAAGACGCACATCTACCCCATGCTATCCACCTCCACAAGTCTCCTCCGGCAGGGAAAAAAGTGACCCGACTAAGAGATAACAGAATATAAGTTGCCGAGCTTTCTCCAACGGATCTTGCGATCTGGAAGCAAATCCTCCTTCGAAGAAAATTGAAAAGGGGAAGTCCAGGTAAAAAAAAACATAAAAAAACAACTAAGAACTAGACAAAACCAATTATCAGAATCACCACCCATAGCAGCATCGAATCAGGTTATATCTTAGATTGCTCCAAAGCGCAATTTAAGGTAATTTAGGGTAAAATATGGCAACCTTTGATAGAGGCTTTTTCGCTGCAAAATAATGTGCCGAACCGGAAAGAACAAGCGCTGTAAGGTCATATGGCACTTACACGGGTAGTTGGCACGTATATCAGCTAAGGGTCATGCATGGCTCTTCCGAGACCGCCCTCCAGATCCACCGAAACATGTGATCAGGTAAGATCAGCCCGATCCCTCCACCCTAAGTTTATCCAGAGATTTCCCCCCCCCCCCTTCAGTGGCCGACTCCGGTGATCTTGCCAGCTATCAACTTCCATCCGAATGGCATCACTCATTCGAGAGTAATGCAAGTCACAAGCCAGGGATCTCCCCTCCAACTCCCCCGCAGTGGCCGGATCGAGTACGGACTTCTAAATAGAATATCTAGGGCGTGTGCTCTTGCTTTTCGCGTGTTCTCGCATTTTATCAGAATCAGATCACTCGTTCTAGACCGATCACCGAACCGACTGACAGACAGACCGACAGAAAAGCGACCGGTAAATGACACGAGCCGAAGGCTGCAGCCTGCAAGTGCCACAAAAATAAATATTGTAATCCCTCAAGCAGCCAATTCTGTAATCTGAACTTTCAATACTTTTGTTTCGATTGCCAAAAAGTGATTTCGGAATCTAGGTTAAATCCTCGCACTGCTGACTAGGGTACTGTTATAATTTTACTGATGCACGTCGACCTGCGCCGCAGCTCACGTCTATCTTCCTGCGACCCCCTAAGAAAATTAGGCTACAAGAATTTCAGCAGGAAACCTTTAAAGTCCCGCTTCACCCTGATTTCTTACCTCTCTTTACCTTCTCCTGCTACAACCATCCGTTGACTATCCGGAGACCATGCAATGTCTTTGATTGGGCCAAAGAAAGGTTGATATTCGGCTTTTAAGATATGCTCCTTGTTGACAGTGTCCCATATCCTCACTTTTCCTGTCTGGTCTCCAGAGGCAATGTAGAAACCACTTGGCGAATACTTGGCGACGTTGACATTTACCGAGTGTTCTGTGTACTGGTCAGCAATTGCAGGATTCTTCACAAATAAAACAGCATTAGATTTTCCTTCTTTGTCTCAACTAAAACTGAAAATTTGTGTTCCTTCGAGTTGACTTGAATTTTATCCATGATGCAATACCAACATCTTCCCAAGATCTGGAGTAGGATACAGAAGGGCTGAGAGAACCAAGGAATGAAGAACCACTAGCATCAGCATAGTAGTAGCACACACTTCTGCAACTGCTTTACCGATTTTTCATTGAGGTTCTTTCAGCCTCATATTTTCTTGCAGGACTGGCCTATGTGATCTCAGTCAAACAGACATGACTCCTGATCCCAAACTAAGTTTTTTTAATGATCCTTATCATTTCTGCCATTCCAATTTGATTAGTTGCAACAAAATGGTAGGTGGTGGGCTGTCCGGATTTCTGAGACCTTTTGAGGCCCCTTTCAGATGACTGTCCCTAAAGCAAGACTAAGTCAACTCTTCCCTAAAACGATGCCCAATTTGATTAGGAGTTTCAACATCTCACAAATGGAGACGTGTTTTTCTAACCCCCTCTAGCTGATGCTATAATAATAAAACAAAGAAACGCACCTCAATATTCCTAATGTATACTGAGTTTCCATGGGCGTAAACAAAGTTCTTCCCTTTAGGATCACCACCCAGAACAATAGGTTGTCCTCTTGTTGTTTTTGGCAGTGTTGCAAAAAGGGATTCTGCAAAAAGAAATTACCCAAACATAAAAGCTTGTCACCAGAGGCGTTACTAGCCAAAATGTTTGGGGGGGGGGACGAGGTATTTACCGACTGGCTGGTCATTTTTACCGACTGGTTTTGCAGATAAAAACGACTGTGTTGACGAAAAATCGGCTAATTTTAAGAAAAATTGACAATTTTTACGAAAAACCGACTGTTTTTAAGAAGAATCGGCTGTTTCTAAGAAAAAAATCGACTGTTTTTAAGAAAAATAGCGGCGCTTCGCGCCGACTCGGCTATTTTTTACCGACTGGCCAACAACATTGGGGGGGGCATCCCCCCCTCCCCCCCCTAGTAGTGACGGCCCTGCTTGTTACATCACATAAAGATCTGCTCCACTCTACTAATATAAGGGCGATTCTGGCAAACTCTTGGTTTCGCTTTCTGAAAAGCAAAGCGAGAATCCGCCGAGTGCAAGAACAAGCAAAAAGTCGTCATGCCTCAATTGCACCTTTACAACTTCTCGCTGACTAGCCGAAACCACTTTCCACTCGCGAAGTTGATTCACTTTCCAAGTGCTGGCGGAAACTAGTGGAGCGCGAGAACAGCTCTGGAGTTGTGAGAACAGCCAGCGCATAAGCTCACAGAGCTTTCCAGACTGCCAGAAATGCCCTATAATCAACTGGGGCTTATGAATAGGCCTTTGGCCTGCAATTTTACTACTGGCTTTATGTCTGTTTATCAATCTACTCTAACCAAAACCAGTCACAGTAGTGCGAGATGTGGGAGTAAAAAGAAAGATATAAGAAATTTCACTTCTGATAGTCACAACAAGCACAACCATCTGAAGTAAAAAGTTTGGTTCAAAGAATATGTGGATGATATATACTAACTGTTCAAAGCACAATTTGCAGTTACAGTAACATATCCAATATACGGTACAGTAACATATCCAACTCCTTTGAAACTGTGCTGTGTTTCTAAAATTTACACATCCATCCAAGCTGTTTTAGCCATGTGCAGCCCCCTTAGCTATGATAAGAAACAGTTTTAAACTGTGTTCTGTCTTTTTCTGACCAATAAGCTCTTCATAAGCAATAAGCAGAGCTTCGTCCACTTCCAAAAGAGACAGACACAGCAAATAGTCTACAAGGATCAGTCACATGCTAATATGATGGGTAAAAATCATATCTAAAGTTTGATATTTCAGAAAATGGCTGAAAGGATTACGGGATGTACAGTGATACGGAATATAGGCGCAGCAGGTCCTTTAAAGTTTAACTGAAAATCTAATTTTTGCATCTTGGATTTGGATACACTGACTTATTTTGATTCACCTCAGTCCATTTTTTTCTGAACGGAAAACGAGTTGTCTGAACCAACTCAGGGTTTTTCTGTTTAGTCTAGGAACCTGCAATCAGATTGCAGGTTTGTTCCTTCTCCAACGGGTTTGTTTCTTCTCCAACGTTGTCCCTGAAGTTCAACAGCCTAAACAAGGACCCTTACCAAGAAGGGCAGAAATATTAGAATATCGCTGTCAAAGCACTGTACAGTAGAGGTACAGGAGGGGTATCCAACCTCAGACAAGATTTCAAATTTCCAGAGATGTCTTTCCTTCAGAATAATCCATATGGCTTAAAAGGAACCAACAAATATGACAAAAATACCAGACTGAAGCTAACTGTGTGATTTACATATTGGATAAATAAATATTGCTTCAATATTTCTAGCTGAACATATTTTTCTTTTCAAACAAGATTATTTCATTCTAACCTAACCTTGATTGACTTAGAAATGATGAAAAAGGAAGAGTTAGCGAAGTCAATAGGCAGAAAACAGCATTTCAATACAGCTACAAAATGGAGAAAAAGGCACAAAATTTGAATATTTTTGGACACATGACTTCGAAAAAGTCATATTTTGCATCTTGACTGTCAGGACAGCTTGTACATTTCATTTTAACATTTTCGTGGCAAATATCGAGGTAGTGTAAAAACGAGGTCAGGTACCCCTCCTGTATGCTTATGTGAACTGATGTGAACAGTTACTTTAATGTGAACACTGCAGTTTTGGACTAAATGGTAGACTGAAGATCCAAAATATCTGTACAGGTGTCTTCAGCTGTCCTTCTTACCTACTTTGGCTAACTGGTAAGGTAAAACATTGAAATTCGAACACATCGGGATTCGGACATGTTGATCGAACAATTCAAATCGGACATTTTCTTTCATCTCTCACGGCCAAGTGTTAGCACTTGCAGACAAAACGGAATAGCCATTAGTTGCGAGAACCAAAAACTCGATCGCCGCTGTTTTATGGCAACGCTGTAACAATTTGGCGAGGGATAATTCAACTAAAAGGTTTGCCAAATTTTTCTTTTTAATTGTTTTCAAGTGGTTCTGTGAAGCAAAAAATTTACGGGAAATGGTCAGTGCTTCTGTTGAAGGTGGCTAACATGGCTAAGTTGTTAAAACTGGTAAATGTTGCACTGATTGTGATATATTGTGTCATTAGTTTTGTTTGAATAGCTATGTGATAAATATTTATTCGGACACCGTATTTGACGACATAAAGCTATTCGGACAGTTGCATTTTGTCTGTTCACGACTAAAAGCATAACGAACAAGTGTATGTCCGTAATGTCCGATAGCTGTTCGAGATGGTTACTCCCTGTTCAAACACAAAAGCAGAGGGGCATCCCTTCCACGCCAGAAAGCTTTTATTCTCGTAGAAGTAAAAACCCCGGGAGAGGCTCAGAAAATGTCTGACATTCTGCTCTTTCAACAAACCTAATTCGCAAAACGATACCGGCAATGCTGTCCTCACAAATGTCAAAGAAGAAAAAGAACGTAAATATGTGTCCGAATATCAATGTTTAACCTTAGTTAGCTTTCGTTGGAAGTTTCAACACATGCCACAGCCTGGCCACAGCAAGGACAGCAAGTGCATGGAAATGGCAAAGTCAATAAACGTTCACATAAGCATACCTCTAATGTAGGCTAGCTGACATATGACCAGTATGGTAGAAATAGCCTTGCAATATCTATAATACGGGTGACTGGGCCCGACTAGCAGTAGTAGTGCACTTACTTTGAGAATATGACACAGACATGATATTCTTTAAATTTTCTCCAACTTTTCAAATTGGAGCTCAAAAATGCTAAAAGATGTACAGCAGTCTCGATATCTGTGATAATATTTGCCTACAGCATCATAGCACTAGGCTATCCTGTTCCCAGACAAAATGAACTGAAAAACTCAGCCCAATTGTTTTGATTTTTTGTTTCTCTAGATACAACACAAATATCGGGTAGGCAACGAAAAAATAATATATAATTAACGATTGAAAAACTAACAGAAGCCCAAATTTTCAATAAAGTGTAATATTTTAATATTTTCAATAAAGTGTTGACACGAACTTTATTGCAGTCTGTTAATAATTGCATTTAGGCTCGCCTTTGCTCTGGGCTCGCCTATATTCGTCTGAAACCAAATTTGCGAATGCCTAGTGAACTCTAGTTAAAAACTTGGGAACTCTTTTGAAGAAAAACGACGTTAGATGACGTGCACGACGGGAGTGGGCGTTACTTTCTTTGGCGCGCTCTCGCCCTTCCTCCAGCCACCGAGGACTACTTTTGAGTTTTGGAGTCGAGAGGGAATTACAAGAGTACAGGGAGTCACGTCAAGACGAAGACCCTTCGACATCCGTTTCGAAAAACAAACGCGGGGAATCCCTGAGCGATGCCCCCACATGAATTTCGTCAAAAAAATAATATAATTAGATCACCTAATTAGTCTGGAAAAGTCGTGGTCCAATAAATTTTCACTTTTGTTTCTTCTGATTTTTTTTTGTTTTAACAAAAAAATATAGCCTTCATAAAATAAATACTTTTTTCTTTTCTTATCGCGTAGAAAAACTGAATAGTGAATTCAATAATTCTTTTTAACTATCCCTAATATCCGTTTGTCAGAAACCAACAACACCAGCAACTCTCCAAATCGATTCCCCACCGAATTTGAAAGGAGCTCCTTTTGATGATGGTGATGATAATTGGAGCATTCCCCAGTCCCTGTGGATTCGCGAGACTAGTGAGTCCCGAGTCTGTTCTCCGAGTCCTCGGGGAATACGCCTCATGAATCATGATAGGCTGAGAGCATTTATTCCCTCGCCAAGATCATCTGTTCTATAAACTAAACCTGTTTTATATCTATTGGACATTGGACTTCGTTCTCAGTCTTTGTTTCCATGAGAATTAAAGGCAGCTGGCAGTGCGAAATCGCACCCACGTGTGGACAGCGTATAAAGTGAGTCATGTTCTTACTACTGTTTATTTCAGGGACACACAATACGTAACTGTAAAGTTAGGTCTTCACCTCCCGGAACTTCCGGAATCTGGGCTTCCAGATTATCCTCTGACGTCTTCTGTAAATTGCATCTGGAATATGAACCGGTCCAAAATTATATCAAAATAATACGGAAAAAGGGGCTTTTGAACTTCCAGATTTCCGGAATCTTTAAGTATCGCAGAAGAAATTAAAAAAAAATCTCGGAAAATCTGGGAAACCAGATTCCGGAAGGTGAAGACTCGCCTTAACCAAGAAGATTATTTGTTCTTGCTGTAACCAGGGACCCATAAATTTCCTTTACAGGGGGTCTGTCATTTCCATGCTTCTATATTGATATGATGACAGAACCAAATCCAGTTTCCAAAATCCCCCGCTTGAGTCGATCTGCATTCTTGTTTGCCTCATTGGACGTGCGCACCAAAGAGACTCCTCCCTCAAGGCGCCAGCAGCCAATCCCAAATTTTGTCTATCTGGTTTTGAACATGATTGGACCGTGGGTATTTCTCGACCTATCTTCCGTGCGCTCAAGATAGCATCAGAAATCTCTTATTGACTAAAGAAAATTTATGGGTCCCCGCTGTAACCAAGAACACTGTAACTAGGTATTCTGGATGTACGTATTCCAAGAAGCGTGAAGACGAACTGATTTTATTTCATGCATTAATGCTTGTTTATGTTCGATGTTACGAACCGTTAAAGCATGCGCGCCAGTAGCTACATATGCCAATTCATTTACTTCTCATCTCCCGCTGTGTACTTCAATCAAATTCCCATTTCTACAGGAACCGCATTTTTTGTTGTTGTTGTTGTGCCCATGGTGAAGCAAAATATTTTTGCCTGATGACAGTCGAGGCCTCCACTAAAATGAGAATATTCAGACGTTAACAATGGAAAGGAAATAAGTGCGAATCAATTCTGACTTCTCAGGTCGCCAAAAACTCTTCACCTAGGAAAATCGCCAATCTTTCAGTCAGCTGCTTATCGCGGAACGTAAATATTGTCAAGGATCTCATAATGATCATCATTTTGAGTTGCATTCCACTTCGAAGTTCCATTTCGTTTGGACCTCTATTTGCATTTCTGCCCTCGGCTGTTCGTTGGTAGTTACTTTTGGTCTAAAGTTTTGCTTAGTAGATTCCGTTCTGTTCTCCACTAGTAACCTATCCCAATCCACATGCTTGAATCAACTCAACTATGTTCTGTCTCGGCTGGGAGTTTGGCGTTGATGATGTCTTGAAATTGGTTGGGGGTCTTTAGACAAAGCAAGCTTCCGGGATCGGGCGCTCCCGAACTGGAATTGATGATGAAAGAGCGGGAAGTCCTGATCGTGTGTTCGCACGATTAGTTGGAGTTTCAGGCATTCAAAGAAGAAAATAATGTTGGGCTGTTTCTTTTTCTGCTGGCATGTCCGGCAGTTCGGGGAGTTCACTGCGCACCATTCTAAGAGGCTTTTGTTCATGAGAACCTTCCTAGTATAGACGGAATCGAAGTTAATGCTTCAAGATGGCCTAAAGGGCAAGTATAGTATTAGCGGAACAACGGAAAATCATGTCGAGGGTGCTTTAAGACGATACAGGGTGGAAATTTGTCTAACTTAAAAAAAAATATGATAACGTTCTGTAGTGGCTATGAAAACAATACAGAAAACTATCAGGTTCAAGCCACTGTTTTTGTGAACTCAGCACAATTCTTTGCGTTAAATATTGCGCATGACAAACCTGTTCTGAGTAGATTGTCCTCAAGCCTTAATTTTCATAACTAATATCGTTCTTGGTAGTATTCAGGCAGTTGACATGTTCTTCCGGTTGACGACAAAGCGAAGGTCTACTACTGTAAGGTACGTAAAAAGCACAATTTTTGCTACTGCAGTTGCAGTACGATTTACTTTGTGTCGTACCTTGAACGTCGACGCCTATATGACCAAGTCCAAAAAACGCTAGTGAACCTCGGGAAGAACGAGAAACGTCACCCTAACGATGACTCAAATCCTATGTCAACCAATCAACGGCGTTCCTTTGCGACAGCTGTGGCGACGCTTAAGGCTCTTCGCTAGGCACACGGCGATTCTTCACCGGCAAGGACAGTTAGTCATCAGAAGTGTTGATAAACCGTTATCAACGTATCCCAGCTGTCACCTTTTTCTTCGCAAACACTGCTGTCGTCTTTGTTCGATGCGACAATCAAAATATTGAAATTAAGGTATCAGTAGTGTCACCGATTCGTACAACGAGGCGATTATCGAACATGGGAGATCACTATTAATTTGTATGTAGCCTACCTTATTCGTTGGGGAAATCGGTAGCCCTTCTCTACTGAAATGAAGAAAGAAGTTCAAGGGGGGCATTCCATTTTTTCCAGTTTTTTTGCCACACAACGCCTGAGACCACAGATTTATCCACTTCCGAAAAGCAAAATAGGGCGTTTCGGTTGGGTTTGCTTCACGATTGCCATGAAAAAATAAAAAAAATTACATCGAAATAGACCTCTGAGTGGGTTTCTTGTGACCGTCTTGCTCGAAGACTTTCAGGGTGAGATCATTTAAAAAAAAGAAGGTCTGAAGACTATTCTGTGCCGACACACCGATACCGAATCTCTGGAATCAAATATCGATTTTTGGGAGAAAATGTTATCGATATTTTGCTATTGGCCAGTACGCCCATCTCTACGCGCAGGCTAGGAACAATCTCTGAAAACATGTTTGTCTTTTTCAGACCACAATGGGAACACTATTCGAAATGGAGCCCAGTGACATAAAGAACTCTGAAAAGGGAGACGGCGTCGAGTGCGACTCGCACTTGGATGTCATACAAAATGTGCCCGGTGATGTTGTGACCCATTCGGAATACAAGTGCCTTTTGAGTGACGAAGTTGTAAAAAAGGCCGAAAAAGAACTAAACGAAACGGAGAAATTAAGAACCCAGTGTTTAAGCGAGTTTCGCGATTGGTTGAAAACAAGGCCGGCCCTGAAGAATGCACGACAAGGTGAGTGGTTTGACTTTGGGTAGCCTACGGTAATTTAAAGGACAAAACATGCGAGGAGAATCGTAATCGTAAGCTTAAAACTAAGATCCAATTGACTGCCAAGAGTCCACTGATTGACGGAGACCTACAGAATACCAGAAGTCAACGACACAGATCACAAACAAACCCAGAGATATTTTACCAGTCTTGGAAAGACCCCAAGAAGAGTGTCAAACATCGTTGGGAAGTGTGAATTAGATGTGGTCGGCCCAATGACGACCAAAATGGGGCATCACGTCCCTTCATTCTAAATTAGTTCTGCTTTTTTTGTCGCTAGATGCGCTAGCACAAAGTAAACAATGACACGTGACTTCTTGGTGTACCTTTATCAGGTTTGTTAGGCTATTTTCAATTGCTCGTAGGCCTGACCATGTTTAAAAGTGTTTAAAGTACCTCTGCCTCGATGTGTGCTCTAAGCAGCTCTGTTCTGTCAAACTTCATCAAGTCTGTCAATCATGGCTTCCGACCCTTCAGGGCTGACTGCTGGCTGACTTTTCCCGCTAAAGCGCGACTCGGTATGAACCGACCGAAAGTCTAATTGCTTACTCCCCTTCAGATAACTTACACGTGTGGTTGTCGTTGTTTATCTAGCGTATCTGGCGGCAATGCCAGCAATTCGTCACTGGATTTTATGAAGGGCGTAGTAATCCACATGTGAACGGCCCAGCCCTTCTTCTGTCTTTGTCCTATCCGTTTTTGGTCAGTTTTCGGTCGGTATCCGAGTGTCCATCGGCACCCCGGGAGTGGGCAACACTTCGCCTAAGATTTAAGTATTTTTTTCAGACGATGTTTTCCTGTTATGGTTTTTGCGAAGCTCAAAATTTAAGACTGCAGCAGCCCAACGGAAATTTGAAAACTTCTTCTCGTTCCGACTCAAAGTTCCGGAATGGTATAACAACCGAGACCCGCTACTACCAGAAATCAGCAGGTTGCTAGACATAGGGTAAGCTCAACTTGTGATAAAAGTCATTGAAACGCTGACCCCTGCCTCTCCAGCCCCTTTATCTTCCCTCCTGATTTCGCCCTTTACCCCACATCACAGTCATAACCACCAACCAACGGTAACTACCAGAAACCAGCAGGTTATTTGAAGCTGCTCCGAGTTTATCCTGTCGTGGAATTCACCGATACACTGGCCCCGCCTCTCCAGTCCCTTCACATCTTCCAGTCCCCCCCATTAAAGATTTTTACTGGGCCAAAAAAACTATCAGAAATCCACAAGTGGCTTCCGATTTTAGTTGTCATGGAATTCACTGAAATGCTGGCGTTATTCCCTTTACATCTTTCTTCCTGATTCACTCTTTCATTGTAAATTGGAACGACCCGCAGTGAAGCTACTTCCCCAAATCATTTGATTGTTGGGTATCGAATTTGCTTATTGAGCCATTTAAAGCTGAACCGAGAGGAATCTGGACCTCAGCCTTTCGCAGATACGGTACATTCTTCGTGCATTGCATCACGTTCTGCCGGCAGGGGCGTCGCAAGTGCATTTTCGTGGGGGGGGGGGGGGCAGAGACAAAAATGTTACCGATTCCCTCAAAATTTTACCGAATCCTAGAAACTGAGAATTCGAGGTTTAAATCATGGAACAGAAAGGATTACGTAGGAAGAGTAACGTTAAAGGGCAGCATGAAAGACGAAAGGCCAAATATTAGGGGGTGTTTTGGCGAAGCCCACTTGAAGAATTTACCAGGCACGATTGCAGTAACAGCTTCTATCTATTAAACCCAAGAGACAATTAAGCCGAACGCCGCCGGCGAAAGTTTTCGAAATCCATTTTTTTACCTGTAGGCTAAAATTTAACTGCTTGTCTTACAAATTCTATAATTTATCATGGATTAAATGCCCAGGATCTAAGAAGTTCCAGAAACCGGATGGAGCGACGTTCCGGCAGCAGCAGCTACTGTAGTCTAGTCAATACTTCCCGTGATCACATAAAGTGAGCGCCGCAGGGGAGATTTTTTTAAAGCTAGCTTTTTCCTGCCAAATTTAAATATTTCCATTCAGATTCTAGCTTTTAATGCTTCGAAATTCCAAACCTAAAACTGGCTAAGACCGCAGTCAAATGACGCGCCCTTCCACAAAATAGAGAATATCACGAAAAGCGCCGCAGGCGGAATTTGAAACTTTATGATTAGATCTTCTTTTTGGGATCCAAAATCAATCAATCAATTTATTTGTAACACATCTCAACCAAAGGAGGGCGAAGCGCCCTAAAGATGGAGTAATAAACAGAATAAATAAAGAAAAGAAGCACTAGCACTAATAAAAGTAAGGACTATCGATGAAATCATAGATGAGTCCTTTTGTCTGCGACAGTGCTTCACTCAACCTCTTCGGGGTTTCGAGGTTCGTGGTAACTCCGGAATCCTGGCAATTATATTAAATAAATTAACCGAATCCTATAGGTGTTATACCGAATAAGTTTAGACCGATAGCATGTTCGGGATTCTCTATAAAGACGTATCCCGGCTATTATACCGAATTGCTTTGGTATCGAAGGACTACAGAATAATATTCATATACTGTATAATTTTGTCGAAACTGGAACAAAAGTCGGGATTCGTGGTAAATACCGAATCCTAAAAATTATACCGAATAAATTACCGAATCCCAATCATGATACCGAATAATTTTGGACCGATAGCTTATTCGGGATTCTGTGTGACTACCGAACCTCCATAAATATACCAAAAAGTTTTGGCATCGAAAAATTATCATATAATTTCAGTAAATTCTCTCACCGAATTCGTGATAACTACTGAATACTGGCAATTTTACCAAATCCCGATCGTTATCCCGAACAGATTTGTACCGCTAGCCTATTTGGGATTCTGTATAACTGCCGAATCCCCGTAAATATACCGAATAGTTCTGCTATCGAAAAAATACCGAAACAGTTTAGTAAATTTTGGGCCTCCGGCCCAAAATTTTACCGAATCTCAAAAAGTTGGGGGGGGGGCTTTTCTCTTTGGATTTCTTGTACGTCTATTTGCTCGTAACTCTTTCCTTGAAATATTTAGCAACTACAACGGTAAACGATTGCCGAGAGATGGTCTAGACGAAATCTCAGCCGATAATCCGATACTGGTTAGGGCAGTGACATCCCTAAATTTTTTTTTGAAATTCGATTAAATATATGCTTTTCGAGCATGTAGTTGGATCATATGTATGGAGCCGAACGGCCAGCGAGCGTTTACATTTATAAACCGTTCTAGGGACAATCAGTTAGGTCTGGAAACGGAAAATATGAAATTCGTATGTAACGAGATGTGACGTAGCAAAGCTGAGATTTAGTCAACAACCGAAAAATTAATCTTTTGGGGTGACACGCAATAGCGGGCTTTCTTCAGAAGTGACCTTAGAACTTGGAACTGAACATTTCATGAGCTTCACTTCGTTAGCCTTGAAATGCATGTTTTTGTTGAAATTCCCATTCTCCGCGTCAGGGTGAACTTTGTCTTCTTAGGCCAGCACTGAAAATTCTGAACGCGCGAGATAATATTACCACACAAATCCCTGAAAAGAGTCAAAATCTGATACAACAATAAGCTGGCTGGAAGCTGCAAGCACAAACACAGTCGGACACTGCTTGCAGGTTTTCGTTCCGATTTTAGTTTACGGGAGTGAATAACAGAACCTTTTCCAAATGTAAGCAGGCGATTAGTGTCTACGAAAGGTCTATTGTACACAACGCTAGAATTGCACTTTTATTGGCAAACGTTGCAAGAACATTTGCACGACGTGCCAATTTCTCGTATAGCTCAATGAGAAATATGGGAGAACGAGGAAAAGCGAGGGATTCGATAGAAGTAGGTTATCCCACATCTTGACATTGCGTGTTTGCCGAATGACGAGTGGGACGTGCCAAAAGCGCAAATGGTAGATCAAAGCTCCGGTTCACGGCTCTTTAAAATTTTCCGAGAACAACGCTCCGACTTTTGGTATTGTAGTTACGACCGCAATTTTTCGCGGTATAGCTTACTTAATATCGGCCGTGGCAACGAATCCAAAATAGATGATATTTTACCTTGTTCGCTTAAACTTCGCCTCAAAATACACTGTAAAAAGTTTCTCCGGGTAAGGATTAAAGTAAACTGCAGTGTTTGCTACTAGGATTCATTTTATCTCTACTGGGATAAGGTTAATCCGAATTAGAGATAATCTTATCTCATTAGAGACAAGATTAATCTCAGTAGTAAATACTGCAAGATATTAGTGTACGCTGTTTTACTCGAAACCAAGTTTACTCTGCGTTCTGGGATATGCGAGGGGGGAATCACTGGACGTTTTGGTGTACACCGGGAGGCATTGAGGCAGGGTCGGAGGCACGATCGGAGACACAGAGGCAGGGTAGTATCGGCCGTGGCAATTAATCCAAAGATATTTTTCCTTGTTCTCTTAAACTCGGCCTCAAAATACGCTGTTTTACTCGGAATCAAGTTTACTCTGCGTTCTGGGATTTGCGAGGATCACTGGACGTTTTGGTGTACACCAGGAGGCACGGAGGCAGAACGGGAGGCACAGGACCATGTACACCTTGCAAAGCCAGTAATTACCCCTTCGGGGATACGTGGAAGCTTTTGGGGATCCCAAAACGTAAGTGGAGGGATACCTATGACATCGCAAAAGTTGTCCGTCTGTCCGTCCGCCTGTCCGTCTGTCCGTCCGTCTGTCCGTCCGTCTGTCCGTCCGTCTGTCTGTCTGTAAGCACGATGACTCTCGAAGGCAGTGAGATATTTTGATGAAACTTGGTGTGGGGATTCTTTGGGTCAAGAGTAAGGTCGAGTTCGTAGATGGGCCCTGTAGCTTTACACTTAGGGGTGGGGGAGGGGGTTTAAATTAAGGGGTAAGCAAATTTTTTTTAAACAGCTAATGTGATAGTCGATTATGGGGTAAGAAGACACGCTGAACACGAATATGAAAACCATTTTCTCGCCGGACAAGTAGTTCGTCCGGAATCCGGCCAAAACCGGAAAATTTGTTAAAAGTAGAAGTCTTATTTGAAGTTGATTAGATGTTCGATATAGGCGTAAGAAGGCACAAGAGTATGAAAACCGTCTTCTCGCCGGGCAAGTAGTCCGTCCGGAATCCGGCCAGAACCGGAAAGTTTGTTGAAAGTAGAAGTTTTATTTGAAGTTGACTAGATGTTCGACTTAGGGGTAAGAAGACATGCTGAACACGATGGTGAAAACCATTTTCTCGCCGGACAAGTAGTGCGCCCGGAATCCGGCCGAAACCGGAAAATTTGTTAAAAGTAAAATTTGTATTTGAAGTTGATTAGATGATAGATTTAAGGGTAAGAAGAAACTCTGAATCTGTATATGACTATCATTTTTTACCCGGACATATAGTTCGTCTGGAATCCGGTTGAAACCGGATTTTTTTTATAAGTTAAAGTTTTATTTGAAGTTGATTAGACGTTCTTTATAGGGATAAGGAGATGCGCTGAACTCGTTTCTGAACTATCTTTTTTTGGCTGGACAAGTAGTTCGCTCGGAATTCGGCCGAAACCGGAAATTCGACAGAAGTAAAGCAGGAAGTTTCGATCAGTATCGTCAAAATAAATATGGCTTATACAGGTATATCTGAACTTAATTTTCTCAGATGATTAGCCTAGCGAAGACTGGATCTGGCGTAGACAAGACGTAGTTGTCTGGGTCAAATATTAAATTTTTGGGATCCCATCGAAACCTTTGGTCTTGTTCTCAGAGACGTGATTTTTGTGAAACCATAGGGCGGGGATGGCGTCGCTCCGGGCCTCCTTCGCATTTTTTGTCGTAAATATTACGTAGGCGTGACCAGAAATATGTTATTCATATGATTAACAACATATGAATAACAAGACCAAAGGTTCTGATGGGATCCCAAAAATGTAATAGGCTATTTGATCCAGACAATTGGGTCTTGTCTTCGCCAGGCTAATCATCTGAGAAAACCAAGTTCAGATATACCTCTATAAGCCATATCTATTTTGACGGTAGCCTCCTGATCGAAACTTCCTGCTTTACTTCTGCCAAATTTCCGGTTTCGGCCGAATTCCAAGCAAACTATTTGTCCAGCAAAAAAAAGAAAGTTCAGAAACGATTTCAACGGATCTCCTTATCCCAATAAAGAACATCTAATAAACTTCAAATAAAACTTTAACTTATAAAAAAATCCGGTTTCAACCCGAATCCGGACGAAATATAAGTCCGGGTAAAAAATGATTGTCATATACAGATTCAGCGTCTCTTCTTACCTCCAAATCTGTCATCTAATCAACTTCAATTAAAACTCTTGCTTTTTACATTTTTCCGGTTTTCGCCGGATTCCGGGTGAACAAGTTGTCCGAGTAGAAAATGCTTTTCACATAATTGTTCAGCATGTCTTCTTACCCCTAAATCAAACATCTGATCAACTTCAAATAAAACTTTTACTTTTAACAAACTCTCCGGTTTTGGCCGGATTCCGGGCGAACTAATTGTCCGGCGAGAAAATGGTTTGTTTAAAAATATTTTGTTTGCCCCTTAAATTGAACCCACACCCCTAAATATAGGGCTACAGAGCCCATCTACGAACTCGACCTGACTCTTGACCCAAAGAATCCTCTTACCAAGTTTCGTCATACTATCTCATTCCCTTCGACAGTTATCGTGGTTACAGACGGACGGACAACTTTTGTGATGTCATAGGTATCCCTCCACTTACGTTTTGGGATCCCAATAATTAAATAATATGTTCACGAATGTTGGTTTAAAAAAAAATTGTACAAGAAGTATGTCCGTAGCCTACCCTTTTTGCTAATCGGCCGTTATTGTATTCCTTGCCTCCGAGAGGCCGGGATTTTCAAACTACTTCCATTAGTGTAATGAATAATCCTTGAATAAGTATTAAGAGTGTGAGTTTGAGTGTGTTTTGGTGAGTTTTGGATGTCATTTTGTAAAACTTCGTCCTTGTGAATATTTTGAACGTCTTCTTTCGTTTTTTATATCGTTCGTGGTAGAAATTATAAAAATGGTCGAAAACGGTAATGTTCGATTATTGAATTCTTGTCTGGTCGTGACAAGAGACCGTAGAGGGTGGGTTGGTATGAAGTAGAGGTTGGATACGAGATTAAGATAAAAAGTCCAGGTTTTGATACGGACTTTCAGTGAAGGTAAGAACGCAATTTCTTGCAGTTTTCTTTACATTGGTCATGACAACGAATTCGATACTTGCAAACTCGCGAATTGCCCCAAATCTCTATTTTGATTTCTTATCTTGATTTATGCCATAGCTGAAGATGTTTACAGGGATTACGTGATAATACACCTTGGCGCCTTAACGATTAGGGATGTTGTCTGTTGTTGTCCTGGACGAACTGTTCACGGTTAATGAAAGTAAATAGAAATAGTAGAATGTACGAAAATGTGGTACCAAAGACCTTGCATGTCAAAACTAAAATCTTACAAAGCTGAAACAATTTAAAATGTTAAAACAAGGCTCAGCCCTTTGAAAATAGCCCCCCGCCCTCTCGAAACACTTGCCGGCTTGCGTGCGCTTTTACTGGCTCGTAAAACAGGGCGCTGTGTGATAGGGGTTTGGATCCAGATGGAACTTCGGTAATCAGAGATAAGTTTCTGACATGATTATCTCGGTGCCCCAAACGCAGGCCCCATGAAGAATATTTCATTCTGCGAAAAAAAGAAATCTACGTTTACCGGAAGAGGACGTCCACTATCAGTTAATTTTATCCATGAATCTGTTATGAATGTTGTACGAGGCGGATCTTCCTTTCGGTAAGTGAACGAAATGACGTTGCTTAACTTTATTTTGGACAACGGTGGGGTCTGTACAAATCCCCCCAGCACCGAGTCTTGGACATTTCGGTGGAGAATGAGGTATTCCCGCTTCCATCTTTTTTTTTCTTTCAGCTGCTACATACCGCTCAAGGGATATGACGACCATGGTCGCCGTGTCGTCATCACACGTTGCTGCGTACACAGACCCAAAGAGTCAAACCAGGACGACATCTTCAAAGTTGGCAATATGGTAATCGAGCTTATGAACCGAGACGACGAACAGACATCAGTCTGTGGCATTGTTTCGATATTCGATCTCAAAGGGGCAACTTTAAGTCATGCACTGGCAATGACACCAGGGATAATCAAGAAGGCTGTGACTTCGTGGCAGGTAAATCGTTTAGTTTGGATTTTACATTAGTCACGTGTTGATAAATAATTTCCAGCCGAATAATTAAGCCACGGTAAAAGACGGACCAGTGGCGACGCGGATAGTATAGGCTATTTATCAGCCTTGGACGACAGTTTCGCCCGAGACTGGCGGAGTTATAAGGTTTGAATGCACAATGTAAGCCAACAGTTGAGCTTCACGCTAGTCTCCTGAATTTCGTGCTTGAGAATGGTTCCTATTTTCCTAGTCCAGACCGCTCCGGCCCTGTGGAATCCACAGGTTTTGGAATAATGAAAACTTCGGCGAAGCTATCTGTATTGCGACCTTCGCCTCTTCAGAGTGCTTTCGTAAGCACATCCTACAGAGAAACATAGCAATATCATTAAAGCCTACCATGATTTCGCCAAAGCCAACTTCGTCACGAACATCGAAGGTGGGGTGCGCTGCCCGGTGGCCCGGAGTAATTTCCGGTCGCAGTGTTGAAGGTAGAAGATCTCTTTTTCTAGCTCACAAGTGGTTAGAAAGCTAGAGAAAAGTAGGCTACCTGTAAGACTTTGCAAAGAGTCCGATTTCTCATATCCGACCGGACCTAAAACTGAGCCACTTTATCCGGAAAATCGGATGTCGTTGGTCTGTTAGAAACAGAGACATCTCCAAAATTTCGCAACCGCATTTTCCAAGGGACTTGAAATGGGGGAACCGACTGCCTGCACCGTTCACTCTGGGAACCCAGAGTGAAACGGACTTTTGTCCTGTCATACAATGCTATAATTCTTTTCTTTGCAGGACGTTGTTCCTGTCCGGTTAAAAGGACTCCACTTCATCAACATTCCTTTCAACGCGCATGTTGTCCTCAATGTCTTCAAGCAGTTTATGAAAGAAAAGCTAAGAGACCGGGTAAGTTCGTTCCCTTCCTCATCACCACCCATCGCAGTAATGGACAGCCCTCTCCCTTTCTGGGTAGTAATTACATTTAATCAACCCATAAAGTGACAAGTCTATATAATGGAGACGTCGCCAGAGTGTAGCTGTTGAGTTGCAATTTATTTTTGTAGCTGTAGCCCGACGAGGACACTTGCCGAAAGGCCGAAATATGGCTGTAGCAAATCCTGGCTGACTTACTCACGTAACGTCATTAAATATGCAGCTGTTTCTGGTCAAGTTTCACGTGGAGGATGAGACTGGTTCTTGCATCATCAGATTCCCATTTTTTTTGGCGATACGCGTTTCCTCGTGCCTAATGGTACATTTACACGCTGCGTAAAATCCAAGCGTATTTTGAAATCCGAGCGTATTTTGAAATCCGAGCGTATTTTACGCACGTATTTGAGCTAGAAAGGTTTCTAGCAATACCGACGTATTTGTATATAAAACGGACAGATTTCTCAAATACGTCCGTATTGTTAGAGATCTTTTCAAGCCCAAATACGTGCGTAAAATACGGACGTTTTTCAAAATACGCTCGGATTTACGCAGCGTGTAAGTGCACCATAATGCGGTACAGGAATAAAAGTACATTGCGATTTTCGCAGCCGGATGCGAATTTCTTTCGCTCCGGAATTTTGACGCATCACTTGCAGGTTTCCCTACAGTGTCGCGAATACTCTTGATGACTAATTCATCGTGCCGATGAAGAATCGCCGTGTGCCTAATGGTGGATTTACACTTTGCGTGAAATCCGAGCGTATTTTACGCACGTATTTGAGCTAGAAAAGGTTTCTAGCAATACGGACGTATTTATACAAAACGGACCAATTTCTCAAGTTCGTCCGTGTTGCTAGAGGCGTATTCTCGCCGTTCCCCGAGGACTCCTCGGGGAATCGAAGGGAACGGCGAGAATAGAGGGAGTCACTCCACGCGGACTCTGCGTCCAGAAAACAGCGAGAACACGGGGAGTGCTTCCAAAAGGGATTCTGTTTGAAAAGAAAATATACAGTTGACGAACTTAATAGATCCACTTTATTTTTGTTTTTTTTTATTCTGATTGTTTTTAATTAATTTTACATTGCACCAACACCAGCAAAACTGGTTCCCCTCCGAATCTGAAAGGGATTCCTTTTTGATGATGGTGATGATAATCGGAGCATTTCCCGTCCGTGGGGACTCGCGAGAATACGGGGAGTGAGTCCCCGGGACAAACAAAAACGCGGGGAACGGCGAGAATACGCCTTAGAGATCTTTTCAAGCCCAAATACGTGCGTAAAATACGCTCGGATTTCAAAACACGCTCGGATTTACGCAGTGTGTAAACATACCATAACGAAGAGCCAGAAACGCCAACGCAGCTGGCGGCCCCAAACCTTTTTGATTGGTTTGTAGGTGTGTTGAATAAATTTTGCGGATTTGCTTGGGTGGCGTTTCTTGTTCTTCCGAGGTTCACTGGCGTGTTTCGGACATCGTCGTATAAGGTGATTCTCGCGGTCTGGAAAGCCCCGCGAGCTTATGTGCCTGCTGTTTTTCGACTGCGGCTAAAACTAGCTTCACTTTCCAGAGCTGTTCTCGCGCTCCGCTAGTTTCCACCAGTGACTTGGAAAGCGAATCCACTTCGCGAGCGGAAGTCAGCGAGAAGTTGTAAGGTGCCACTGAGGCGCAACGACTTCTCTTTTGTTCTTGAGCTCGGCGGATTCTCGCTTTGCTTTTCGGAAAGCGAATCCAAGAGATCGCCCTATAGAGTATTTCTCATGCGTATTTTCACATGAGAAATTTCATCGGACTGTTTGTACACTTACCTTAAGAGGTAAAATGTATTAATTGTCAAGAAAAGAAGTTGTCCCGTCGCTTACAGAAGATTTGCTCCAGTTTTCTGGGATTCCAGCGCGTTGGTGCAGGTCAAAACTTTGTGTCACCATGTTTAAAATGTACTTAAGTATGTATTCTGTTATGTTTTAAATTGTTTTCGTTGTGCCTTTTACATTTTTTAGAATACTCCGCTGTAACCAAAAAGCGAGACATAAATAAATAAATTTAACTACTGCAGGTCCATCTACACGGCGGTAATTTAAGTGCACTCCACTCTCTCGTGCCATTGCGTATGCTCCCGGAAGAATATGGAGGAACTGCAGGCCCAGTTCAAGAACTTATAGGTAAGTCACAGAAACACTGCTCTCTAGGCTGAATACTGGGCCAGTAATACTCCTTAAAAATAAGTCATTATGCCTATGCTTAAAATAAGAGAAGGCCCGTAATCAGTTGTTCATAGTAGAGCCCATAGTAATTGGTTCATAACTTCGTTATTAATATTCATTCAGCAGAGCGGTGTTCCTTCTCTCCCCCATTATTTAGGGTCACTTGCCCAAAACCAAAATTGTTACAAACCGACGTAACAAATAAAGGGCGGACGAGAAAGCAGAGAAGTGCGAGTGGAAGACCCTTGTGAATAATAACGCATTATGGGCCCTTGGCGTGATTATGCGGTAGTGGACGAACCGTTTCTCGCTGTTCGCAATGCACTCTTCCTCAAGCTTCACAATTTTCCGACACAACTGCTCAAGATTCACAGAACAACCACAGCTTGTTACTAGGCCCAACGAATTGGTCACAGGAGTGTGATGGGTATTCCTCGCGGTAAGAAGGCTTGCTCCTGGCATATCGGGTGTCAGCTTCAACAATTTTACTAGCTTTCCGAAATATTTGGGTGGGCAGGGGGGTAAGGTGGGGTTGGCCGTTGGGAGGGAAGAATGGGGGAGGGGGGGGGGGAGATGAGTATTGATGAGTGAGCAAGATTGGATTTTTTATTATAGGTAAGTAGCTATGTGGACTTTCGCGCGAATGCAAATCCTCATAGTTTTTTTTTCTCCAGCGCGAAAGTGTTTTTTTTTTTTATTTATTTGTGAATGTAAAATAAAAAAAATTGAACTTGAAAGGTCACGTTCTGTGCACAACTCATTCTATTTTATATAAACATGGCCGTGCTGATGATACTATGGACCCGTTTGTTGACATTCAGCTATGCGATATCGTGGAACTGACTATAACTGATTAGTTTTCGCAGACGTGCAATGACCAAAGTACACAAGATATGAAATCGCTAGTGTCCGCCAAAGTTCTGTAAGTCTTCAGCCCCTAAGAGTGATAACAGGAAATGGAGGTGACTCCTTGATAACAAAGACCTGCTGACATGAACAACTAAACTAGGCTTCCTCGAGTTGGATTCTTCACTTTCTATCTTATCGAGTTGGATTCTTCACTTTCTATCTTATCGATTTGGATTTGTTTCACCGATCAGACTCACACCCATATAGCTTGCGGTTATTACTGAATTCGCGATTCGTTATCATCAACGAATGAAATGCCAAGCTCCACTCTTCTTAGAGAGAGAACATTGAGTTCGGTTCTCCACTTGCTATACTTGTCAATTTTGACGGTTCCGCTGGCGGTTAAACTCGCGCCCATATGGCGAGGTAGGAGATATAAAATATTCTTCATTCGCCAAATGGCACTGACGTCAAACTGGCGTATCTCAGTCTTCTTAGGGCAAAAACATCAACTTACGGATACGTCTAAAAACTTCTCACTTTGCCCACTGTAAATCATTCAGTCTTTCAATAATGTAGAGGTTCGCATCTGTATTGAAAACGAAATTGATTCTACATCCAAGGCTTCGAAATAACCAGACCTTTGTAGTCTGCCACAGCATAGGGCTGTGGAATAGCGCGAAAAAAAGAGACTTCTAATCGAAACCTGCGGATCATCTTTTCTTATTCATTCCCATAGTCCTTACTTTTTGGGGTACGACTCCTTCTCCAGTGGTGACGTTTGTATTATTATTATTTTTTTCAAGTAGGGTACCCACTCTCCCTAAAGAACTCAGCTTTCAGAATTTTATGCAAACGTATCTTTCCCTACTATCAGTTTTGACGAGCGACGGGCTTGCGAGAATCAGTGACAAATAAAAACACTCAAATTTTTGTTTCAGATGACTGGAAAAGCAGAACAACAAATGCCCGCTCTTGGTACCTCGCGGAGGATCAAAAGACGTTCGAAAGTAACTTGGAAACTTCATAGTATTTTTCTGAAACGCCTAGTGCTCCACGGGTATAATGATATTTTCTGTGGGAGCGACTACCTCCAGCACGATGATGATTGTGGTGTCGTTTACTGGTGTTAGGGTAAACTACTTCCAATCAACTTATCGTGCGCTATCAACTTGGGAGCTTTCGTTCCGTCAAATGGCTGGTAAACCCCCTCGTTTTCTGTTGCCCGGCAGCAAACAGGAGGACCTGCTAGAACTGGAAACGTAATGAGTGATTGGCGATAAAGTATTTTTTTCTGCCGCGGCACAAGGGTATTGTCTCAAAAGCAACTGCACTCCACTTTCCAGTCCTAAACTCGGATAACTGCCTCTGTCTTAACCGGTGCTTTCCTTATGCTATAGAGCAAAGTAGCAGTTGTGTTATAGTATTAGTAACTCTATGTGTCCGAAACACGGCGACACGAGGGCAGGCCTATTGTCGCAAAAGCCACTGCACTCTACTTTCCAGTCTTAAACTCGGATAACTGCCTCTCGCTCAGAGCAAAATAACACTAGAAAGTAGCGCCAAAACTCGAAAAAAGTGTCACACACTCGAAACGCAGCGACACTACCACCACCAGCGATACTGAACGTCCCTACCGAAACTCAATCTGTCGTGCATCAGCGCTGGCTCGAATAACTTCACATTCTCAACACTGCAAAAAAAGATACTAGCTCCCCTGTTTCCTCGATGGGTGCAGGCCAGGCCGCATCTTGTACTAGAAACTTATAAATCCGAAAGTTAGTCTCGCTTTAAATGCCGCGAACGTAGTGGGCGGTGCTATGAGTATGCCCCATTTGCGAAGCAAGGCAAGCATAGGTTTCGACGCCACTCCCTAGTGTTATTTTGCTCTGCTCTCGCTTAACCGGTGCTTTCCTTATCCTAGGGCAAAGTAGAAGTTGTGTTATAGTACAGTAGTAGTAACTCTGTCCGAAACACGCCAGAGAACCTGGGGAAGAACAGGAACGTCACCCAGACGAACCCTCGTAATTTATTCAAATCCTGTGTAAACCAATCCACATCTGTTGTTGTCGTGACGTTTCTGGATCTTCGGTGGGCATTCGGCGATTCTTCATCGGCACGAAGAATATAGTCATCAAGAGTATACGAGCGATGCCCCACATATTTAATGCTGCTGACAGACGACCAGGGTTGGCCGTGCTCACAGACCGGAATTCGTGACAGGATTTTCTGTACCGCCAGCAATTTCACTGGTAAAGTTGAGATTGTCTTGACTTCACGATGAAAGTGCAGACGATCCGGACGGGAAACGCTGACCGTGTGTCCGCACTATATGGCCTATTGAGGCGCGCGGTCTCCGCACGTTCGGCCAAAAGAGAATTATCCATCTCTTGCTTTAGCTGTAATTAATTTTGTATTTAGTGCCTCGTAATCCGTGGGATGATGAATCGTTAGCTCAGTGCCTTTAGCTTATATCGGTCGTTGCACAGTGCGGGTTTTTGTACCGAAATGCGTATTACATAATTGTATTATTGAAATGCAAGATCATCAATATAGTAGCATTCAAGCACGGAACGACACATGCGGATTATAGTCTACGTCACTGCAGTACACAATACAACACTAGCTTGACACTAGCCTGTCGGGACTGGGTGACGATCCGAGCATCTTAAAACTGCATGCCAATCTCGTAGCCGGAGCTGTTTTCACACCGTGGTTGGCTATAAGCGATCCAGCTCCTTTGCGAGTTTATCATCCGCTGAAGTCACTTCGTGTCAGTTGAAGAAAGTGAAGAGGAACAACTTAAGAGTTCAGGCGTCGGCATCTTTGTACCAGAGATGAGCATGTCTCGTTCTTAATGATACTTGAAGAAAGGCTTAAATTTTTACATTGCCGACTCAATAGAAGCATTTTTCGGAGGATTTTCGATACTCTTATCTCTTACCTTCTTAAACTTCGGGGTATTTCCGTGAACAGGCGCAGAGATAACCTTCTTACCTACAACAGGCAGAGCTACAGTTTTGTTGCTGTTTAGGTTAGCCCTCGCTCGGGACAAGTCCAGAAGAGCTGGCATTCCCATCGCAGGCACTGGTCCCTTGACACCACCAGAGATATTACGATGCTGAAAGCGTGCTTCTCCATTGGGACGTATCATAATTTGGTTAAACTGTCTAGTTGAGTGAGGCTCATTTCGTAAGGGGCCAGGTACCGTGTCATCTTCTGCTAGGCCAACCTCTGATGGAAACCCAACCACTGGGGCTCGAGGTCCATTTCGCAAGGGACCAGGCATCCTGGCATCTTTTGTTAGGCCTTCCTCTGGTGAAAGCCCCACCATTGGGACTCGAGACCCGTTTCGCAAGGGACCAGGCATCCTGACAGCTTTTGCTAGGCCTTCCTCCGATGAAAGCCCCACGGCTGGGGCTCGAGGTCCATTTCGCAAGGGACCAGGCATCCTGGCATCTTTTGTTAGGCCTTCCTCTGGTGAAAGCCCCACCATTGGGACTCGAGACCCGTTTCGCAAGGGACCAGGCATCCTGACAGCTTTTGCTAGGCCTTCCTCCAATGAAAGCCCCACGGCTGGGGCTCGAGGTCCATTTCGCAAGGGACCAGGCATCCTGGCATCTTTTGTTAGGCCTTCCTCTGGTGAAAGCCCCACCATTGGGACTGGAGACCCGTTTCGCAAGGGACCAGGTATCCTGACAGCTATTGCTAGGCCTTCCTCTGATGAAAGCCTCACGGCTGGGGCTCGAGGTCCATTTCGCAAGGGACCAGGCATCCTGGCATCTTTTGTTAGGCCTTCCTCTGGTGAAAGCCCCACCATTGGGACTGGAGACCCGTTTCGCAAGGGACCAGGCATCCTGGCATCTTTTGCTAGGCCTTCCTCTGATGAAAGCCCCACGGCTGGGACTTGGGGCCCGGTTCGCAAGGGGCCGGGCATCCTGGCATCTTTTGTTAGGCCTTCCTCTGATGAAAGCTTCGCCACTGGGACTCGAGGCCCGTTTCGCAAGGGACCAGGCATCCTGACAGCTTTTGCTAGGCCTTCCTCTGATGAAAGCCCCACGGCTGGGACTTGGGGCCCGGTTCGCAAGTGGCCGGGCATCCTTGCATCTTTTGTTAGACCTTCCTCTGACGAAAGCTTCACCACTGGGACTCGAGGCTCATTTCGCAAGGGGCCAAGCATCTTGGTATCACGTACTAAGCCAGCATGAGACCCAACCGCACTTTTCGCGATAGTCGATGGCAACGGTGCAATGGCTGGAGTATTTTTCACGCCGGACGAAACGACAGAAGACGCTGGTGTTTCATTCGGAGTTGCGGAATCCGAGGTAAGGGGAACGATCAGATCCTGCTGTCTACGGAGCCAGATTCGGCAGCAGCTGAGACAGGAGGTCATTAAAATTTCTCTCCTCTCCTTCATATATGCCAGATGAATTGTCTTCTTACTGGGGTTGGTAGTGTAGTAGCAGCAGGCACAGACACAACCGCAGAACGGAAGGACTCCCAACAGCACGACCATGCACACAATAAGGATCGTCCGAGCTAAGGATGATAACGAATTAATAAAGTATTAGACCAAGTCATGCGTTCATTGTTTTTTTTATATCTCTAAGGCCCCTGAATGTTCATTTCTACTGTTAGACCGCAGCGGGTAGCCTCGTCAAACCGCCCAAACCGGAACTTAAATTTAAAGCTCACGGGTCCTTGGGAAACACGAAACTATGTCGTTTCGCCAAAACAATTTTGCGGCGTGCGGTCAAGATGCACACTTCAAGGGGACCAGAAATTCGTTTGTGATTCATTCACTCACTTCTTGATTCATTCAATCTTGTAGCACAAATGATCATGTTCCCTTAAGAAATGAATGTTTGGCACAAAGTATTTTTACCATCCGGTGGACACGCTAAGAATTCAATAGTAAGCAAAATCATTGAGGCACAAATGAGCATGGGCTATTGGGGGTCCTGAAAATGTATCATGGTCGAAAGTGTTTTTGGACTACACTAGAACGCACTTAAAGCACTTAGGACTAGGAATTTATTTACAATTAATACCCTTCAGGTACAAAGGACCGTGGGCCCTTGGGAAACGCGAACGTGTATCTTGCCACTGCCCGGACCTGAAAGAGCATCTAAGATATGGGACGTTTCATTCAGATCGGATGATTAGTTCGAAAGTTACGCTCCAGCCCCCCCCCTGGTTAGTAGGATCAAGGAAGTAAAAATCTGGTCAGGTCCCTTATACGCATAACAAGTTTCATCGCAAGTACCTTAACTCACTTGCGCCGAGATTTCCAATCCCCTTTAGAAACCTCCCCACAGTCACCAGACCTGATCTGGATCTGTAAATTGGACATATAGGATGTGCTCTTGTTGTCGCCTGTCAAGTTCCTTCAGAGTCAGGCCACTCGTTCCAGAGTTATGAATGTCGCAAGATTTAGGGACCCTCTTCAAGTCCCCCACGCTGCCCTGATCCGGTCTATTGTACAAATAATGTGTCTGGTACTTATTTTTGTCTCCCCACCAAGTCCTGTCCGGTCCCTTTATTTGACGTGCGTGCCACGAGATTTCCATTGCCTCCGCCCCCTCCCATAGTCAAATTCCTCCCCCCAGAGTTATCGGATCCGGCCCGAACATTAAATTGCACATCCGAGACATGAGCTCTTTCCAGTTGTCAAGTTTCATTCAGATCCAATCCCCCGTTCGAAAGGCTTGTCTCAAGACTCCAGACTCCCCACTATGGTCGGATCGGGGGAAGTGACTACTCTTAAGTCAATCTGATCAGGGCCCTCGTCTGCCTGCCAAGTTCTATCGCTCTAGCGGATCTGGAAATACCCAGAGTCGCGAAAGGATCGACCGACCGACGGACAGACAGATCGACACAAGGAAAAATGATGGGTATATGGCCCTTGAGCAAAGCTGCAAGTGACAATGAGCTGTGAGAGCTATGGTATTTAGTAACTGCAACTGTTCTAGCGGATCTAGAAATACCTTAAGCCGCCATGAACGGATCAACCGACCGACGGACAGACAGATCGACACACGGAAAAATGATGGGTATATGGCCCTTGAGCAAAGCTGCAAGTGCCAAACAACGACAATGAGTATTTTAGTTTTTTATTTAGTTTTAGTTTTATTTTTTTGTTTTTTATTTAGTAACTGCAAAATGACACTATTTTCTTTAATTACCATGCATTACTTACGCCTGTAAGAAAATAAGGATTATTGTTTGAGATTTCTTGGTAAGCGTGAGGAAAGGCGGGAGCTCATCTAGCCCACTTTCTAAAATCCCACTATCTTACTATCTTTAGATATCCCGCTATCTAAAAATCCTACAGTATGTCGGCTTATCCTGGCAGATGCCTGTAGATATACCACGGGGAAGGAGGGGGAGTTGAATCATGGCGCACTGTTTAACAGATCCGATTTACCTGACTCATCAGTCGCCACTGGGACAGAAACAGTACTGGTCCAGAAGGGCAGATCGGTTTTTGGTCGCAAGGTTTGCCAGTTTGGCGAGGCAGTCGTTTCTCTGACAAACGTTGTCCTAGAAGGGGTTGTCCTAGGTGTAGAGACGAGGTTTGTCGTGACAGAGGTTCTACCTTGACTCCATGTTGTAGCAAAAGTTGTTTTTACGGGTCTGGATGTCTGCGTTACTCCAGGAGGACCACTTCTTGGTGGCAAGGTTGGCGAATGTCGCGAGGCTGTAGTTCTTGTGACAACCGTTGTCCTAGAAGGGATTGTCCTAGGTGTAGAGAAGAGGCTTGTCGTGGCAGAAGTTCTACCTTGTCTGCGCGTTGTAGCAAAGGTTGTTGTTACGGTTCTAACTGTCTGAGTCAGTCCTTGATGATCACTTCCATCAGTAGACGAAGGCTTACGAGGAACACATTTTCCAGTTTGATCGCAAAGCTCGTGTTCCGAGCAGCTGTTATGACAGGTTTCGGGAAGACTGTTGATTCTAACACATTTTTGATCCAGGCACATCTAAAAGATAACGAACGTTATTTAACCATCACCGGCTGAATACAGGTTTTCTGGAAGTTTTGAAGAAGTGTAGCCTAGTATTCTAGATTTTATTCAAGTTTATCCTACCATTTTCTGCTGTAGGAGATGTCGATGCTATGTGCAGATAGTTGGGAGTCGGAGCTCGGTTCGTTGACTGAAATTTGAACAATTCCAAAGCTGGGGCCAGAGCCTGGTTCGTTGATTGACATCTCAAAGGGGAGTCCCTCAACAAACCCGGCTCCGTCCGTCGGACTTGGCTGCGGCTGCTTCGCAACCGTGTTGTTATTTGCCGAGGAAAACGTGCAGGCTAAAGTCACGCAAGTCTTACTCGAATCGACCTCGAATCGGCCGTGTTTGAGACAGTGTTACCCGTGACGATCACAGCAGAGGAAGGGGCAGCCTGTTCTGTCTTTAACCAGTACGAGGCCTTACTTTGCTTTACTCACCGTATTCATCATAGTAACATACGGATCCACCTTTTAAAACCAACCAATTACTAGATTTATGTTGCCTGGGAAACGTGAAATGTTGCAGCAGCCTTGGGTTTGCTTCGCCGATAAAAAACGTTGCGGCAGCAACACTTTGTTTAGTTTCTTCGTCATCGACTAAACACTGAAGTTGTCAACCCCTCGAACTTTTCAAAATAGTATATCTCACGAAGGAAGTTTAGTACATCTCACGAAGAAGGTTTTGTGCAAAAAATGATGACACGTGCTTGATCAGCTCATCAGGGGCTATCGATAAGCGTCGAAAAAAAAAATCGATCAGTCTTAGTTCAAAAGTTGACTTTCTTGCAGTAGGCCAACTTTCGAATATCACCCCTTAGAAAGGAGCAAAAGGTATGCTTGAATTTCCAGAATAGCAATGAGAGAAATATTGAAATTTAGGAGGTACATGCAAACGCAGAATTAATGGATGATAAAGTCAATCAAAATCACGAATACAGTGACAACACGTTAATAGTTTTATGTCATAGCTTAAAAGTAACATGGGTTTACGCCAAAGTTTAACAGTGCAGGAACAGTAGATGGCAGCACAGTTGGACCCGCGGGAAAATGCTCCTTATTTGTTCTGCAGATTTTTATACTTATTATACAAATAAAATATTTTTGGCGATGGGTCAAGGAGGCGTCGAAGCACTTATTAGATTTGTTTTCAGCTTCGGCTAAAGAAACACTTTTATCGCGACGTAGATGCGTTAAGACAGTGTTGCAAGATAGGTGGTTAACAAAGACTAGGCTCGAACTGGCTTCTGACGTAGACAAGTTGAAAAGTGATAAATAAATGAAATATATAAATACAAAATAGTGCTGATGAAAGCTTCTTACTTCACGTGTCTTACTTAAAAAAAAATCAGTATCATTTGTAGACAATTTTTTGTGCCAAACAAATCAAAACTCTGTACGGAAATCTGAGACAGAAAGCACGTTGTTCAGACTTTTTCCACACCAACTACATCGTTAGGAAAGGATAAGTTCCACGGGACATCCACTCAGTACCCAAATGCCCGACGACCGGCATCTTTAAGAAGGCTTGAATGAATAATTTTGAAACGGCGGCCCCTAGGCTGCATCCTTGATAACACAAACTCTTTCGTCCATCCTCAACAACTTCAAGGAGAACGATGCATATCCTTGTGTTAATTCTTATCATACTTATGCTCGCCCAACATCAATGAAACAAGCGCCTTACCATGCTCTCTCCACAGCTAGCCCCGTCAGGGACCGATTCCAAGTCCTTTCGTTTCCTATCCGTTATGTTTACATTCAGACACCCTTCGAGGTCCCATTGATAGGAGTACGCAAGCCTTGCAGGAATATTTCTATCCTGAGCAATCTTGTAAGTGTCCTTACAAAAGAGCGTGCTGCACATGGTGCTACTACAAAAAAAAAGGTTTAAAAAATGTCATGTTCTTCCTATTCAAATAAGCAGCCTAAAATATTAGGTTCGAAAACACATGGGGGAGCTCGGGGTTGACACGGACAAGAATTTTCCTTTTCTCGCTAGGCCGCCGTTGCTTGGCGGATTTACACCGTTTTTGTTTTCAAACGTGTAGAAGGTCTGAGAAGTTGGTATTTTTTTCATATTTTTCCTATATCAGGTTTTTAAGTAAACATTTTTTTTTCTGTAATTTGTCCGAACCAACCCCGTTCCCTTGGGGTTGTTTTGGACAGGCCTCGGGTTGGTTCGGACTCAACTTTGTTAAAGATAATAAAAAAAAGTAATATAAAAGTAAATATAAAACTGAAGAATTTTTTTTTCAAGATCAGCGGATACTGTCGACAGGGGCGTCGCTATGGGGGGGGGGGTACCAGCCCCCCTCGAAAAAAGACAAAAACTAATCTGGGCGCTCGCAGAGCACCCGACCAAATAAATTAAGTTAATCTGGGCGCTCGAGTGCCCGACCAAAAAAATAGCTAAACTGGACGCTCACAGAGTGCCCGACCACAAAAGATCAGCCAAACGGGCGCTCACCAAGGAAAGCTCGATGGGGGGGGGGGGCTGGCAGTGCGCCCGAAAAAGTCAGTAAGGCTAGTTCAGGTTTACCAAGAAACTGAGTTGACATCCAGCTTGGACCATGGTGGTTCGGGGCGAGGGGTCGACGACTCTCCCAGAATGGTGTACACGTCCCGAAGGAATAATCCGGAATGGTCAGGATTATTCCGTTATTCCCTCGGCTAGTCCGGAATGGTGTACATCAAAAATGAGAGCCGTCGACCCCTTGTTCGCCAAAGGACAGACCAAATGGGGTGAAATAAATGCAGACTAGACAAATTTGGTGAATTACCAAACTCGATAAAGAATGGGAGGATATGGAATGGTTAGGACTAATCCGGAATGGCCAGGAATAATCCGGAATGGTCAGGATTATTCCGTTATTCTGGAATGGTGTACATTAAAAATGAGAGTCGTCGACCGGTTCGGGGTTCTCAAGCGTTTGAGACTTCAGGAATTGGATTCTCAGTCGCATGTTACGAGCTCGCCAGATTGAAAATTTTAAAACGATCTGTTGTGTACCAATATCTCTTAATTCATGCAAAAATCAGGCTGATTTTGCTTGTGGTGTATAATTTTAAGAATTGATTAGTTTCTAGTTTGTTAGTGCGACGTTTAAAAATAAATCGGCGTCGTGAGCAATGAGCGACGGCGTAATGACCGGCCTGATTATTGCAACGTGTCATCAGATTTTTATTTTGGTTTTTAACTGGAAACTCAAAACAAGTCAGCTCTGTTTCAAGTTTTTTATGGCACTTGCCCTTCGGCCTAGTGCCATATAGCTATCGCAATTTCTGTCCGTCCGTTGGTCGGTCTGTAGGTCTGTCGGTCCGGATTTTGCTAGTTCGTGTACTTCCACATAAGCTAGGGCCAGGGGCGGTTCGAAGTTCTTGGGAATGGGGGGGGGGGGGGGGTGACGACCTCAAAACATACGACTAGGTAATCGGCAATTATGTCGATTAAAAAAAATGAAATAGAAAAGCACAGTACCACAGGCTGAAGAAATATAAACATAGATTTTTAAAAGGTTATGAGTTTCAGCATGACGTTCATTTGAACTTTTGCAGGAAACAGCCAAACCTTCGGTACCAGCTTCTGACGGATGTGATCAAAACAACTTAAACTGAGTGCTGCAGGCAAATTTTTTTTTAATCCGAGCAAAATCCAACTGCTTCCACTACAAATCCTAGCTTTTCATGTAACTCAGATCCCAAAATCTCAGGCTTGAAACTCCACCTAATTGACGCACCATTGAAACAAAAATCTAATAGGATAGGCCTGCTATACGAAAGGCGCCGCAGGCGAAAATTTTTGAAATCAGCCTTTTTTCTTGCAAAATTCAACTACTTCCCATTTAAATTCTGCTTGTAACGTGGCTACGATCCCAAGCATCAGCCTCTAACGTATTTACTAAAGAAAAACTGAGCCCCGCAGGCCAAATTTTTTAAATTGACTATTTACTGGCAAAATTCAACTACTTTCCATCCAATTTATAGTTTTTAATGTTGCTCAATCCCCAAAATCTCAAGCTTAAAACCCACCTGAATGACGCACGCTTCAAGTAATTAGTGAAAGGGTTGCTACAAAAGGCGCCGCAGGCGCAACATTTTAAATCCGCCTTTTTTCTGGGAAAAGTTCAACTACTTCCGGCACAAATTATAGCTTTTAACGTGGTTCAAATCTTATGGCTAAACGGCACCTAAATGACGCGCCCTTCCACTAGATAGAGAATAGCCTACCATGAAAAGCACCGCAGGCGAAGTTTTGGAAACATTTATGGGTCTTTTTCGGAACCCAAACAAAAGTTCAGTGCTACAGATCTATCCGTAACCCCGTTGACTCTAGAACGGAGTAGGATATCTTGCCGGAAGCTGGTACACAGCAGTACGTCCATACTTGACCCTTTCCAAAAAAAAGGGAGTAGCCATCCATAATATAATAGACACAAAGTAGATTTGGTTTGAATTAACAGTATGGTGCGATCATCAGGCCCGTCCTTGCAATGCGTACATCTCCGGTTTATGGTCAAACTTTCCTCCGCAAGCCAAAAATCAACCTGTTTTATTCTAGAATAAGGATCTTTTGCACAAAACCAGATAGGCTACTGTTGAAATTTCAAAAATCAGCTACGTGTTTTCTGCTAAACTACAAAGGTTTTGGTACAAAACCAGTTGTGTTCACACTGTGCACCGCCGGGTGAAAATCAGATTCGGTAACTGTATTTATGTCATTCTGACAGGCTCGAAACATACGACTGTCATTGTAACAGGCTGTCAAAACATACGATTGACTCGTGACATATGAGTTACAGAAAATCTATACGTAACCATACGACCAGAACCAGGTCATCTGCGACTAAAATTCAGGATTAGGTGCCTTATCTGGCAAGCTCAAAACAAACGACTGTCTCTAATATACGACTAGAAAATCTGTTTGTAAATGCGACAAGGAACAGGTGATTTGCGTCTGGCGAAATTCACGATCTGGTGTTATTCTGGTACGCTAGAATATACGACTATCATTCTGACAAACTCCGAATATACAACTACTGTGAATCTGACAGACCTAAAACATACGACTAGGAAAGATCTTCGTAGCCATCCGACTAGAAATGTCATCTGCGGGCAAAACTCACGTTTTCTAACTGCCTTTATGTGATTCTGGCAAGCTCAAAACATACGACTGTCATTCAGACAAGCTCAAAACATACGACTGAGAGTACGATTCTCTGAAGCATGGGGGGGTGAGTCACCCCCCACGCCCCCCCCCCCTCGAACTGCCCCTGGCTAGGACGATGAAATTTGGCAGGCATATCAGGGACCCCAAATGATTAAAGTAGTTGATTCATGTGGGCCGAGAAGGTAGGACACACTATCATTTTACGATGAGTCGAGTATTTACGAACGCACTGTTACCTTTGGTTTCTCCGAAATCTCCATGCTATCCGAGGTAATCCACAAATTACTTTCACTCTTGAAAACAAGTTCGTCAACTCGCCATTACTCATTAAATATTCACTGATCTCCTGTTGTGGGTCAGAGCTATACTAGAGTCTCCGAGAAGATCAAGGGGCGTGTAAGAGGATTAAAACAACGATGTATATCACCCTGGGGACGTTTAGATATGTCAGAAGTAAAAACCCTCGGCTAGTTTGACAATTTTTGGTATCGGAAGCTGAATATTATTTTGCTTACTTAGAAAATCTCTAAGAAATCGTTATAACGAATTTAGTATAATTTACGGCGTTTGTTTAATGTGATCTGGTTTACATCCTTAATTCTTTGGACTTCGGGAATTATCAAGAAAAAAACAGAAAACAAAATACTCAAAGAAATCGATAATGCAAATAGTTAGTTTGATTTTTCTACACATTATCCATGTGCCTGATGCAATAAAAACAATTTGTTAGATACAAAGTCAAACTATGATCCCAGCCTCTCCATGTCGTGCACTTCCGACCCGCGCCACTAGATGACCCAGCGGTCGGATCGAGTCGTGTCTTCATCTTGGGTCTTGGGTGGGGGGGTTCTAGACGTTGCAAGTGCTAGAATGCTTATGATGTATCTCCTTTAAGTTGAAAATAGTCACTTTCCCGATCCGAACATCATGGGGGGAGTGGAGTGAGGGGGAATCCGGAATATTTTGGAATTGATAACTTTCGAACGGGTGATCGGATCTTAATGAAACTTGATATTTGGAAAGAGCTCGTGCCCCAGACGGTCCGATTAACATCTGAACCGGATCTGGTGACTCTGGGGGGAGCTGGAGGGGGGGGGGGAGGGGCAGAAATCTTGGGAAACGCTCGGAGTGGGGGGATTGGAATGAAACTTGGTGGGAAGAATGAGCATTGACATAGCCGGACCGGATCCGGTCACTATCTGGGGGTTTGGGGGGGGGGGGGGGTTCCGGATTTTTAGTGATCCCGCGAGTTCGGTGCTTCCTGATGTGCTAGGACGATGAAAATTGGCAGGCATGTCAGGGACCCAAACAGATTGACTTGATAAAAGTTGTTTCCCCGATCCGACCTTCCCGGGGGGGGGGGCTGGAGGGAGGGGATTCCGGAAAAATAAGGTATTTTTTACTTAAGAAGGGGTGATCGGATCTTAATGAAACTTGATATATAGAAGTACATTGTGTCTCAGACCTCACATTTTAAATCCAGACCGGATCCGGTGACATGGGGGGTAGTTGGGGGGAGGGAAACCGGAAATCTTGAAAATCGCTTCGAGTGGAGATATCTGGATGAAAGTTGGTGGAAAGAACAAGCACAAGTCCTAGATACGGGATTGACATAACCGGACCGGATCCGCTCACTTTGGGGGAGTTGGGGGGGGATTCGGATTTCTAGTGATCCCGCGAGTTCAGTGCTTCCTGATGTGCTAGGACGATGAAAATTGGCAGGCATGTCAGGGACCCGAACAGATTGACTTGATAATAGTCGTTTCCCCGATCCGACCATCCGGGGGGGGGGCTGGAGGGAGGGGAATCCGAAAACTTGAGGTATTTTTAACTTACGAACGGGTGATCGGATCTTAATAAAACTTGATACATAGAAGGAACTTGTGTCTCAGACATCCCAGTTTAAATCCGGACCGGATCCGGTGACACTGGGAGAACTGGAGGGTGGAACCGGAAATTTTGGGAAACGCTTTGAGTAGAGAGATCGGGAGGAAAGTTAGTGGAAAAAACAAGCACAAGCCCTAGATACGTGATTGACATAACCTGACCAGATCCGTTCACAGTAGGGGGGGGGGGGGGGGGGGAGATCCGAATTACTATGTGATCCCGCGAGTTCGGTGAGGTGAGTTCGGACTTGAGAATAGTCGTTTCCCCGATCTGACCATCTGAGGGTTGGGGGTGGAGAGAGAGGGAATCCGAAAAGTGAGGTATTTTAACATGCGAACGGGTGATCGGATCTCGATGAAACTTGACATATAGAACGACCTCGCGTCTCAGACGCCCCATTTTAAATCCGAACCGGATCCGATGATATTGGGGGGAGTCGGACGGGGGAACCAGAAATCTTGGGAAACACTTAGAGTGGAGGGTTTGGGATGAAAGTTGGTGTGAAGAACAAGTGAATAGCATAACCGGAATGGATCCGGTCACTGTGGGGGAGTTGGAGGGGATCCGAGTTTGTAGTAATCCCACGAGTTCGGTACTTCCTGATGTGCAAGGACAATGAACTTGGCAGGCTTGTCAGGTACCCGAACTATTGACTTGAGAATGTCGTTTCCCCGATCCGACCGTCGATGGGGAGTGTACGAAAGGGGTATCCGGAATCCAGTGGCAACCTCAACTATTGAACGGGTTATCGGATTTAACCGAGACTTGATATTTAGAAAGGTCTCGTTGTCACGAGTATTCACCCCCTCGCTCGAGACCCGATCTGGCGAGCGCACAGAATTGACATTTCATTTGAGAGCGCGATAATTCATTGAAAGTGAATTCATTCGAGTTTGGACTATGGAGTGGAGCGGTCGTTGCGCGTCGTATTAGGACCTGGGATTAACATAGTATCTAATGGACTGAGTATATTTCTCTTTTATTATTAGGCTAGTCTTGTAAATAAAGCAACACCATTTTTCTAACGAAGGCGTTCACGCGAGTTAGGGTAACGGGAGATGTTTAAACGGTCGGACACGCTACCAGGACATATATTGATCCGACCCGAGTTTACGTAATACTGATCGACATACGTAACAAAGTAACGTTACGTAACAATGGTGGCTTAGCGAGGTCTTCCCACCCTCCCTCCAGTTGAGTTGCTATTTATTTATTTTTCCGGCTCTGCCTATCTGTACTTTCTTTTGTGATATTGATATTTTGGGTAAAAATGCCGCCCAAGGTTGAATACGACGTGGAAAAGCCGCAGTTGATTTTGAAAATGCTCGAATCGTTGCCTGTTTATTCTGGAACGTCTGATGTGTCCGAATTTATCCAGAAAGTTGAGATAGTGACAAAAATTGTTGAATGGAATGATTTGTCCACATTTTTAGGCCTAAAGCTAGAGAAAGATGCTTTTTCTTTTTGGTCGACGGGTAAGCCTAGTTTCACTGATTTTGATGTGTTTAAAAACGCGTTCGAGGTGCGCTTTGCCGAGACGACGAATATTCGTAAGTTGAAATACGAGCGTCTACATTTCAAACCTGGCCAGAGTATTGTCGCTTTTTGTGGCCTCGTGAAAGATTCGTGCGTCCAAAAATTCGGTGCCGCAGCCACAGATGCAGTTATGTTGCATGAGTTGTGTAACGGCCTACCGAAACATTACGCGAGGCTAATTCTTCAAAAAGAACCTACTGATTTCGCGAGTGCTGTCGGAGTTCTCGCAAAAGCGGACGAGATTGATTCGGCTTTACGGTATATGTCTATTTCCGACGGACAGGCTAATTCGGTAAGTGCAGATAATAAGCCTAAAACGTACGCTCGCGGTTTTCGTCAGTTTGGTAATCACGGACGCCAGACAAATAATCCTACCCCTCACAGCGGTAGTAACGGCGCCCAAGGTCAGAGTCAGTTTGGAAACGGTAAGGAAGCGTGTAGATCAAATCAGGGGTCGGTACCTCCTAAAGCGAATACGATGGTAAGTGGATCGGACAGAAGGGCGCAAACCAACCGGTATTCGGCCGACGGTAAACCGATTTGTAATTCTTGCGGACGCGTCGGGCACATAATGCGTTTTTGTCGGAATAAGGTTGGAGTTTTAAACTCCAACGGTCGCAAGTAGACGCAGGAAATACTGGCGACCAAGTGGAGGCACCTGCAACAGCTAAGCTAAGTTTGAATGAGGTTTACGATAAGTCGTGGGCAGATTTACCGATAGTTCACTGTTTTAGCATAGAAGGTCGTGCTATGACTGTGTTGTATGATTCAGGGGCTAGTAGGTCATTAATACGGGAAAGTGTTTTTCGTAAATTACCTACGTCGTGTGTGAGTGATTATGAAATAATGGAAGGTGAGTTCAAATCCATAACGAATAACCCCTTGAAGTATAGTGCCACGGCGAAAATTAACCTTAGGTTAGGGGATAGGAAAGTACGTGTGATGGTATACGTATGCCCGTCTCTACCATACCCCATGGTGTTCGGTTCTGAAAGTATGAAAAATAATCGATTAGTCTTCGATGCTGAGAGTTGTGATGTGTCATTTAAAGACGAGCGTTTGCAGAGCTGTTGCGTAATTGAAAATGGTTTTGGTTTGAATGGAGAATATGTTTGCGGTGGTGTAAATAATACCTCCGGTAGTGCCCCCACCAATGATGACGAGTGTTTCGACGCAAGAGTTTCCGACGCGCACTGTATGTTACCGGCATTTTCGGTCAAAAGAGTTCGAGTCCGTGTAGCTGTAAATAACAAGAGCTGGAAGCTCATATGGCACTTGCAAGGCTAGGTCAGAGGATGAAAGTAGGAATTCGTCAATTAGTGTGTTTCTTTTGATCATTTGTAAGCAAAACCCTTGAGATAAGAATGATCATGGGTCCTTGGAAATCACGATACTGTATCGTTTGGCAATGCATTTGGCTGTGCGCACTTTAAGGGCGCTAGAAAATCATCTATAATCAAAACTCCTGAAGCAAAAAAGATGATCACCAGGAGCACGAAAATGTATATTTTACTCAGAAGTATTGTTTGTACTTTAAGGAATTCAGTTGTAAGCGAAACCCTTGAGGCAAAAATGATCATGGGCTCATAGGGATAACGAAAATGTATCTATTGCTTAAAAGTATTTTTTTTACTTTGCGGTTAGCATTAATACTTTAAGGGATGGTCGGATCTGAGAACTAACTATTTCTTAGCCAATCATGTCAAGTCTCTAATTTTCAAGCCAAGTTTCATCGTCCTAGCATGTCTGGAAGTACCTTAACTTAACTTGCGATCACCGGAATTCCGGACCCCCCTAACTCCCCCACAATACCCGAATCCGGTCCGGTTCTGTCACTGATATTTGTAATCAAAACTCTTGAAGCAAAAAAGATGATCACCAGGAGCACGAAAATATATATTTTACTCAGAAGTATTGTTTGTACTTTAAGGAATTCAGTTGTAAGCAAAACCCTTGAGGCAAAAATGATCATGGGCTCATAGGGATAACGAAAATGTATCTATTGCTTAAAAGTATTTTTTGTACTTTGCGGTTAGCATTAGTACTTTAAGGGATGGTCGGATCTGGGAACTAACTATTTCTTAGCCAATCATGTCAAGTCTCTAATTTTCAAGTCAAGTTTCATCGTCCTAGCATGTCTGGAAGTACGTTAACTTGCGATCACCGGAATTCCGGACCCCCCCCCCCCCTAACTCCTCCACAATACCTGAATCCGGTCCGGTTCTGTCACTGATCTACATAGGGCTTGTGCTTGTTCTTCCCACCAAGTTTCATTCCGATCGCTCCACTCCAAGCATGTCACAAGGTTTCCGGACCCCCCCTCCGACCCCCCCCCCCCCAGCTTCATCGGATCCGATCCGGACTTGAAATGGGACATCCGAGACATGTGGTCTTTCTACATACCAAGTTTCATTATGATCCGATCACCCGTTCGGAAGTTATACATGCCTCAAGAGTCCGGATTCCCCCTCCCTCCTCTCCCCCCACGATGGTCGGATCGGGAAGCTGACTGTTTCCAGGTTAATCTGGTCGTGTCCCTGATTTGCCTGCCAAGTTTCATCGTCCTAGCCCACCTGGAAGTATCTTAACTCCGTATGACCGGAATTCCGGAACCTCCCTCCAACCCCCCCCCCCAGTGCACGAATCCGGTCCGGTTCTGTCAATGATGTACCTAGTGGTTGTGCTTGTTCCTCCCACCAAGTTTCATCCCGATCGCTCCACTCTAAGCGTTTAACATGATTTCCGGTTCCCCCCTCCGACCCCCCCCCCCACATTCATCGGATTCGGTCCGGACTTGAGTTGGGACATGTGAGACATGGTGTCTTTCCAAATATCAAGTTTCATTAAGATCCGATTACCCGTTCGAAAGTTATGCATGTCACTAAATTCCGGATTCCGGCTCCCCTCCCTCCCCCCACGATGATCGGATCGGGCAAGTGACGATTTCCAAGTTAGTTTGGTCGGGCCCCTAATACGCCTGCCAAGTTTCATCGTCCTAGCACATCTGGAAGTACCCTAACTCGCGATCACCGGACTGACCGACCGACCGACAGACCGACAGACCGACCGACCGACCGACCGACGGAAAAGTGATCGGTATATGGCACTTGGCCGGAAGGCAAGTGCCATAAAAAGTCTGGCAGGGATAATGTAAATATTAGGTTACCGAGGCTAGGTTACTTTGCTTCTACGAGTAGTGATGCAGCGAAGTATGAGATATCGGATCAGTTAGTGGATATTAGCGACGATGGTTTGTTTTCGTTATTAGTTACCAACCCGACGGACCAGGAAATACGTCTTAGAAAAATTTCATTAGGCGTCGTATACCCGGTAGATGAAAAGGATCTTATGTCAGACCCGGGTGAGGTCGCGAATCACGTGATTAATATGGTTAGTGGATCTGTTCCCGCCCCAAGTGATGCACCGCAAGATCCAACTGTTGGCGACCCCAGTCATCCTAAAGCGCCCAAAGATATGTCGAAGGAAGAGTTTACAGGTCTACTTAAGCTAGATCACATCGAGTCTGAGAGTGTCCGAAGTGCGCTTGTCGATTTGGCCTATGAGTTTAAGGATATATTTGCTACACACGAGTCGCATTTGGACGCTTGTAACGTTATTACGCATTCTATCAACACCGGTAATGCCCCACCGTTTAAAAGTGCGCCGTATAATGTTCCGCATAGCCCGCGCACTGTTTTCAAGGAAAAGCTGGACACGTTGCTGCAGGCTAATATTATTGAAGAGTCGAATGGGCCATACAGTTCGCCTGTCATATTGCTTAAGAAGAAAAACGGCGAAGTACGGATGGCAATTGATTACCGACGGCTTAAAAGTAGCACCGTTAAAGACTGTTATTCGCTTCCGTTAGTGCAAGATATTCTCGACAGAATGGGTCTCAGCAAGGTTTTCAGCACCATGGACTTTTTTGCCGGTTTTTACCAAGTCCTGGTTGAGCGGGCAGACAGAGACAAAACGGGTTTTATTACCCCTTACGGATTGTTCAGGTTTATACGCGCTCCTTTCGGTCTATGTAACATGCCTTCTACGTTTCAGAGGTTGATGGAGACTGTATTTAGGAACTTTCTGTATAAATGCCTTGAGTGTTTTTTGGATGACGTAACAGCGCATACTAAGTCTGTACCCTCCCATTTTACGGTTTTACGCGACGTGTTTACAAAAATCAGAGCAGCCAAGCTTAGGCTCAGACCTTCGAAGTGTACGTTTCTAGCAACTAGAGTAAGTATATTAGGGCACGTGCTAGAAAATGGAACCATCCGTCCGGATCCAGATAAAATTCGTGCTGTGAAGGATCTGGATTATCCATCGAATATCTCTGAGTTAAGATCCGCGCATGGGCTATTTTCATGGTTCCGGAAATACATACCTCGATTTTCCGAAACTGCCGCCCCCCTTACCGCCTTGACCAAGTCGGGAGTTGAGTATATTTTTGGTGAGGAGCAGAAAAGGGCGTTTGATACGTTAAAAGAAAAGCTTATTTCGGAACCGATCCTAGGTCTAGCAAGAGTAGGACAAGGTGGGTATATTCTGAATACGGATGCGTCAGGAACAGCTATTGCCGCAAAGCTTTCACAGGTACAAGATGGCCGAGAAGTTATTCTTCATTACGGATCGCGCAAGCTGAATAAGGCGGAGTTGAATTATTCAGTCACGGAACAAGAGGCTTTGGCAGTTGTGTATTTCACCAAAGTCTACCGGCAGTATCTTTATGGTACTAAATTCCGAATCGAGACGGATCATCAAAGCCTACGTTGGCTAATGACAGTAAAAGATCCGACTGGCAGACTCGCGCGCTGGTCTTTAAGTCTTATGGATTACGATTTTGACATTATTTATAAGCCAGGAAGTCAAAATAAAGTGAGCGATGCGCTGACGCGCCTACCTACTGTAAATGCAGTGGGGGAGGGAAAGGTCGAACCTACCCTACCTCCCACTATCGACCCTCAAAAGTTGAAGAAAATGCAGAGCCGTGATAAGTTTTGTTCTAGTATTATGGGCTATTTGGTAAGTGGTAAGTCAATGCCGTACGAAATTGAGAAGAGTGTTATAAGGGAGATAGATAATTTCGCGGTTGAAAACGGCATACTTTGCCACATTTCGGTGCCGTCAGGAAAATGTCGCAAGAGGGACCACCAGATTGTGCCAGTTGTACCCCATGATATGGTCCCAGAAGTGTTAGTACATTTCCATGATTCGCCTTACGCAGGTTATTTTTCAGCGTTCAAAACATATTCTAGGTTAAGAGATCACGTGTATTTTAAGAATATGTATACGGTGTGTAAGAAATATTGCGCTTCTTGTGAGTCGTGTATTAAGCGCAAACCGCAGAATAATACGCCGAACGCGCCCCTACAGGATATTCCAATTCCGGGAAACGCGCTGGAAACTATATTTTTCGATTTGGTTGGACCATTCCCTAGGACTAGTTCAGGTCACACTTACGTTTTGTCCGTCACAGATTATCTCACTAGACACTTGCACTTGATACCGCTGCAAGATGCCAAGAGTAATACTGTGCTAAAAGAGTTCGTAGAGCAGTACTGCCATATATTCGGATTTCCATCTTTTATTGTCTCCGATAATGGCAGCCACTTCAAAAATGCTGAATTTAAGGCGTGGTGTGACGCAATGGGCATTAAGCATTTATTCGCAACCCCTGAACATGCCCAAACCGTGGGAGTCCTTGAGAGGAGGCACAAGGACCTGGGTAACATTTTGTCCCAGTTCGTCGATCAGCAGCACCGTGATGATTGGGATAAATGGTTGTCCTACGTGTCTTTCGCTATGAATACTGCCCAGCATGAGACTACGAAAGACAACAGTTTCTTCCTTATGTTTTTGAGAGACGCAGTATTGCCAGTTGATAATTTGATGAAAACGAGTGTCTCTTATTCTACGGATGTGTCGTATAAGTCGGAAATGCTCGCACGTTCGCGAAGAGTATATGAGTCGGTCAGGGAGAATATTACGTGTGCCCGAGTGGCCCAGAAGTCACAACATGATAAGAAGGGTTGTCACAAACCTTTCGAACCGGGTGATATGGTATTTTTGAGAGTTAAAGTAAAAGGTAAAGGCCAAAAGTTAGCGGTAACAAAGTTTGATGGCCCATTCCGTGTCATCGAGAAATTAAATGAGGTAAATTATAAAATCCGGAAAGTTGATGGACGATCCCACCCCGTGACTGTCCATTATAATCGCCTCAAGCCTGCCGTTGAGCGTTCGCCTTGGTCTTATGAAACGCCGCAGGAGCGTCCTTCTGAAAGTGAGGAGGAGGAAGAAGCTCCTGAAAACGCTGACAGTACTGACAAAGACGAATCACTTGACCACTTTGACTTTGATGCGACTTTACCTGATACTGCACAAGCACTTACGGCACAAACTGAACCTACTGTCGTGAACGTCCCGACTGACAACGCTCAGACTAGTACGCCCTGTACGCCACCGAATACCCGTAGTTTAGTGACAAGCACGCCGTTCTTGGAGTGTGAAAGCTCGACAAATGACTCTTCTGACATTTCTTTCCGATCTGCATCAAATTCAAGAATCAGTCCGCGCGCGTTATTTGAAACTGAGGAAAGCCAGGGGCAGGCGGAATTTTCCCTACATTACTCCACCGAGGATGATGCCACGGAAGATTCTCCGAGCCCAAGACCCCCCGCTTTACGGCCGCAGAGAAGTTTGAAAGCGCCACCTCGGTTGAATTACGACAAGTTGGGAGGGGCCAATGCTGTATTTTCTGCGAGTAATGATAATAAGTCGAGGATACTAGATATTCTCTCGAAGTTGGTTGATCAAACTTAGGTTTGATCAGCTAATTTCAAAGATCGCGATTTGATTTCGCCACGTTTGAGTTATTGGGTATTTGTGTTTTATGACTGTTATACCGGCGTTATTCTGCCATGAAAATATGTTTATTTCGGGAAATAGCTATTTAGTTATCAACAGTGTTTGAGTGTTGATTGCCATTTATCGTTGTCTACTACGAAAGACTCTCGAGTCTGATATATTATTTGGTGAGCTGAGCTAATCACCCATGATGCCGTTCTAGGTCCCTGCATTGCCAAAGCACTTCCATCATGTTCCCGATGCCATGCGAGATATAACCAGTATAACCACTAGAGGATCGCCTACCCACCCATGTCGCGACGTATGACTCACCTGATTCGACGATGCTGCAATACGCACCCCGCCAAGCCGAGTTTCGTTAAGTACCATGTTGCCGTTATCCCCTCATTTGAGCAACTGAACGTATCGACTGTCGCATGCCAACTTTGAGCGACTTGTTGCCTATCTTGCTATCCTGCTATTTCAATTGAGCAACACAGAGACTTCTTCGCCATGTCGCAACTCCATGTGAAGCGACTAAGAGACTTGTTCGTGAAACGCTGCTTTTGCCGTAACATTCTTCGGCAAGTAGCTAACTGCAATTTGACTTATTTTGTGCCCACATCATCAAGTGGCATATTTGGACTCCTGAACTGAAACACTTATACGTTTCGAGAGACTTGTTCGTGAAACTCTGCTTTTGCCGTAACATTCTTCGGCAAGTAGCTAACTGCAATTCGACTTGTTTTCTGCCCACATCACTAAGTGGCATATTTGGACTCCTGAATTGATATTGCCATGCGCACTATAGATGGCAGTATATGTGTTTGCTGCTGGACTCCTGTGATGAACTTGCCAGAAACGACATAGCTGGCTCTTCTAATCACTGTGACTACGATTGCTGGAAACTACCGGCAAAGGATGTTTATCTTGGTGCTTCATCAACGGCTATACTGACATTTGGAGCAGTTACGGCGCAGGTGCAGTGCGTTAATCCTTCTGATGCATTCTTCAGATGAACTTTAACTAACTTACGTTCAAGATTAAGAAGTGTGCCCGAAACTTGCACGCTTGAAGTTTTCGACGCGTTGGTGTAAAGGAGTGAAGGAGTGAGTGAGCGGTGGAGCGAGTGGACACTGGAAGAGTATGGACTCGTGTGGCTAAGGTTCGTGGAGGTTGTGTGGAAGTGGTGTCGCGGATTTGCTTTACAGAAATTAAATGTTAGACTCATTGTAGTTAAATAACATCTCGGTGGACAAACCGTGCTTATGCGTGTGAACCCGCGGGCTATGAAGCCTGAACACTGTGGGTTGTAGATTTCAATGATTGTGCTCTGTAGGACTCCGATTGTGAACCGTTTTAGGGGGAGGTAGTGCTGTTAGGGGGAGGTTGAAGTTAAGGTCGAACCGGGACGGTTCGTTGTGAAGATGGGGGGTGTCATGAGTATTCACCCCCTCGCTCGAGACCCGATCTGGCGAGCGCACAGAATTGACATTTCATTTGAGAGCGCGATAATTCATTGAAAGTGAATTCATTCGAGTTTGGACTATGGAGTGGAGCGGTCGTTGCGCGTCGTATTAGGACCTGGGATTAACATAGTATCTAATGGACTGAGTATATTTCTCTTTTATTATCAGGCTAGTCTTGTAAATAAAGCAACACTATTTTTCTAACGAAGGCGTTCACGCGAGTTAGGGTAACGGGAGATGTTTAAACGGTCGGACACGCTACCAGGACATATATTGATCCGACCCGAGTTTACGTAATACTGATCGACATACGTAACAAAGTAACGTTACGTAACATCGTGCCTCAGACATCCCATTTTTAAATCCGGACCAAATCCGGTGACATTGGGAGGAGTTGGAGGGGCGAACCGGAAATGTTTGAAATCGCTTAGAGGGATCGGGATGAAACTTGGTGGGAAGAACAAGCATAGGTTTCTAAGTACGTCATCTAGAGCTTTCAGACTGAATGAACCGAGATGTCCTAATTGTAGGTCTGAACCGCATTTTTGAATGGCGGGGTGTTTACTTTGAAGTTCTCTTCTACTTTCTCGTACCACTACTCGTAACAAGTGCCATATGAGCTCGTAGCTCTTGTTTTTTCTAGATGATCAGTACTTCTTTTTTCGGAAAGGGTCAAACTGACCAACTTCCAGCTAAAAGTCACATTTTCTGGATTCGTCACGAACAAAGACAGACGGGCAGATCCGTGCTAAGTGGCCCTTAATTCCATTTTGGATCCGAAAAGACGTCTTCTGATCGGACAGTATTTCACAAAATAATTTTGCTGGCGGCGCCTTTTGTAGTAGGCTCTATTTGATGGAAGCTCGCGTCATTTCATTCGTGTTTTAGGCTTGGAATTTCGGGGCTTGGGTCACATTAAAATTTAGATTTCTATTGGGGAGTAGTGTTTTGCCCCCAAAAAGTCATAGTCTACTTAAAAAATTTCTGCCGGCGGCGTTCTTTTTCATTCTGCCTTATATAGAGTCAGCAGGAACTGCTGTGGAATGGGCCATTGCGGAAGCGAATTCCTGTTATTACAAATGATGTTTCTGTAAATTCGCAATTTCCAGCATGCGGTGCTGTGTTTCTTGGCTATTGTTTCTAACTGGTATGACTTGATTCTTGCTGGAAATCTGTCGTATATTGTGAGGTAGTCACCTCTCACGCCCATGTTCTTCGCCCCTGAGCTCGTATACGACTAGGCTTCTTCAGTCTTAAACGCTTGCAGGTATCGCATGTTTTATTACTAAATATGCGTCGAAAAGCTGCCGGCGCCCTGCCACCCCCCCCTCGAGTTTTGGCTAGCGACGCCCCTGACTGTAGAAGCCGAGGCTGCATTAAAATGAAAATCCTTTACTTGCCCTTTCAGCTCCCCAGCAACTCCAAGGGCTGGTAACTTCAAACTTATGTCTCCCACTGTTCGGTTCTATAGAAAGATAATTTTAGTCCCACTCTTGGCAGAGATGCTGCGAGTCCAGCAGTTACGAGTCCGAGACCGGTCTCGGACTCGGAAAACGAGACGAGTCCCCATACTACTAGTAGTATGACTCTTGGACAGAAAAAATATCTTCTGTTTTCTTCTTCGACTTCCCCAAAAAAGAAACGTTGAACCTTTTTCCAAATGGAACTTCAAAGGTCGAATTCGTTTTTTTCTCCCTCGATCTTTGAAAATATTGTGAATTTTATTACATTCAATTCATTAAACACACACATTTACAATTTTTACTTTAATATTGCCAATTCTATTGGCTGATTTTCTTCGGTTATGGCTGTCTCTTTTTAGCGTTCAATTTTTTCGATTCTGATAACTAATTCTGTTAACAAACTACTATGACGATTCTGATAATATATTTTATATATTTCTAACTCAGTTCCGTGTTTTCTGGGGTACCAGTAAGTAAAGACTGTCCGAATCATCCCCTCAAAAACTGTCCGAACCAACCCCAACCTGACTGAAATAACAAAATAGCGTACCACATGAACGCCAAGTGATATACCTCGACAATATCAAGCAGGCTATAAACATCGATCACTAACCTCTATATTACCGATTAGTTGCCTTCCAATGACCGCTCCCAGTTATTGAGCACCACTTCGGGGTATAGCTTTCTCACCTACCATGAGCTAAAGACTTTTACGTCGAGAAAACTAATTTTTCTTTCACCTTTTTTCAAAACCAGACAAGCAAGGACCACGAAACTTTGGTACAACGTTAGGTCACTAGAAGGCAGAGGTTATGTGTTTTTTTTCTCCAGATTTTAGCGACAACTTTTAATATTGGTTTCGCGGGTGTCCAGACCAACCCCGTTTCCGGTTCAACCCCAAGCTCCGGTACTCACATCAATCAATGAATGAGTACGGTTTATTAACGAACAGAAACTACAATAACGAACTTGACAACATTAAATGTTGTCAAGAACATTTATCAAGGAAAAAACATCTTCTCGAGGCAACTGCTTGTATGTCACAAATATACTGGACGATGAACCTTATTAGAACCTTATTAGATCCGTCAATTTCCATCCGAGTCTTATTGATCGCTCGAGGGTAATACATTTCACGAGATTTCCTGGAGCCCCCTCCCCCCTCAAATTATCCCACAATGCCGAATCCGAATCTAGTACTAAACTATAAACAGGATATCTATAAAGTGTGTTCTGTTCATCTTTTAAGTCTCATCCGAACTAGATCACTTGTTGGCAGGAGCTATGCATAAGGTCGGAAGATTTCCTGGCCCTCTTCTAACTCCCCCAAAGTGCCCGGATCCGCTCCAGTTCTACAATGTTATATTTAGGGCTCATGTGCGCTTTCTCTTTTCCCGCCGAGTCCCTACTTTAAGCGTCCCTTGAGACTTCGGATATTTCCCTCTCCCCCCCCCCGCAGTTGACGGATCTCGAACGGAACATTTCGCTCTTGAAACCATCAAGTGTCATCGAGAAGTGACAAGTTCCAGGTCAGTCTGGTCAGGTCTCCAATGGGCATGACAAGGCTGATCGTCTAATTAGTCTGGAAGTACTCAGTGATACAGTGACTGGATTAGGTGCGGAACTTGTTCGCAAATCATGCGTTGCACAAGATTCTAAATTTCCGCATTACCCTGGATAGTCGCGTCCGTAAAAATAAAATTACGTCCGTAAAAAATAAAATTACCAAGTCAGTTCTATACAGTTCCATCCATGTCGGTTTACTCGTCTGAAAGCCGTGTATTTCAAAAGATTTCTTATTTCCTCTACACTCCAGGATGTTCATCGGACCCGGGAAGACACAATTTCTAAGTCAACGAGATCGGATATCTCATCCTCCTAGCAGATCTGGAAATATTTTCTAGCAATGTGCTCCTCTACGCACAAGTCCTTAGGACTTTCTTTTGGCTGAAATAATAATTAGGCGTGTCATTTTTATTTATGTTTATATTTTGGATAAAAATAAAACTTACCTACCTACCCTACCTAGCTAGCACATCTGGAAATATTTTGTCTGTTCGCGTGACAAAAGATCCACATTGCACTCCTCTTACTCCCTCCACAGTTATCAAATACGTTTTCGTGATAGCCAATTGAAAATCCCCTATTTCCCCTGAAGCTTTACTCTTCTTAGAGCGTGTTCTATCCTTCTAACAATAGTGACTATTAGTTACTATTTCCGTTCCAACCTCGCGAAAAGTTACTACGCAGACCGTTCCAACCTTCTAGAAATGATGACCAATAGCAACTGTTTGCTTCCCACGCCCGGGAGCCTAATTAGTGTTGTAACTACTCGATTTCTGTCACTTCGTGGTCCGATCAGCCCGCAGCACGATGTTTTACGAAAAATAAGATATCTGTTCCAGCCATGACGCTAAAAAGCCAAAACCCGTAACGTATGCGTAGTTACGACGGTAAGTCGGGCGGAACACGCTCTTAGTAGCCCTGAAGAATAGTCGTAGAAAAGACGTCAATCGCGCTCTCCCGCCACCAAATTTTTTTAGCAAAACGCATGAAGCGCAAAAATAAGAACGAAAGAGCTCTCTCGCTATGTAGACCTGTCCTTTACTTGTGAGTAAAACAATTGAGAAATAAACGATCATGGGGCCTTGACAAACAAGAAAATATTTATTTTGCCAAAAGTTGCACACTTTAAGGCATGGACGGTGCGTTCATCTTGGTGTACGCATGCTTTCTTTTAGTATGCTATGCCATCTTTTAGTATCTGTGCCTCTGTTTGTTACTCGTGCCCACTGCACCATGCAGTGCTATGCCTTCTTTCCGTCGATCCCATTTTGGAAGTTTCCTGTTCTAGATGTTTAGATAGAGTGGAGAGATCTGGACGGAACTTGACGGACAGGACTGTCCGACGCTTCGAGAAAGCTGGAGAGGGGTCTGCGAGGTACTATCCGGTCTTGACAGCACGAACCTTAGCTGACAGACAAGCTACCTACCCTTTCAAGGGCCTTATGAGCTCAAAGTTATTTTTTTCATTTGGGTTGTCAATGAAAATATTCATAACTTATCCTACATAACTGAGATCAATACCTTTCTGTGTTTTCGTAGCATTGGAGATTAACATTCACTCCCTTCACTCCTTGTAAGCCGCTCCAAAGCAAATCACACCCAAGATCGTGGCTTCCGCACTTTCCCTTGTAGCAGTGACCCTGGCAAAATAAGAATGGAATTCAGAAGAACGGACAGACAGACAGAGGAACGGACAGCATTTAGCGGTAACATCAGTCAATACATAAATACGAGACAAGGCCTGCCACTACTTTTTTGCTAGAATGGTGTCGTCTAAAGTTTGACTAGTCCTAACTTCTCTTTAAAATACAAAAGTTCCAAGGAATGGGATTTCCTTCCTCAGTTTATAAGGTTCGTAAACAATCTAAAATCCAGCAAAGACATGGCGAAGAGTATGTCACTATATAGACACCAATTTCGTTGTCAGTTAAAATATTTTTGTTTACGCATGTAGGCTAACAGAGCATGTAACCTTTGTGGTCCTATGTTAAAGCAGTAGACGTGTTCCAACATATTCGTTAAAGTTCTCTGTACCCTTTATTGCAATGTACCCCAGGGTTGCCACTTGACCAAAATAAAATTCACTGCCAAAGAAGCAAAATAGTACTACCTAAGGAGAAAAAGTACTACCTAAAAATTTTTTTTGTGCGTCTTGCGCTTCGCGCAACACGCGCATTATTTTCAACTGTCGCTACTGTAAACAAATCACGCATAGGGTCAAACTCACGCACGGGGGTCAAACGAGTGCAGCAATTTAAACGAGTCTAGCCAACTAGTTGGCTCCTGAGTGTTTCTGGGAGAACAAGTGTAGCCAACTATGATATGTTTTTCTACATCAACATATTGGTCAGAGTTCTTATTCACCCTCATAATAGGCTGCAAAACCAAATTTTTCTTTAGTAGTAATTAATGACAGTTAGAGTAGAGAAAGCTTCTATCCTTAAGATTTGCAATCAAACGATATTCGATATTCTTTATTCTAGACAGTTAAAGTAGAGAAAGCTTCTATCCTTAAGATTTGCAATCGAACGATATTCGATATTCTTTATTCTAGTGTTTTTAATTATTTACATCGCACCACACCAGCAAAAATTGTGTAAAATTTTCAAAAAATTGATATGCCCCCCCAACGATCGATGCATTCTGTATAAGACTTACCTCTGAAAACCACCTTCAACACAAGGAATGGCTGTTGATTTCAACAAGATGGACTGCTGTAAATCGATCATTGGTTCTTGTGGCCAGCTTCTGAGCTAAGGCTTTGTAAAGTGAAGTCTTTCCTGTACCAGTTGGACCATACAGCAAAACAACTCTGTGACTGAGATAATATCACTCTTCACCTTTCGCTCTGCCAACAGCATGGACACGGTTGCATACTCAAGAAGCTAAAACGGCAAAATCAGAAATAAATTGTAGAAATTTATAAAAGAACAGTACTGTTTTGCTGTAGTTTTAATATGTGATACATAAGATCACGAAGTAAATAAATTGATTGGTTGCTTTGCGATCATTATTTATTTTTAACTTACCGTGATTTAATCAAGTAGTGAAAAACTCTGGATAGAATACGAAATTCCCTTTTAATTCTCCATTTAGGCGACAGCTTCAGCGACAACTTCAACGGTAAAACCTGACCTGACGAGGACAAGGGCCAATAAGAGACAAAATACTGCCAGCAAAGATTAAGCCGTTTTCGAAAAGAAGTAACTAAATCCCGATTCATCCAAAAACTAACGGGGGAGGGGGCCAGTTCAGAGGCGCCATTTGGGGGGGGCAGGGGTGGGCAAATGCCCACCCCAGATTTTCCAGGGGGGCCCAAGCTTCCACCACAAAGGGCCCTTTGCCGGCCATAATAATCCATTATGTTCAACATAATCCATTCTGTCCAATTGATTTGAAATTACTGCACGCCTATTAACCATTAACCTATTAAAGGAACAGTAAACTTGACTCAAACTTGGCTCAGGGAGCTAGCTGACATATCAAGAATGTACCCTGAGTCGATATTGAGAGTTAGAAAAATTCTTGTTACGACCATTGCAGTTTCCGGGCAGTTTCCGAGAGTTCGACTTTTGAGTTAGTAGAAAAAAAAAAAAAAAAAAAGCAAAAGGTTTGTGTGCCGGGAGTAGGACTCGAACCCACGATCTTTGCCCCAAAAACAAAGTAATACAATGTATGCCAACAGGGTTGCCAACGATAAAACAATTGTGCTCACAGTAGAACTTTCTTTTTACTTTGGCAGCAGATTTTAAGAAAAAAGTAGTTGTCAGGTTTTATTTCCAAGGTGACTATGACCCAGCAACACGTTCTGAGTACTTTTCTTGTTTGGTATTACTTTTTTCCTTTTGCCCAGTGAATTTATTTTAGTAAAGTGGCAACCCTGTATGATGATAACACAGACAATCGCGAACTTCTACAGTGCATGAGTGCGTAACTACAGTGCATAAGGGGCAAGGCCCTGCCAGCTAGCTCTTGGAACAATAAGGAGGGCTTTCGAGATAACAAAGATGGGGGTCCTGTCGACAATAAGTCCCCGTACATTAATCTAAGCCCCCCAGGCCGGTTTGATGGCCGAAAGTTGCCTAGTCAAGTTTACTGTTCCTTTAACACGAAGAGTCTTCACTCGACTCATTTCCCGTTTCAATAAGTGATCTAGCGATCGTCGGACCGGCTAAAAATGATTTTTTGCCTCTGAAACTTGACACTAGATGGCGCGCTTTGCAATGCTTACGGAGAAGCCATTTTTCGTCTAAAGATCTCTTTATTTCATCAATCTCATAATTTCAACTACTTTATTCAGAAAACCAAAAGCATACAATACCTGATCCTTAAAGGAACAGTAAACTTTCGGCCATCGAATCGTATACGGGGTCTTATTGTCGACAGGCCCCCCCCTTCTTTGTCATCTCGAACTGTCTCGAACCCCCTCCTTAGTGTTCCCAAAGCTAGCTGGCAGGCCCTTGCCCCTTATGCACTGTAATTATGCACTCATGTACTGTAAAAGTTGGCCTTGTTACATGTAGACTACAGAGTAACGTCCTCCCCGACTAGACGGCCGGGGTTCGATTCCTAGTCGCGGCACACAAACCTTTTGCTTTTTGCAAACCTTTTGCTCAAAAGTCGAATTCTCGGAAACTGCCCGGAAACTGCAATGGTCGTAACTAGAATTTTTCTTACTCTCAATATCGACTCAGGGTACATTCTTGATATGTTAGCTAGCTCCCCGAGTCAAGTTTTCTGTTCCTTTAAGTGAAGTCCAGCATAGTGAAAAACCTAAAATGTAAGCTTCTGCAGTAAGTATTTTCTTTGATCGGCTAGAACTATTTCGTCGCGTAGGAACAACCGGCAAATCCGACGATCGCTAGATGGCTTCTTTCGTGTGGCAATGCTTCTTATGGGAAAAACCTCGGAGTGAGGCCTCTTCCCTTGGGGTAATTACGCTCTTTGCTATTAACCATTAAGCCTATTAACTTAAGGTATTAATAGACATTAGCATTAGTTAGTATAAAGTCATTATCCTAGTGCAAACTGGGTCGGGCAAGGATTGGAATTGGAGTGACAGAATTGTTTGTGATCTTGTCGATTCAACATCTTATTTGTTTGTTATCATGAGTTTGTCAGGAGCTCAAAAGCGGAAATTGGCAGCCTTGAAGAAGGAGAAAGAGGCAGAAAATCAGTCTTCTCTGAGTAGATGGATTAATTCAGTTTATTCAACTCTTCAGGTTATTCCACTTTCAGTTTAATCACTTAACCTCGTTGATTGTAATCTTCGTTGTTATAATTAATCTTAGAGGTCAGTGTGGCTGAGTTCCACATTCGGTTACAGTACATTTCCAAGCAACACACGGGTGCTGAAAATGCGTTTTTACTTAGAATATTCGATCGATGTGCTGCCAAAACCCGCATTTTTTCTTACGCGACACGAAGTGAATCGGGGGGGGGGGGCAGATGGAGTTCATGCCCACCCCAAGATTTGGCCCAAATGGCGCCTCTGGGCCAGTTTGTGTCGAGGATTGCTTCGGTGAAACTTCTCCAACAACTCCAAGCGAGCATGGCCGTAATTCTATACAGGTTTCTAACTACCCAGAAGGAGTTCAGGTCAATTGAGTTCCTAGTCGGTGTGGAACTCAAGCCACGCGTAAGAAGAAATTTAACAAGAAGAATTTTCCCAGAAACATCTTGGAAGCCGACTAAGTCGCATCCAAAAGGTTTGTATAGGAATGGAACAAGTGTAGCCAACTAGTTGGATCCTGAGTGTTTCAGGGAGAACAAGTGTAGCCAACTAGTTGGCTACTGAGAGTTCTTCTGGGGGAACAAGTGTAGCCAACTAGTTGGCTACTGAGAGTGTTTCTGGGGGAAAGAGTGTAGCCAACTAGTTGGCTCCTGAGTAGTTTCTGGGGGAAACAAGTGTAGCCAACTAGTTGGCTAGGCTACTGAGAGTGTCTGTATAGGGCATCCCATTAGTAGCCAACTAATTGGGTACAAACTTTTGGTAGTATGATGTGATCAGCTACATACATTTCTTTTAATATAAACAACTAAATTTTACAGTAACTGAATAAGCTTCGGGTATGAGCGGCGGTAGTCGGGCAGTCAACTCCTCACTTAGCTTTGAATCACCTTAAAAACTAAACCACTCAACTCACAGACAGGGTTGCCAAGAGTTCGACTGGTAAAAGTGTCACAATTGCTGACAAAAAGGTGCTTTTTGACACCAAATTTTTGTTGAGTGTATTTCACTGCAAAAACGCTCGAAAATCGAATATTTGTTAGTAACTGAAATTGTAATACCATTTTTCAAAACATTACTGAACTTTTCGATCACAGTTTTCTAACAAAATTTGATCGGAAATGAGCTTTATTTGAGGCTTCAAACTGTTTTTTAGGTATGAAATTAAAGTAAAGTACCTGTTTCTGGGGTAGGTAATCTTTTACTCTAGTAAAGTTAATGAAAAATGTGCTCTTCTCACCCAAAAGTGTCACTCGTAAGAAAAAGTGTCACTTTCAGAGAAAAAGTGTCACCCAGAGGCAAAAAGTGTCAGAAAGCACCAAAAGTGTCACATTTGGCAACCCTGCTCACAGACCTCGTATACGCATTGAAAAATTCGTTTGAAAATCGCGCTTCTCTTTGCTGTTTCTTGACACCACTGTTGCCAAACAAGAATACTCCGCCTGATTTTCGCATATTCCGCCCAAAACTCTTTTCACAGGCGGTCTTTTTTGTTGGAAGTAGTGAACTGAAAGACAAAAATGCTCCTCGGCCGGGATTTGAACCCAGGACCCTCTGCTTACAAGGCAGGCGCTCTAACCGCTTGAGCTACCGAGGAGCTCTTGAACGGAGTTCGCAAACCACTACACTAGTCCGGTAAAAGCCGGTCATAGGAACTGTGATCTCGGCTGAAGTCAAATTCATCTAATCAGTTCAGATCCTCAAGTCACGGAAATTACAATTTGGAAATTATAATTGAGGACAGCTTTCCAAGCAGCTTTGCTCCTTGTACTCGTACTCCATACCAGAAACGTGGCTATCAATAAAATAAAATTTAAGCTTTCAGTCTTAACAAAACCGAAGTTGATCTACACCGGATACAATTTTTTCCTGTCATCTCCCCAATCGGGCAGAAAAAACAGCGGCCGTGTCAAAAATTAAGTCTCAAGACTACTTTTTCCCCACAGTGATATTTAAAACTAACAAGATATTTATAGTCGGCAGAAGTTTCAGTATTCAGGTGTATATTGCAGGTTTGTTCCGGAGCAAAATAACACTAGGAAGTAGCGCCAAGACTTGCAAAAATGCGACAAACACTCGAGTATAAGCAGCGACACTAGCACCACTAGCGACAGTGAACGTCCCTACTGAAACTCAATTAGTCGTGCACCAGCGCTGGCTCCAAAAACTTCATATTGTGAATATAGCAGAAAAACGATGAAACCGAGATTGAAAGCGAGACAAACTTGCGGGTGTAAAAATTTCTCGTAAAGCTAAGATGTGGTCTGCACAAATCAAGTAAACAATGGAGGTTTTATCTT